>CM050325.1:118908694-119345019 GCA_027475135.1 Bactrocera correcta
GCACAGTGTTTCCGCATGCACTTTTATAAAGCAAAATTATTTCACAAAATGAGAATATGAAATAAATTTTATGAAAAACGGAAAAGTTCAGCACAAGACTGAATAATGGTACGGAGATTTGATTTAATTTGCTTATTATTCTGCTGATCAATAGCGAGATATCTTCGAAGACACCAACATATTGCGCTCAACTGGTCTGAAATTATCGCTAAAGGGAGAAATTTGTCGAAAATTTTAAATCTATGTTTAAGGATGAAGGTTAAAATTTGTGTGGAGAAATGTATAAAGACTTAAAAAATTATGTAAAATCGCGTCTTCTTTTATGTCCACTTCATCTTCTATTGAGTTGCCATTTTGCGCCGTTGTACTTCATCTACATTAACCGTTGGCTCTTCGAATTGCTTCATATTCATTGTCAGCAAATAAATGCTGATCCGCAAAAGTTTTTGCTGCGGCGCTGAAACAAAACATTCAAGCGGAATCGAATTGTACTCTCGATAATTTAATTTGTCACAGAGAAAAATAGCAGCATACACGAAATACACGAAACGATAAGTTTGGCGCAAGTGAGCTGCTGGCAGAGAATTGTAAGTAGCATTTCGGAAAAACTTCCGTTGATTTCAACAAGAGAAATAAAATCTCATTTTGCCTCAGTAAATGACTTCACATGTACGTATGTATGTGTGTATGCACGAGAAATTTCTTTGTTTTGTGCATTCCTCTACTCTTTGTTAGCATTTCCTTCTAACTGCTCTATGTATTTTGCTTTTTTGCTATTCTCATGCGCAAATACTTTTATATATTCCATCCAGCTCGTCTTTGAGTTTTCACAATTTTTTCTTTTACAGTTTTCTAACGCTTAAAATTCATTGGCGCATGAGAACACGTTCTTACTTTATTCCTTCCGTTGGTTCACTGCTTCAAACGTTCTACCATAGTCGCTGCCCGCTCGCCCACTCGCCCCTCGCTCGTGCATAGAAATATCCAACAAAAGCATAAAAGTTGTGAAAAGTTATGTCGGAAGGAGACTTGCAAAAAATACACTCGTATTCTGGTACACTTGTACAATTGTTTGAAGTACTTGCGCATACTTGTCGACTTGTCACAGTGCGACTGCCACCCAGCTGGCATTTATCCAGCGCCAGAACGCTGTGGCAGCGGTTGGCTCTTGGCTGATGGCTGTTGGCTGCTCGCTGTCGTCGTGCCCGTCCTTTCGGGCGCACATTCCTGCATGAGTTTGAGTATTATAAGTTCGCCCATATTATGGGAACAATAAATATACGTGATCAGCATATTGGGGCGACGTCACGCTGTGCTCATCATGTCCTTGCGCATCCTGTGCGACGTCCAACCACCAGCACAGCCGGCACAAATACTCCCACAGATACTCGTCTGCCATTCAAACTTCACACAGATTTTCAGCTTTATTTGCCATAACATTTTTCGTTACAGTTACCGTTATAAAGCAAATGTAAGCACACGTACACACACACATATACATATGTATGTTTTCTCAATTGCGCATTTGACATTAAAGTATTGCAGGCGCCATTTATATCGCTGTAGTGCTGGAATTATAGGATTTATGCATGATGCAGCTACCAGATTTTAAGCAGGAAACACTTGAAGAGTTTTGTGTGGCACAGAAGAACTCTTTGACGCATTGTTGTAGGGATATTTCTGCTTTTTTCAATCGAGTGTGCAAGCTAAAGAATAATAAGAATGGGACTTATGTTCGGGTAACGCGAATTTTGGTATTTTTGATGGCGGATACTCGGATATGCTGAGAGTTGCTCAAGAATGTTGGATCGAGTCCAGTGACTTTGAATTGTTATCCTTTGGTATTTAAGAAGTTAATAACTCTTTTAATGGTGCAGGTACCAAAGTTCCTAAAGCGGCTAAATTTACTAAACCTGTTTTTCTCAAAAGCGCTAGTTCTGTATAAGAAATATAAAATAAATAATATAAGTCATAGTGGAGTGTTTTCAGATCTTCCTATATATTGGCTCTATAACCATATTAAAAAAGTGTTTTAGCGGTAGTTCTTCTTCATTACTTTAGTATCAGGAGAAACTCAAAATGGTTTGTACGATTTAAAAGTGGTGAGTTTGGCTTGGAAGACGTAGAACGTACTTGGCGATCAGAAAAGTTTGGAGATGAGGAACTAGAAGCATCACTCGATGAAGATTGTTACCAAACACTAAAAGAGTTTGCAGAAATTTGGCACTCACTCAATCAGCTATTTCAAAATGTCGGATACATTTAAAAGCAAGCAAAACTAACTATTTTTTACGGCGGATTGGAACCGGTGATGAGAAAGGTCCATTACAACAATCCTGAAAGCAAAAAAATATGTGAAACTTGTTGGAGTAGCCAAATAAACGGCAAAGCCGAATATCCCTGTTGTCGATGTTATCCTTTGTGTTTTCTGGGATCGAAACACATTGGGTAAAACTATTGATGGGGAAGGAAATTTACGACTAGTCACGAAGAAATAATTTTCCATCACGACAACTCGGTCTCATGTTAAAAGGCCGGGTACAAACTATTAAGAAAACAGCGGCAGGGATGTTTTTCCTCAACCCTGGTTAATTTTTCAGCAAATATCTTCGTAAACAGTAGATATGTTGCACTGCTTGTATTTATAGTTACTAATTTGTATTTATAAACGCTAATTTTGAAAACATTGTGTTTTGAAGTTTATTATTTATAAACTTTGATTTCTATTATTAATGAAAACATTTCCGATGGATGTTCGGCCGAACATTGGCCATTTACGTTTGTAATATAAGAACGACTAGTAATTCCATAAGAACTAAGACACAAGTACTTAAGCAATAAGACCTCAGGTATGTATAGTATATTTATGTGCTTAACTCCCCTATTTGTGGACCCCAGCAAGTATGCTGCATTCCGCCCCCACTGTGTATTAATTCCAATACAAGGGTGTGTTACTTAAATGACGCCATTTTTAGCCCCAAAGCATTGTACAAAAAGACTTGCGCGTCTTATAGTTGTTTGCTTTTAATTTGTTGTGGTACGCATATTTCTCGCTCGATATTATTTTTTAGTTTTTACTTGTTTTCCAACATCCTTTTAAGTAGCTTTTCTAAGAGACTGCGTTGGCAACGTGTCTCCTTAGCTAAAGTGAAATAGAACAAGCCAAGGTTTTGCACTTTCTTTAACATCCTTTCGCTAGCCTCGAATGCACGCCAACGAAAGGATGCTTTGCGTATCTGCACGTGGCCCCTGTGCCACGACGCTCCCTGCCTGTGCAAAAGGTTGTGCCTGAGAAAGATGATAAAAAAGTTGAAAAAGTTTAACTGGCAGAAAGTTGAAAGGACGTCAAGTGAAAAGTTTTATGAATTCCCTACTTTTTCACAAAGTGTACTGAAGTTTACTTGCTGCTCGCTGTATATTTTTATGACTGCTGTGTGAGCACATTTTTAGTATTTTTTTTTTTAGTTTTTTCTTTGAAAAGTATCTTTTTAGAAATCACTGCAGTGTAAAATGGGTGGAGCACAGGAAATATGCATAATCATCTTTGTGCTGATTTCAAATCGCATTGAGTGGGAAAGCAGTGCGAGCTCGAAGGAAATGTTGTGGATATATGCCGTCTATAGTACCTACTGAATGGGCGCAAAACGGGGACTGCGAGGTGGGGGGTGAGTTACAAAAAATGGCTACCAATGTGGCCGGATAGCTGTTTGAATTTTATGCAGTTTTCTTTTTTCGTTGTGTTTCTCCTTGTGGAATATTGAAAAGTTGAAAAGTTTGTCTTTTTCTGCTCTGCTTTGCTTTGCTTTGAGACTGTCAAGAAATTTTCAACGAAATTTGCTTGTAATGAAATTAGAGTAGAAGTGGTAGGAAACAAGTTTTTATTGCTGTTCACATAATTTATAGTTCGTAAATGTTATGAGATTTAAAAAGGAATGGAAATCTGTAAAGCTTCTTAAAGCCTACCAGCTGTAGTCGAAAATTGGATTTGAGTGTTTTTAAATTCTTGGTTTCACGAAAATGTACTAAACGAGACTGGATTTTAAAAATATCAAAAAAGATGTATAAATAAGCTCTTGGTTTAGCAAGACAGCTGACAAAATAACCATTTGACAGAAAAATGAGAGTTGCACGTCGTTTTAAGTTTAAATATTTTTGACTCGAGATCTACTATAATACGACGAAAGGGACAAACGGATCGGAGTGAGATGAAACTCCTTAAAAAAGAAAATGCAGGGATCCGAAGCACAACACTTATGCTTACACGGTCGAGAAAATACTACAGTATGGTTATTGGTTTAATGGCAGGTCACCTTGGTACCACATGAAGGCCGGATGGGCATTAGTAACGATGGCTTATGTAGGAAGCGCTGGAAAGGAAGCATGTCCGAGATGCTGGATGACATATTAAAATTAGGTATCAAGTTAAACTTCGTAAAAAGCGTTGACGTCTTGTAGGATGAATTAAACTATTAACTGTTTGTAAGGCGTGACAGCCAGCCAGTGTAATCTAATCTAACCTATTAATTCTTCATTTTAGTTTTCTAAAATTTTTGGTTTACTTTATAAACTTAGCAACCAGGACTCACTTCTGGGGGTGTATTGACAGATCATGATTAGATTGATGTTGAATTCATTGGGAATATCAGACTCATATTACATCAAGTGTGAATTTTGTGTTTCTCATTTTATTTCTTAGACATTTGTCTCACTTTTTCTAGTTTTGAACAATATGTGTATGGGTGGCCATGGTTATAATCTGTTCCGTGGTGTGATGTCGAGAAGTACAATGTTTTCAGCAAATTTTACTGAGACGTGTTGCGTAGTTTATAAGATATAAGATGGGTGGATGAAAACACTTTCCCCAAAGATGTACTAAAATATATGTATTTTAAAACTGCCTTAAATTGTTACTGAACTTTATTTTATCTGTTTTAATGACCTCCAGATTTTGTTTGTTATATAGTGATGCCCTGGTATTAACCCATTTTTTATTAACCGGCTACCAAATTAATTCTCTTACATAATTATCGTTCGCAAGTGCAACAGATGTTCGCTCTCATGTTCACCTCAAATAAGTCATTAACTATTGGGCGACTTTACTGACCGAGTGAGGTTCTTTAATTGTACCTTTCTTTGCAATTGCATGTGTATATATATACATATGTATGTATATGCGTATGTACTTGAGTTTCACGTGTACTTTTAGTTAATTTCATTTATATGTTGCTTTGGTAATTACTGCGTTGCGCGGAAAGTGTGAAGTGTAGCGCCAGTGTCACTCCTTAAAGGGGTTAATTAGATGGAGTACGTAAAGTACTGGTCGCACATCTGAGTAATTATACTCTCCGGTGTGTGTGTGTGTTTGGTGGTAAATAACAGTTGTCCGTTAGTATTTTTGGTCATTTTATTGCCGTAATCTTCATTAAATTTCAATTTGTCAGCGATCATTGCTTGCAATAATGACTTTATTAATTAGAACCGGGCGAATTGGGTTGAGAAATTTTCAAAAAATTATTACAGAATCGACGAGACTTGCTAATTTAGGAAAATTTTCAAATTTGTCATTATAATTTGATGTTTAACATGTAAAAATATATATTTTCCAATTTTCAAAACTTTTAGATGAAAGATTTACTACATACTCGTAGGGTTATGTTATCTTTTGATGTCTTATTAACTGATCAATTCAAAAGTCCCCGGCCAGATGGCGCTACTAGATTATATCCATATGGTTTTTAATTAGACCCAAATTCTTCATAATACGCCTGCATAAATTTGACAGCTGTCGGACTATTACTTTTGAAATATTAGTTTTGAGTGAATCAACTTTTGTTATAGTGAAAAAATGGATGAGAAGGAATGACGAGTTTCCAGACAGAGTCCCGGGAAAATCAACCATCAAGGTAAGCTAAGTTTGGATGTGCTGAAATCTGCAATGAAAACGGTGAATGCTGTTACCGACGAAAACATCAAAACAATCAAAAACATAAATTTGGATGACTATAAAGTGAAGTTGTTCGAGACCATTTTACTTTGTACACAATCATCCGAGTGGACTGAATACGATAAACCAGCCCCAAAGAGGGGTAAAACGCAACAGCTGGGCAGGTTAAGGGGTATGTGTTTTGAGAAACAGATGGAATAACTACCTTGTAAAAGAAAGAACCAATAATAGCGACTATTGAACATGTATTGTATCGTTTGAACGACGAAATTAACGAAAAAACTGGCACATTTAAAGAAAATGAAAGTGACCGTATCACAAGTCAATAAAAATGATTGCAAAAATCCATTTATTGGGTTTCGAATCGCTTCCGCACCGAACGTGTTCTCCAGATCTGGCCCGCCGCGACTATTTAATAGTCTCAGATCTCAAAAGAATGCTCGCTGGGAAGAAATTTTCGTCGAATGAAGAGGTGAACGGCGAAACAATATCTAGCGACGAGACGTTGGTTTATGAATATGACGTCTAAACTGGGAATGGCGAACCAAAAATGAGCTGAAATCAAAAACATCAATGAAAGCACTGAAAGTCGTCCAAGCTGAGGTTGATAATAAGTAGATAGAAACTTGGATTAAGCATTAACATGTTTGTATTGGTTCAAAAGGAGCCTATTTTCCAAACCATAATAAGATTTATATTCAAAAGATGGTACATAATTTTTATACCCTGAGCAGGGTATATTAAGTTTGTCACGAAGTTTCTAACATCCAGAAGGAATCGTGGGAGACCCTATAAAGTATATATATATTATAAATGATCAGTATGTTAAGCTGAGTCGATTTAGCCATGCCCGTCTGTCTGTCTGTCCGTCTGTATATATACGAACTAGTCCCTCAGCTTTTAAGATATCATTTTGAAATTTTGCAAACGTCAGTTTCTCTTCAAGAAGCTGCCCATTTGTCGGAACTGCTGATATCGGCTTACTATAACATATAGCTGCCATACAAACTGAACGGTCGGAAAAAAGTTCTTGTACGGAAAACTTTTGCATTTGACAAGATATATTTACGAAATTTGGTATGGATTATTTTCTAAGGCAACAATGTAACCTCCGAAGAAATTGTTCAGATCGGCTAATTATAGCACATAGCTGCCATACAAGCCGAACGATCGGAATCAAGGGCTGGTATGGATAACTTTCGCATTTGATGAGGTATCTTCACGAAATTTGACAAGGGTTACTCCGAAAAAAATGTCCAGATCGGATTACTATAGCATATAGCTTCCATTTACTGAACACAAAGTTACTAAAAGAAATGCACCTGTGAAGGGTATATTAGCTTTGGTGCAGCTGAAATTAACGTTTTTTCTTGTTTTATTTTGACGTCATTGTTCAGATATAAGATATGTACTTATTTGTGGTAATAAATTGAATACATAAATCCCTACAGTTATCTCGATTAGTTCTAGGTGGTAAAACAATCATAATGCATACCAATGTGCAAGCTAATTAGGAAGACCGTAGAATTGGTTAAGGTTTGGGGGACATATCCGAAGAGAGAAACCTAAGGGAAAAAAATGTTGCAAGCAGCCCGACCGAATGAAACTCAGAGCCCCACTGGTGGTGGAAGTCAAAATTATTTTCTTCCGCAGAATTTTTAATTATGTTTCATTATATTATATAAATTAATTATTACTTCCCTCAATAGGTAACTAAAAACTATTGAAGTGATCCATTTGTTGATGCACCTGCATGGTAACAAGAAAAATGCGAAAGATGTTATCATTCAATGAAAATTGTTGATAATATAAACGGATTGCTTCAAGCCAAGCAATGAGAGAAATAATTATTATTTTGAAAAGGTTAAAAAATTCAACGAACTGCGTCCTCGCAGTTCACACAATCATTTGACCTGAATTATGAAGGCGGTACGCCGCGACCTCATTGAACAGAACTGAGTTGACGAATTGTTGATGCTTATTTATAATGAGATGCCACATTACACCCCTTTTGTGGCAAATCGGTAACAATCGTAACGTTACATTGCTTAGCAAGCGTTGCCATCTTCGCACGCCACAAATTTATGACTTTGATTACAAGTTGTTATTAGTTTTGATTGCATTAAGTGAGTGCGTTCGAATTTCAACAAAAACAACAAGAATAGCAAAGCCACTACAAACAGAAAAAAGAACGAACACATATTCATGCGAGCACCAGCAGTCAGCGGTCGATCAGAGCAGTCTCGTACACACATTCATACACTCTTGCATATACATTTAAGTATGTGTGCGAAACAGATGCATGTGTGGGTATGGCAACCAGCAGTAAAGTGCACAAAGGCAATGGAAAAAGTGTAGTTGATTTTTATTTTTCGTTTTTGTTGTTGCATGGAAAATAACAAAGCAATCAATTGAAATGTTGGCAAACATGTCAAACTAAATTACCAAGTGTGCGATGTGCGTCAAAGGCCGCGCAAGTGCAGACATACATACATACACATCTCCATTTGAATGCCTGAATATGTGGCCGTGTAGCTTTATGCGCATGTTGCACGAACAGATGTTGCAGCAAAAACTGGCATTTTTATTTCCGCAGCTACTATGAAAGTGCACGTATTTGTGTGAGTGCCTGTGTGTGTTGTGTCGCGACCGCAAAAACCGAATTTTAATTTGTATGCTTGCATTTGCGGTGTGGCATGCCACTATTTTATTTATCTTATTTTATTTCCATACACTTTACAGTTACGCAATAGAAAAGTCACAACAACAATACAATTCGATTCGCGCACATGCAAAGGTACATATGTATATACCTTTCACCCTACCAAATTGCAGCAGATTTCCGGTGCGGATGCTGGTGAGGGTGCCACCATTTCAGCGATACCAAGGCAGCGATGTAACCGCAGCTTCAACTATTACCAACAACGTCCGTCTGGTTGGCAACATTTGCGCTAGCAACACTATACATATGTACATATGTATGTACATTTATATGTACGTGCATACATTCATATTTTTAATCTGATTATTATTATATGAAGGTATTGTGTTGCATATTGCTTTGTGACTATCCGCGCCACATTCTGCAAAGGAACGCCGAGAGGCAAGCAGGGAATAATAGAACAAAAACCAGAAGGAAATAATAGAAAAATCAAATATCGGCAGAGAAAGTCGCAAGCACGTCGAAAAGGGTGTTCCATGTTGTTACTATAATTTGCGCTGCTGCCACTCCGCCGCCGCCGCCCGCCAAAAGTCGGACTTTTTGCCCGCCATACAAATTGGTAGTAAGAAGAACAACAAAAACTACCACCCTAACCTGCAGCTTCCAGCGAACCAACTCATCTCTTACCCCTGCCCGCCCGCGCCGTGGCCCTCCCACGGGTTACACGAAAGGGGTGGTCTGTCGGTGTGGGCATGAGTGAATTTTTAACGCTTGTTTGATTGTGTAATTAAATTATACGCCCTTTATATGCGGTCCTTAGGGAGGGCAATCAAATGCGCGGGAATGCCTTGCCTCGTCTCGCCGGCAAACGCGAGCAATAAAACGCTTACAATAGTAAGCTGGCTAGCAAGCAGGTCCATTGAAACGCTTACATTTACATTTTTCCATATTTGAGAAATGAGCAAAGAAGCAAAAAAGAGAAGAATTTAACTCGTTACATTACGAGTAAATAAAGCTGAATTCTTTGGTTAAAAACTGTTAAAATTTATGAAAAATTGAATATAATATCCAGAGATGCAACAAAAAGGTAAGAAATTTTCCCAGGCTTTGGCGCGAGTTGAACTTGTTTCACAAGCAACTCAATTGCGTCAATATGTTTTGAGGGAGTCGACGCCCTTTCACCTTTCTTAACACTTTATAGAGGAAAAGCTGCTGTGTCTGGCGGTTATGTATACTCTTTTAACATATTGGTGTAATACACTGCGAAGAAATTTGTGTTTTGTATGTATTAGATTCAAGTTTTAGTTTCTTAAACTAGTTTGGTCCATTCCATAAGTCTAAAGCTCTTGCTAAGTACTTCTACGGAAACATCGAAAATATCTCAATACTTGCTCTTGACTCCATTTTCCCGACACTTAAGTTGGATAAGGGGTTTTATCTACTTGAAGTTTAGAATAACTCATTTTTGTGTACGCATTTTGAAAAAGCCGATTACATTAAGTTAAAAGAGTTTCTAAAATTCGCTCAAAACTTCTACTCGTCCGAAACTGCTTTGTGAATAAATTCCACATTTTATTTTCAAACATTAGTACATTATATAAAAAGTGTTTAATTTTTTTGAGCTTCCCAAGTGGACGTAACCCCTTGATCGTGGGTCATATGAAGCACCAAAATTCAATGACTTCAACCAGCACGATCACTTCGCTCAGTGTCTATTGTCATAATATTAACGGCAGGCATCATAGAGGTCATCATAAATCAACACAAAAATCAACTGAATCGAAGCAATAATATTTTAAATAGCCAAAAGGCCAAAACACAAAAATTTCTAAAGCGAACACGGGACATCAAAGCGACTCACGTTGCTGGCAGCTATTTAATGGGCAACGAGTAAAGCGGAAAACACACACAAAACATATTTATTCCAAACACACGCGTTCAATAGAGTTGAGTGAATGTTGCGGATAGCGTCTGAAGACCAGCCTCATTTATTTGATCGCTCAATCAAAATGATAAATGAAAATTAATATTTCTTAATAATGTTTACAAAGTGAGAATTACAAGAAGCAATCAAAGCGAGCAAATGGCGAATGGCCAACAAAATGTGGTAAAACATGTGCATATGTTGCGATTATATACTTCATATACTGTACGTTGTATGTATGTAAGTTTTGTCCATGTGTTTGTGCTTAACATGGATAGTGGTGTAGTGCTTTCCAGCGTCTTAAGGTTAGACACTAGTTACATTATGGGACCTTAAAGCGCAAATTACAATGAAGTGATTGAAATAACCCAAAATTACTATGCGGCACTAAGTCGAAAGCTTTTTACCTCTCATGAAGTAAGCCTAAATGCAAGGTGGTGTTTCAAAAGAAAAAACGAACAGTTTGAAGAAATTGCAATTTATTTCTCAAGATAGTTAACTTTAACTTAGCGATTTCCCAACTTATTTTATACTGAACAAGAAAAAACGTTAATATCGGTTACACCGATGCTATAATATCATTCACTAATACAAAAGATAGCTTACAATAACTTTGATCGGTCAGTTTGTATGGCAGCTATATCCTATAGTGATTTGATCTGAACAATTTTTTCGGAGATTGCACGGTTGGCTTGAGAGAAAAAGAAGGAGAAGCAAATTTTACGATATTTCAAAAACTGAGAGAGTCCTTACTAAATCATTACTTTATAGGGTCTCTGACGTTTCCATTTTGGGTGTTGCAAATTTGAAATACCCTGTTCAGAATATATAAATACGTATTCTGGGGTTTCAAAGTAAGTGATTGTGATTGAAATCCCAAGTTAACGAAATCGTGGTATACGCACTGAAGACTATATAGCTTGTATACTCATTCACAGACACCCATTGCCCATAATGAGAAATGTGTTTTTGCGCTTTTGAGATCTCAATGTGGTGTTTGCTCATTTCCGTTATTTATTTGCTTTTTTGCTTTGTGGCGCAACATCACGTTCAACGGTTGGCCAATTTGACCACATGCAGCACATAAAGCGTCAGCTCGTACACACCTTTTCCACTCGTTATTCCATCATTTAACTTATTCAAATATACATTTTTATATTGTGGTGCTCCTCCTTCTACTGCAACACCTTTACTTTGTGCACCTTCGCATTAACCACATTACACAAACAATGTTCGATTTGCTTTGGCCACTTCGTACACATTTAAAATTTCATCTTTTTTCATATTTTCTCAGCACCACGAAAACCTACATACATACATATGTACGTATGTGTTTTGATAAGAAAAATTGCAGCCTATCAATCACTTGTTTAAGTGGAAACCACGGCGCTCACGCCGAAACCGCATAAAAAATCATCAAAACAAAAGGCAAGTGGTGCAGCAACAACAATAGTGGCAAACGTAAGAAAGTGGAATAAATGCGTAAGCAAATGATGTTTGCTGGAATAATGTATTTATTTCTATGCCAAGCCGCACGAAGGCATTCGTCAAAATTTAACAAACTTCACAGACGCAGAACGTCTGCCAAGTAAACATATTTACGATATACATATATACATGCGTAGGCTAATATATCAACACTGTGCACAGTGGACAGGAATTGAAATTAACGTGCTGTTTTCAAAATTTGTACTTTGCCAATAGAAGCCTATTACGGTTTGCTCATCGTGGAAAAGAAGCAAATCGAACAAATTGTAGCAGTTGTTCAAAGCAGAGAAATTGTAAATAATTTTTGAACGAAATCAACTGCGTATCGAAAATATTTGGAAAATATATAGTAACATATGTACATATAAAAAAGAGTCCTAAACCACAATACCAACTCGAAATTTTATTTAGCCAGCAAAATTAACTCAAAATACAAACAATATTTTTTAATTTTAATAATTTTTTAGAGATAAATTTAATTTTAATTTACTTTCATTTAAAAAATGGATATTTAATTCGATAAAAAAAATTTAGAGAAAACGTTTCTTTCACACGTCCAAACTTTCCTTTCAAAAAATTTTTTATGTGACAGTTTGTACTGCTACAGTTGATCTGACCATACAGGTATATTTGGAAATTGAAGCGCGGTCTTGGACAAGAATCCATGCCAAATTTCGTGAAAATATGTTGTCAAATAAAAAGTTTTTCGTGCAAAGGCAGTTTGTGTGGCGGCTTTAGATTTAAAGGTCTGACAACAGCGGTTCCATTAATCTGACAAGTTTCTTTGGGAGAAAAGGCTGAGTGTAAAGTTTCATACAGTAATCTCAAAAATTTATTCATTAGTACTATATATGCATGGCTGAATAGACTCTGATTATTTATGTATATATTTACTTCATAGGGTCTCCTACCAAGGTTTACAAAAGTAGTGGCAAACTTGATATCACTCCAAGAGGTATTCATGTAATCGAGTTCTTTAGAAGGCTGTCGAGTTAAATGTTTAGGGCTAGAAGACAAAGAGTGAAGGTATTCCAATCTTTTTGGAGGAGTAAAGCTTACATAACTTATGTAAAATTGACGAAACAATGAGAACTAACAGTTGGGCTGTTATCCTACCGTGGAAAACGGGGCTGTGGGTTTGCATTCACCGCAACTAGCAGCTATTTACTCCATATTTGAATTTAGTCAACCAACACGAAAACCTAAAGGACACAGTCAAATATACCTATACACTCAGAAATATGCATAGCCATACACTCACAAGTGAAAACACACAGACCAACTGCCGCTAAAGTTAAGTCCTCACCGCGTTTGGCATTTCGATATTTGGAGCCGACCGCAAGCACCTCGGAGCTTTCGGCAGTGTGTTTAGACTGGTAAATATTTCGGCACCGCGACTACTTTTGTCGTGTGGCGTGCACAAACATCTGCCATTTGTATCCATAGCTGCTTCCATATGTACTTATGTATGTGGTATGTAGGATGTGTGCGGTTGCACAGCGCCACCGCGCCTGGCACCGGCCATGCGACTGCGGTTACAGTTGCGCCACTTCGGCTTTGGTCGCATTGGCTTTGACTTTGGCTATGGCGTCGGTTGCGGTGGTTTTGTGGCATTCACGTCGCTCTATAGGGACAGTCGAACGACTTGTTTGGCAGAGCTTATGCAAGCGTTTCGCTGTAGCCTTCACTTTGACTGAGATTGTTTCGAAAGATTAATTGACTTGCGGCCACACGCACCCGACCAAAAGTCAAAATTTGCAGCCACCACACGCTCCTAAGTCCACATACAATCACACATACATAAGCTAACACATCAGAAATGAGGCTGACTACCGTGGCCACGCTCACAGTTTAAGCGCGTTACTTGTGGGTATTCGGTAGGCGTTAAGTTATTTGAAAGCTTCGTGCCTCCTTCAATTTAGGTGTAGTAAATTTTTCCTAGCCCCATAATGGTGTTTGGTGTTTTGAAATATGCGTAAGTAGCGTGTTTCCGCGTTTAAATGTTGTGGCTTTGTGGCATGAGTGTAACTAAGTTGGATATTAACCTAAGTTATAAAGAGAATGTAGTTAAACACGACAAATTCATATTTGTGAAGCTTTAGGAAGAAAGAAAAGCTCTTCAGACAATTTTGTCATTCCTTGACTTAATATTATTTACCACGCTTCAAATCGTTACCAGTGAAGAGAAAGTGCGTCATATTTTACAATTGATCGAAAATATTGATAAAATCAGGGAAATAGACGCGTCAGGATTAAAATTAAATGCTTCGGAGGAGCTTCCTATAACCAAAGTTATAATAATTTTATGGACATTCTTACACCAGAACAATTGGGGTACTCACAACTCGTCGTAAAGCATCGTAAAGTCATAAAATTGTAAATTTTTAAACTTGTTTAAAAAAATTGCCATTGGATTACATACAAAAATGAGTTTACACATTTACAATTCTCAACTGTAAAATTGGTCGTTCATTTTGACATTTTTGATGTCAGACACACTTAGAAAATTTTAATGTATGGCCGCTACTTGTATTGTGGGATTTCGTGAAGATCATCCAAAATCAGTTGTTGTAGCGGCATACATTCAAAATATGGACATTTAATTGTAATAAATTTGTTTCACGTTTGATCCCACACAGCATATTGATCACTCAAAAAACAAGGCTCGTGTCGATTGGCCGGGAGAAATGTTAAAATACACGATAACGGTACTCTGAAACTCGTGTATGAAATCTTGACAGATGATGAAACGTGGATTTACGCGTCTGCGCCCGGAAGTAAGGAATATACGACTGTGTGGGTGTATTAAGATGAGCCGAATCCAACTAAAGTTGACCGCGCACGAAGCACTTCCATGCAAATGGTTGCCAAGTTTTTTTTTTTTTTGGACAACTGGACATATCTCAACGATACCATTAGAACAACGCAGAACAGTAAATTCGGAGCGGTATACAATCCCTTTTTTCCATAGTTTTTCAAAAAATTAGGAAAACCAACTTCCGAAGGCGGATCACTCTTCACCACGATAACACGAGCTCTCAAACATAGACTAAAATATTTGTATTTTTGAGCACTCAAAACTTCAATTTGCTGAGTCATCCACCCGCATAATCCTGACTTGGCTTCGAATCACTTCTTTCGTAAAAAATAAACTAAGAGGTCAACTTTTTTAACACCTCAAGATGTGGTTGACGGGTTCAGAACGCATATACCTCCACAAGAGTGGCAAATGTGATTCGAAAATTGGTTCAAACACATGCAAAAGTATACAGATTCTAATGGAGAATATTTTGAACAATCTTTAATAAAACGATTTTCGATTATAAAAACTTATTTTTGTTCTCTGTACAAGAACTTAAATTTGAGCAATCAACTTCTATCGCAGCTATAATGCTCTACTTGTTCGATATCGGCGTTTCCGAATTTCAGATCTATGTATATCTGAAAAAGCGTATATATCTGCTCGCGTATGTACGTACAGAAAGATGGACAGTTGGAATTCACCGATATTCGCAACGCTGATTGTACATATATATTATGGTTCCTTGACGTTTCTTTAAGTCTGCTACGAACTTCCTGACTACTTTATTATACCCTGTTCAGGCAATAATGAGATTGTGTCCTTCTGATAAATTCGAAGTACGCACATTTCGCTAATTACGCTACTTTTGCACGAATTCACATCGTCTTTGTGCTTGCATATATATTAATAAGTTAAAAAGCTACAAGGTATGCGACTACTTCCTAATGTGCAGTGAAATGTAAAATGAAAACAAATTCTTAGCTGTTTTAGTGTTTCGTTTGAAATACCTTTTCTCCCGCCATTGCATCTTTTTCGCATTTTACGTGTAATTTCAGGTGTAAATAGTTGTGTAAACCAAGCTTACCTTTTTGCTAGCGTTGGCTAAGTGGAATTAACATAAATTATGTAAGCATATTTTCACTTGCTCTTCGTGCGAAAAAATAGTGGCACATGCTGTACAGAGCTGTAGAGATAGGATTTGTGGCAAGCGCAAGCTAGCCAATACCTCACATAGTGTTGAAATAATGACAGTGGTCCTGCCTGACGGGTATGCCATATTTAGTGAAAAGGCATTTTGATCATTTTCGATCTTCTTAAATAAGTTATATTATTATACTTCACTATCCTTAGAGTAATTTCAGAGACATAAAAATCTGTTTTACATTAAGTTTCGAGCTTAAGACTAGCGATAAATATGTCTTCAATATCTCTGCCTTGCCTTATAAATCACAAATATCTCAAATTCTACATCGTTATTTAATATGATTTCAAAAATATCTTCAACTTTCAAATCGTATTTATGTGCGTATGTGCATTTAAATCCAATTATGGAACTGCTTTGTCGTATTAGAACTGTACAATACATAAATAAAGCAAATTTTTTTTTTACAAAGCAGATCTTTCGACTTAAAGCTTCTCATCTCAAAAAGGGCAAACGCAAAAAAGGCTAGAGAAAATTAGATTAGGTCCTTCAAAGAGCATGAGCACATTGCATCGCAGTCTTTGTGAGCCTCTGGCAAACTCTCGTATGCTCTCGTTGCCTTTCGACGCGCACAACCAATCCGCACACGCTCGCCTGCACAGCTCAGCACAATGAGCACGCGTATGCTCTCCGGGCGTTATTCCATTACCTCATAGCAACGGTTTCTTTGAGCATTTTGCGAATTTTCGTGGAATTAGGCAATGAAGCCACCATCTTCACTTCAACTTAAAACTTACTGATGCAAAGCTTATAAGCATTGGGTTGATACGGTGGTTTCAGTTGTTTTGGAAGCCAACACGCTCGCATTGTTGACTTCCAGCATATGGTTGTGTTGGTAAGTGTATGTGACTGTGTGTGCGTGTGCACTTTCCTTTGTACATTGGACTGATTGTAGGCACACTTCCTTGTTCTCTGTAGGCGTGTGAGTGTATGTATGTTTGCTTTCCAAACCCTATAATTATGAATTTGCAGCACGTGCCGCGATTAGGCGGCGGATGCTCGCATGAATGTCCGTTGAAGCGTAAACAAAACAACACTTTCATAGAATTGCTAATTTACTTACTGGCTTTAAGTCATTGTTGTGTGGTGAAATCCAAATAAATGCTATTTACAGAATTTTTTGTTTGTTGTTTCCCTCAGCTTATTGAAATACGCGTGTTTGTAGTTTGTTTCGAAAATATTATAACTTTTGGAACTCAAGCAACATGCAAAAGAATTGCTGCCGAATATGCTTACAGAAAAGTTAAAAGCGAATTTGATAAGCATATTTCAAGAATATTGGATTGCGATTTGCCATATTCGCATATGTGTGATTGTTTCAAACATGTCCTTCTAAGTGAGGGAATTGTAAAAACTTTAAAAATTCTCTATGGTTGATAAGCTGAGGTGATAGAATAAGCGCTCTAAGTCTAATACCTTTTAGGTGTGTATATACCTACAATATTACAGCAACTACAAAGAAGTTCAGGAGGCCAAATGAACAAAGTGTGGAGAATAAAATTTCGCATTCACTTAAACCCTGATTTTCGACTCAGATTCAGTAATAGTAAGTCTAATTTACTTCTCTGAACTGAAATAATCAGTATCTTTTTAGTGGAGTCATAATGTCAAGGCTTAATCCAGTCTTTCCTATATTTGTTATAACCCTCGGCTGGGTTGCCCGACAGTGCCTTGAACCAATTTTAAAATTTGACAATATATTCTCTTACTCCACATGGATATGGGTTTTATAAAAAAAAATGACAAGAGGTTATAATGGCTTAATGAGGTGTAAAAAAGGATATTTAATGGAAGTCTACCGATGCTAAAACTTCGATATGAACAAGTAGCGGTGACGAGATGCTTGTCAGAAAATATGATTTTGTTTGAATGAAATTTCAAAATATTACCTGATCGAATATGAGATCGACAATGTGTATTTTTAAACAATGTTAAACTAAAAATTAAAATATATTTATTTTAAAATATCAAAACAAACTTTATTTCTATGTTAATCTAAAGTGTAAATATATATATATATTGTTTTTTTGCATTTATAGTATACGATATATTTGTTAGGAGGTTATGATCTCAGCTGCGAATTAGTTATGTAACATTTCGAAATAAGCTACCTAGACATGCTTCAATATCTACTATAAGGGAGGTTCGAAACTGAATGACAGCATATAGTCAAGATATATTTACGAAACCAATTTTTACTAATTTTTTAACAAAAATCATTTAAAACAACAAAGTATTTTAATAGCCATAACTATGTTATTTACACACATAGTCGTTTTGAAATAAGAGATTTTTGATCTAAATGTTACGTAAACAATATTTCAGCAAACAATTTACTCATTTTCTGCTCAACGCAGATATACTAGAGCCAAAATGAAAGTTTCGCCATCCACAACTGCCCACTCAAGCGCATAGAAACCCCTATATACCAATCCATATACTTACATATACATATGTACATACACTATATGCCAAGCATATATTCAGATGTTTGTTTGTATGTTCAATTACGCATGAATTATAATTGCATATGTGAATTTCATATTTTCCCATGATAATATCGTAAACAGAAGTTTTTTTAGTTTTCATAATGGCTACCACAAAAATGTGGAGTAAAATATTTAAATAATTATGACACATGAAGTGCGCAGGAAAGTGAAGAGCTTAGATTACTCATTTATTTATATTTCGGAAATCAAACTGTCGATGAAAAACTAAGCTGTTTATCTATGGTAGTTCCTTATGTATCTACTTTAAATAAATATTTATTTGACATATGTAACAATTTAATCAAAATTTGGAAAGAGCTTGGTCATTATTTGTATATTTTCGGGCAATTGTAATAAACATTTTTTGGAGTTCTGGATTTGAGATAATTTTAAGCGAAAAATCCTTCTCGCCGCCACACTAAGTAGGTAGCTAGGTAAGTAAGAGTTCTGCCACTTCGCGCTCAATTAGCGCTGGAAGCACCATTTTACTACATACACTATCGTAAGGCATTATGCCTATATTGAAATCACTTTCCACCATGGAATGTGTTCCCTACTTATCTCCGTTATGTTTATTGTAGATAGACATTCAAGGCTTTCTAGCTAATGGTTTCAAAAAGTTCCATAGCTGAGTTGTGATAGAGCTGAGCACTCGCAGAAGAAAGGTAGAATCGTTTCCTTGCTCCCTTCGAGCTGGCCAATGCCCCTTTATGGTGGTGGCTGGTGGTCCTTCGATTTTGTCTTGTCATTATTTGGGCTAGTAGGCTGTAAATAAATGCTTTCTGTATTCTCCCGTTGTTGTTAAGTAGGGCTCCGCAGACCTTCTTTATACAAGGTGGCGAGAATATGATATCATGTAAATGGCCGCCGCCACAGTTGATTGTCATTTGAGCCCTTTTTATGACATTTTCCATCACTTTGGCCAGAACTTCCGTTGACAGGTCGTCACATTCTTGACGGATATTGTCTTTAAGAGCTCCAAGAGTCTGAGGCTTGTTGACATAAACCCCCGACTTCAAAGAGCTCCACAAAAAGAAGTTTGGAGCGGTCAAATCAGGCGATCTTGCTGGCCAGGGCAAATCGCCAAAACGGGAGATTAGGCGGCCGGGAAATGTATCCTTCAGCATATCGGTTGTGGCACGTGCAAGTGTGCCGTTGCACCGTCCTGTTGGAGCCACATGTTTTCCAATCCCAATTCATCAAGTTGCGGCAAAAAAAGTGGCTCTTCGTGGGTTACACGCGGATTTTCAGTGCCCGAGAAGCGTAAATTTTCACCGACCGATTATTGGTTAAATAAATAGTCACCCGCGTTCTGGAGCAGTGTAGCATACCATTGTTTATTTACGTGTATTTCGCATGTGTTTACTACAAAAATGTCAAAACAGAGCTGACATAGAGGTTAATTGCAAAATTTATAGCATCTTCTGATAGGAGGATTACTTTTGCGCCACCCTGTATCTATTACTTCCGCTTGGAAGATGCTTGCTGAATTTGGTAGACGAAAAGATAGAGAGAACTCAAGAACTCAACAACCCAGTTCATTTTGGACTCGTGGTATAGATTGAAGTAGTATTCTCCTTCCCTACTAAACCTCTTCTCCATTCACGACGTATGTATTTTCACCTGTATGGTTTGATATTTTTAGTTTCATATCGTGCTGGTTCAGAATTTCGCTATATCCATAACTTTTTCTGTTCCAACTTGATCATCTTCTTCTTCTTTACTGACGCAGACACTGCTTACGCGGTTATAGCCGAAAAACAACAGCGCCAATCGTTTCTTCTTTTTGCACGGTGGCGCCAATTGGAGATTCCAAGCGAAGCCAGGTTTTTCCAATGGAGTGTACGTCTTCCTCGTCCTCTGCTCCCCCGACGGGTATTGCTCGAATACTTTCAGAGCTGAAGTGTCTTCGTCACCGTAGCCGTTGTCTTTTAATTCGCTGAACTATGTCAATGACGTCGTAAATCTCATAGAGCTCATCATTCCACCAAATGCGGTATTCGTCGTGGCCAATGCGCAAGGACCATAAATCTTCCACAGGACTTTTCTCTTGAAAACTCGTAAAAACTTGATTATCTCAGTACCTTAAATTCTGTAAAATTACATTATTTTTTAAAATAAAAAAAGTAAGGAAGTATAAACTGAAAAAGCCTAAGCTATCTAAGAACGAAAGCCAGCTGAAATACTTACCTATAGTTTAAATTTTTTCTTTCTCTTCCCATAAACCCAAAGTAAAAAAAGTACTGTTCGCCATTTTCTTCCTGCAGGGAAGGAAAATTCTTTATTATTTGCATATGTGTATGCATGTGTGCTTGGTATATTGGCATATTTTGCATGCCAGTGAATAAATAAAACTCACGCGTGCATAAATTCATTTTTAAACAAATTCAATTGCATTTCCACATTTTCATATGGAAATATGCCACACAGACACATATGCATATGCCAATGAAACAAAAAGATGCAGACTATATGGAAGTGTATGTATGTGTGCGTGGCGTTGAAACGAGCGGTTTTGCAGCCAGCATTTAATTTAGTTTACGCAATTCCGCCCTGACTCAATGGTAACTTGCAAAGTTTTTAGCATAAAATTGTATGCATACTTTTTTCGTGTAAACAATTTAAAATTTACTCTTACATATGCAAATACGAATGTAAATATGTTTTCGCACAGATGTGAAAATGTGTGGGTGTGGTGGTGTGTTCATAAATAAATACAAATATTTCAACAGCCAGTGTTGCCACAGTGCAAACACAGTCGCAAATAGTCGAGTGCGAAGGGAGGAAACGGACGACAAAGCAAGTGTGATTCGACAAGTGGTGACAGTAAAACGTTTACAACTACCAAAGAAAGCACAACAACATATTAATACACTTTTTAAATACACACATACATACATATACGGTACATACATTTGTATATTTTGTTATGCAAAAGTTATGTTGCCAGCAACAATGTTAAAGTATTGTTTTGTTAAAGAAAAAAGTTATGGAATTTTGGATTTGAATTTATAGTTGCTGAACACAAGCATCTTTTTTTATTATCGTGTGCTCTGTGAATTAAATTTGCATAAAATTCGAATCTCTGTGAGCTATGTAGAGCGTGTGGGAGGATATCTGAAGACCAGCAGTTGTAGTCGCCACCAACTACATATATACACACGATTATATTTGCTTAGCAGAGCCAACCTAGGAAATGTTGCGCTGACACAAGCAACCAACTTCCTGGCATCTGGCAGTATTCGGCACTTTTGAGGCTACTTTCCTACCCCCTTCCTGTCTTTCGTATTTATTCACTCACTTCTATTTTATATAGAGTTAAAATTCTCTTTGCTTTCTCCTTTTTCACACCTCCAACCAGCATTTGCCCATCCTTTGACGCTTATCTCTTCTGTGGTATCATATTTATTAAAAGGATTATTGGTGCTTCACAGCTATATCCTGTTAGCTGTATTCAAATGAATTTGTCTGCTGCTCGTTCGCCCTGTTCCGTTTGGTATTCACTTTGGAATTTTATTTTTGCATGCATTGCTCGTGTCCCACCAACTTATGCCACCAAATACATACATACATACACTCTTTATGCGGCTTATGCTTTTGTACACCATTCAGAATTTTTTGTTTCAAACCTAAATTGCATTAAAAATTTAATAGCATGAAAAAGAAAGTGAATTAAATATGCTTTGTGCAATAAAATGTAATGTGAGAGAAATTTTATTGAGTTAATTGCCAAGTGACTAACTGTATGTAGATGACTTATAACGGTGCTTTTAGCAATCTAAGAAGGTATTTCGTAATAACAACTGTACTCGGAAGGCAATCGTAAAATGACCAATTTCTTCTCGACTTTTTAGACCCTTCCTTCGAACAGCGTTAAAATATCCATAACATGTTTGGAGGAGGAGAAATTCGAACCATCATTTTCTTGTTGCTTAGAGCTTTGTTTAATTATAAAATTGGAATTTAATGAGGAATGCAAACATTTAAAGCGAAGCATCACCAGAAACATGGAAAGGCTGAACTTTAAACTTCCTTTAGAATACAGTGAATCCTTCAACCACAAGTGCACTTATTGCAGATTGTCGTACCCAGCTTCTTATTTAACTGATAGTATATTTTTGAACAGAACAGCTGTACAGTAGAAAAATTCTTAAACTTTTTGAAACAAATTTTATTTGATGCCCTATTGAAGTTGGAAACTTGAAAACAGATTACCGGCTTATTTTACTCTATTACTATCAAAAGGGTGAGAATACAGTTCTAGCAAGGCGAAAATAATATGTTGTGAACAGAGAAAATGTGCCAAATTGTTTTACGTCTTAGTAGGACTCATGTTACCTATGTGGACAAAATAACAACATTGATAGATACAAATTGTCAAATAACTATTCAAGAGATTGCCGACCATTCACAACCTCGTGAAATGACTAAGGGATCGCCGAGTTAAAGGCGACGAAAAGTGGGTAGCTTACAATAATGTAAAGCGCAAGCGATTGTGGCCTAAAAAGGACGAACCAGCTCATAAAATTGTTTCGAAAGCCAATAGTCACTAAAGAAAGATTAGGTTAGATACGTTTATTCTTAGCTTTTGCTCAAACCCAATACTAATTAATTGCAGAAAGCATAGCGAGATACTATTTTCCTATTTTCTGGGATATATGTATGTAAACTCGGCTTTATTTAGTCAAAGAAGTTGTAATTTTACCAATATGTAGGAGTTAATCTAACCCAAAATATCACACCTCTAATAATAATATGCCTTTTGGAGTAACTAAACTAAGGTCTGGAATTAGTATCGACCTGAATACATTTAAGATTATGTTCATAGTATCAAAAAAACCACTTGATAAAAAATTCGTTAAAATGGAGAGTCGCTTGAGGATAGATTTTTTGATTAATTAGTATTAAAATAAATCATAATTTTGATTTAATTATTTACCTAATTTAATTAATTAATATAATTAATAATTATATATGATACTTTACTTTTATTTTACTGACCGTAGATATTTCAATATACTGTTGTAAATACTGTCTCTACAATACAATTATTCTTCTGACACTGATTAAGTGGCCTAAGAATTAGGGGGATATTATTATATATTGTAGACGATTATACATACGTAATGGTGATTAGGGGGAAAAATTAAAAATTCTTAATCAAAAAATCTTAATCAATCGAAAAAATCATATTCCTTTAATTATTAGCTGAAAAATATGTCCAATAAGGTAGTGCGAAAATTTAGAATCGATCCCTCTAGTCGTTTCGAAGAAATTTTCTCATCGAGAGAGAAAAACGTGCTAAAAGTTTTGCGTGCCGTTAACATTAAATTAAAGCATTCTCACAAATGCGCTTAGATCTTCGAAACTATTTCCAGAATTAGATCACATTTTCGGGAAATCGATTTTTCGGAATTCACAAGTGGGTATAGCCCTTAACTAAGTAATCTTAGTAAACAATAAATATATTTATACGACTTGTAATTATTTCAACCATATTTAATGCCTTATAACACTACATATGCATATATGTACGTATCCGATAGATACTTAAGCAACTTAAATGCTCTGCTCAATAATGCTAATTTTCATTGAACTACTTAAAGTCATGAAAATCTTACAACCGACGTATCGATGAGATATGATAGATATGTATGCAGGAATATATCCTTTTGTGTCCTTGCGGTGCAAAGTAATATCAAATGCTTATCTGCCGAGAGAATTTCGTATGCAAACCACATAGCCCACACATACATATACCTTGCCACACTTGTCTGCTTGTGTGGTTGCAAATACACTTGCTTCTGTAGAGCAGTCGAACGGCAGCGAGTAGCAAGTGTGGCTTACGGCATGTGGTGTTTGTGGCATGTTCACTACAATTTTGGAAATGTTAAAGTATCAAAATCATTGCAATTGCGATGAGACTGTTTGACTGTTCATAACGCTCGCCGCTTGACTTGCATAAATATTTGACAAACGGAATGCAGTCACCGGAATGCCGAACCACAGCAACTGCACACACACAAATATATACATATGTACATTGGATAAGGTCTTTCCAAGTGAGGACATATGCAAAAGTATTACTAAAGAGATAAATAGGAAGGTTTTTTTGGAGGTGATACGTAAGAAATTTTGGGTTGGGGGTGATTTTAAGAAAAAAGTTTTAGAATATATTTTGTGAAGTTTATATAACAGGGAACTAGACAATGCGTATATTTACCGTTATTTAATGGTATACACATATATGAATATTCCATCCAACTTTTATTAGCATAATAAGATTTACTTTCAGATTTTTAGTTCTAATTTTCGTTATAGTCCTTAGGCCAGTAAGTCAAGGGTCAGTTGAAATAGTTTTGAAAGCTTCTGAATATTCTTCAAAAAGCGACTTCTCGAAATATCTTAAAATTTTTACTTTACTTTTAGAGCGCCATTGGCCATTTTCCAATTCTCGCAAATTCCACTCTCCAGATCTGTCCTTCCTTTTTTCGTCACCCAATTCCACTCCATTTGCGCCTCGCATGCGCATGCGCTCGTGGTGTTGCTCCAAAAAACCACTCAAGTTACGTTTCACACACTACTGCACCGTTAAAGCCATACATGAGGGCGACACGCATGTTTGTGTTAGTGCGAACATGCGCTGGCGTTTTCACTCAAATAAAGGGGCGGAGCATTCACATTGTATTTGCATGAGTACGCCATTTCTGCACTCACACATTCATACAGCTAGTTTTTGGTGTATAAAAACCGGTTTTGAGTTTTTATTTTGTTGCAGTTTACTTTTGTTACTATTTTTGTTGCCTACAGCTGTGTGTGGTTTTCTTTTTTATTCCGCTACTCTGCTTCGAACAGCTGTTGGCTGTTGCTCTTGTCTGCGTTGTTGCTCGTCGCCTACATCGCGTTCGCAGGCATTGCGTGGCGTAGCACGAGTATCACTATCTGCAATAATTTCCTCTCGAATTATTTGTAGACACCTGGAATGCAGAACGTGATAAGAGTGCCCTATTGCTTTGTGGGAAAGCGTGATTTATTGTGCGAAATATTAATCGGACTATCGAATCGTCGATGAATATTGCGCTTGTGCTTGTGTGCGGCAGCAGCAAAGTAGACGGCGGCAATTATTGGTGTTGTTTAGCGTATATATTTTAAACATTAGTATGTATGTATGTATTTATTAGCAATTATAAGCGTAGTTTATTATTACGCAGTTATTATTATTTCTAAATTATAGGTTTAATAATTATTTTTTTATCTAAGATATACATATTTTTTTGTTATTGAAGAATCACAAGTAAGGAAGATCCAAGTTAGAGTATAACCGAACCTTTCAAACTTTTACAACTTGCAGGGTGCAAACACAAGATTTATTAGAAAAAACGAAAATCATTATACATAGTATGTATGTACATGTGTATGTGGTATATGGAAGTTGGGGAGAGTATCGACTCGATTTTATCTATTTTTATCAATACTAGGTATCATGAATATGTCACATACTAATCTCGAAAATAGTTGGGTTAGGTATATGGGAGCTAAGGGAAGTATTGACATGATTCAACACATTTGTGACACACATACATATAATTATCAAGAAGAGATTCTCCTTGATGTTCAATTGTATATCCCTTATATTGACCTATATTTGTGTCAAAAAGTAAACTTTAGGTACTGCGATCCAAATATTTGGTACGATTTGTAATTTTACTTAAAAGCAGGCGGTGCCGCGCCTGCCGCCTAATTTTGCACCAGCTCCATATGAAGCCTCTCTCGGTTGTAAAATTTAATGTCTCTAACGTATTGAGTTATAGATTTATCGCCCTGTTGTTATTTTTTAATAGTACCGTTATATGGGAGTGAATGCGGTTGTTTTCAACATTTTTAATAATATTTAAGTTTTTTATTAAAACCGCTCATGAAGCCATTTATTATGATCTTTAAATTTTTTGTAATTCAAAGTAAATTTATAGCAAAACTGTGGTGACGAGATACTTTTTGGCGGTCGTAGAAACTTAAAAGTTTTTTTTACAAAAAATATATTAAAAATATCTTATTAAATTTAGAGATCGATATCTATGAAATTGATTAAGTGTTGTTATATAAAGAATGGGTATCGCCCGCAACCATATGTTGCTAAAATTTTTTGAGAATTGTGAGATAAAGTTTTTTAAAACAACTTTAAACATCTCCATAAGATATTAAAATGAATTAGAACGTCCTAGCCGGCGATATTACCTTTTTAAATAGATATACATATATATGTATGTATGCCAGTTTTCCTTAAGCTATGTAAGTGTCCATATGGAGGCTTTATTAAGACAAAATATTACTTAAGAAGCGTAAAAATCCATGTAAAAATTCCGGGCGAGATAGTTTTATTATTTGACATTTATTTATATAGAGCAGAGCCGTTCATTTTTGACACCAAAAAGTGATAGTGTTATGAAACTCACTAGAAAAAAAGAGAAATTAGCAAAAATGAAAGAAAAAAAATTTGTCGGAGGATCAGGGGTCGTCAAGTGAAGGATGTTTGAATTTTTGAAAGAATTTTGATCCAACTTCTTTTCACCAAAAATATTTCCTTTCACGAAATTTGAGGCAAGCTGGGTTTTTACGCTCCAAACACACTGTAATTTTTCTCGATTTGAAATATTTATTTTTTTCACCCTATTTTAACTTAATATAAATAAGAAGCAAAGCTCATTTTCTCGCTAAACTATTTGTTTTTATTTTAAGGGTTTTTTCATTGAAATCAGAAAAAAAAATATCTTGCTGATCGATAAGAAGCTGCTTTTATTATAGCTGTTAATACAGATAAATATATTGAGGGAATGTAAATATATTGACTCGTTTATAAACAAAAAATTTTAGAATTTTTTATCATAAAATATTATTTTTAAATATATATGTTTTTAGTTTGTAACAAGGCTGTAAAGGTATATTTCACATGCATATTTACATATGTATATGAATTTGTATACAAATATATGCACATCGCACCGCATCACCTTCACAAAATCCTTAATAAATATTCAAATTACTGCATAATTTATGGCTATTTTGAATGCTTACGAAAATGCTAAATTTGGCAAAAGAAATTAGTTTTCAAAACAGCTAATACATTCTGATATTTTAAAACATAAAGAGTCTTACCAGATGAGATATGAATAAATATGTTTCCATTGAACTACTAAAACTGTCAAAAGGCACTAACAACAAGATAAACTCAGCAAGTTTATTACCGAAACTTCTGTTTTAAGCGAAAAACGCGAGAAGCGCGAAAAACGAGAAATACGAAAACACAACAACAACTTGAATCAATGACGATGGCGATGACCAATCAGAAAACAAAATAAAAATGAAAATTATTAAATAAATAACAGGATTTGTTGTAGCATGTATGCAAATAAAAGCTTTTAATAAATATGAAGCGATAAAGAAAACAAAACAAAGAACAACAACAAGAAATGCTCGGTTTAATGGCAGTTTAAAGTAGCCACAACAAACGAAAAATGCACGCAATAAAATTTAAAGTGTCAATAGTTTAAATGCCAATGACAATGCATTGGTATGCGTGGCATTTGCATAGCTTGATATGAAGGCTGAATGGAACGAGGCGACCGCAGGGAGAGGGAAGGCAGCAGCAACAATGGATTTACGATATTTTCACGCCCATTCACAATACATTATCTGGCTATAACGCGATAGCAAATGGAGCAGCGCCAACAACCACAACAGCAACATTGATAATCCATTGCAACAACAATAGTTTGCCTAAATGAACACATACACACTTACACACGCATGCAAGTGGTGACGTCCAAATGTGCGACAATTTCGGTTTGTCGGTTTGTTGTCACATGGCTATGTGAAGTGTTTGTTTTTGTTGTTGTTGTATTCAATGTTATTGTGGAGTATCGTTTGAATTAATGAGTTTGTTGGCGCTCTCATACGCCCACGTAACTCCGAAAATGTCTGAAACGCTCCAAACACAACAACACAAATGAAGTGGTGTACAGCGAGGAGGCAGAAGCAATGTGAAGCGGCCGAGCTGTCAGTAAGCGTATGGCCAAAAGCCAACCAGTCGGGCAGTCAGTGCGCCCTGTCGGTTGCAAGTTGGCTAACAATCCGATTTGGCTGGTTGGCGTTTGACTTGTGTGCATGTGTTTAAGTGCATACATATACTATAAATATTCATATATGTATGTTAGTGGTTTGGTTGTCTGTTCGAAGTTAAATTAAAGTTGTGTTCATGCTTGCAATTTCGTATTTAAAGGTTGCATTCCATGCTAATGTGGGTAAAAGCTGTTTTTGTTCGAAATTAAATTTTTTAAGTAACTGATTTAGTTTTATTTTTATATTAAAAAGTTTCCTTAAACTAAAAATACTATTTCCATTTGTCTACCTGTTTGTATATACGCGAATTAGTTCCTCATGTATGTGTATGTATGTGTATCTAGTTTTACATTTAAATTGAAATAAATAAACTTTTTGTAAAATTCTTATTAAAATATGTATATGGCACCTGGTGTTAAGATTAGGCCTATTACAAACTTGAAATTTTAAGAATATACATACATATGTGATAAGAAAATATTTTCTACGCCATTATTGCTATGGAATATCCCAGCATTATTTGGGCGGACTGTATGTACATATGCATTGGGTATAATGTAAATGATTGCAGTGTGATTTGCATTTGTCGCTGCCGCCGATGCTTCTGCTGTCGCTTATATTCTATTTATGTTTGTATATCATTATCGGATACTTATTTGGCTTCAATAGTTGCCGAACGGATATTATCAACGACAAGCAATACGCTAAATGGGTAAATATGTATATATATGGATGCATATATACATAAAATATATGTAAATGAGATCAGTCAGCAACGCAATTGCTGGCAAATGCTGCATAAGCTACACAAATACCTATGTATATACATATGTATGTGCACATGTAATTTTTACATACACATGTGTGTGTGCGTGTGTGTGCTATGAGATGAGACGGTTTGTCGTTTCCAGTCTGTTGGTCATATTATTATTGTCACCCATACAAGTATTATTGCTGTAATTTAATGTTGTTGTGTTTGGGCATTGTGTTTATGAAACGATCGTGCGACAAATGACCAAATATATGCAGTCGGTTGCAAACATATTTGATTACGTCGAACACACCCACAAACAAACTGGCTTAGCCATGCAATCTCATTAATTTCACATGTGGCTCGACTGCAGGCCTATTTGTCTGACTGTGTGTTTGTCTGTATGTATTTATGCATGTTTGCAGTTTGCTCGGTCGTACATTCGGACAAAATAGCGATATAAATTTAAAGCGGTAATATTCGGACGGATGCAACTGCAAATGTGTTCACAACAAAAGCAAATATGGAGCTTTGTTGTTGTTACTTTTCTTTTGAGATATGTGGTCGCTTTTGTTGTGTTTAATTTAAGGCGTTGCTATGAAAATATGTAATTACAGGCATTTAGCCAATATGCAACAATTAAATTTGAGGTCAAACATAAGTTTAAATTTATTCGATTAAATTTGCCAACACATTTAAGCGATTATATACATACACATGTGATTTGAACAAAAAATTGGATTTAAGAACATATTATTTTTAGGCTTTAATGTGTAACACTACAGTCTGTTAAGTAAATCTAGTTTAATTATTTTAATGTTATCTTAAGAAAATTACAAATATAAAGCAAAACTTGCATTTTATGAAGTTTGTATACATATCTACAGCTGCATATTGCCATATTAAAATTTTCTCTTTTACCTACTATGTACCAGGGAGGTAAATTTGAAAGCAAAAAAAAATCTTAGTGGGGCAAATATTAATGGAAATGAAAGATAAAAATTAAAGTAGAAATATTTTACCTAAGATCTGCGACCGAGAAGAAGAAGAGAAGGGTGTTTTTAAATTTTAAAATGTTTTATAAGACTGAATTTTATGTGCAAAATTCAAATATCCAAGATTTTTGGTTTTTTATTTTTACTTTGCAGTTACAAAAACAATTTTCTTTCACAAAATATGGTGTAAACTTTCCTTTTTACTGCTATTAGAGAAAAATAGTAAGACATTGTTCATAATTTTAAAATTCTTAATTTATTCTCTAAAATCTATCGCTCCCCCTTGGTATTCTAGCCAAGCTATCAATAGAATGGAAACAGGTCGGTTTTTTTCTAGTGTGTTTTCTTACTGGATAACTGGGCTTCGAAGGAGCTTGGCCCGCGCTGGGCCATCGTTGTCGCGAGAAACTTTTTACTATATCAGAGACCATGCTGTAAGGCTTAGAATCTTATTCGCATGAACGCTCTATTTCTTATGACTTCACAAAGGATTGGGTATATAGTAGGCTAAGTGCGATCTCTTGACCAGTAGCTAATTCTAACCTAATATACCAAATACACTGTATTTTTTATTTAAAGTATTAAGTAGGTAACCTAATTTCGAAAAATCGAAAATAATATAAATAAATAAATCGAAAAATACCCTAATTTTGGATCAAAAACTTTGATAATATTAGATTTCTTTAAAGTCCTTTTTCTATATTATGATATAAAATATATATACATTATAATGGTAAGTTTTCTCACAAAATTTAAAGAAGACCCCACTCTCCGTTCGGTCTAAATGTGAGCCACATATCCACAAAATGGTACATTTTTGAAATTAATTGTTTCCGCCATTCTCGATTTCCGAAGGGGTTAAGATGCTGAGATATTCGCATGGGGACAGTGAAGTATACGAGGGCTGCTATATATATATATTTCTGGCCTAATAATGGAAATAGGCATATTTATCAACGAAAATGTTTTTTTTTTTTCGTTGGATTTGGCTCGTCTTGGAAGACCCACACGGTCGATTGCTGTTTTGTTTCGGGCTCATACGCATAGATCCATGATTCATCACCTGTGACGATCTTATAAACGTCTTTTGAAGCACCGCCATCGTATTTTTTCAGCATTTCTTTACACCAATCCACACGAACCTTTTTTTGAGCGATTGTCAAATTGTGCGAGATCCAATGAGAACAAAACTTTTTTACGGCCAGGTGTTCATGCAATATCGTATGTATGCTGGTGGGAGAAATGCATAGGCATGCCTCTATCTGAAGGTATGTCACATGACGGTCTCGCATTATAAGTTCACGTACCGCATCGATGTTTTCTGGCACAACGGCTGTTTTTGGACGACCTTAACGGAATTCGTCTTTGAGCGAGCGTCGGCCACGATTGAATTCGTTGTACCAGTTTTTCACAGTGCTATAGGATGGTGCTTCATAGCCATACAAAGATTTTAGTTCATCGATGAACTCTTGTCGTGATAATCCACGTCGAAAGTTGTGAAAAATGATCGCACGAAAATGTTCGAAATGTTCCCTTTAAATAAAACAATTCACGATTAAATGACAAAACGTTCTGAGTGATGTTATGCTAAAAAATGTCAAACTTTCCAATGGAAATGTCGGATAGTCCAGAAATATATATAGCAACCTATGTACATTAATCCAATATCATCGAAAATAACTGACTAAAGTAGCTTCTGAATTGACCAAGAACATCAACTATTGTTTTTCCTTAGTTTGTCAGTATCTCAAGTTTCGAAAATTTGTATCCAATAGCAAACCTGTGGACTTAATTAAGTCCGGCTTAAGACTGGCTTAAGGCTGTCTTTAATATATTTACAAACGAAAAAATAAAAGCAAAGAAGCGCAAAAGTAACAAATGTACAATCTAATTATATTGTCCGGTCTAATGAGGTAGCTAAGCATGTACTTCTGTGCATTTGTTGCACGTCTGGATGTCCACAAAGGAATGCACACCTCTTACATAAACTTTTGACCCGTGGAATTATGCACACGCTTGGCTGTTATTTGTATTTATGTCTGCTTAAATATTTATTTAGTCACATGTCATTTCATTGCTTTTGTATAACTAATTCAACATGTTGCATGAATCAACATTGCGAGACGTTTCCTAGAATAAATTAGACCGTTAACGGTGATATGATGCAAAAAAGAACACAGCTTCCGGTAAATGCTTCGTTACAAAGCACAAAGCACCAGCCAAGAAACAAAGCGAAGGCGACAAACAGTGAAAAAACTGCAGAAGAATGGAAGAAATGACAGGTGTCGAAGTAGACAAATATTCTTTTGCATAAAAACCATTGAATGTCTTCAGTTGCCTATGTATGCATTTGAGTTCACATAAATATTTTCTTATATGCCCCAAAGACGCTTAATGCTTTTATGCTTATACTCGTACAACCAAAGAGTCAATATAATATATTTTGTTTTTGGGTTCAATAGAGTTATTTATTATTTTCGAAATCATTACGGAGTAATTTCGTTTCAACTGCAATACAGGCTTCAGAAAAAGTTCACTTTAGTTAGAGCTTTCCTACTGGGACTTAACATAACAATAACATCACTCATATGTTTATTTGCCTCAAGATGGCTAAATACGAACGTAATTGCAGGTGCTGTTTCGTGTTGTTGTTGGTGTCAAAATGCCGCATCGCGCCGTCTACGTGAATGGTGTGACCCATTATTGATGGCCAACTCGCACGAAAAGTGTTAAATAAAAAAATTACGTGATTAGAATCTTCAATTATTGTACAACTTTACTTGAGTCACACAACCACATAGCACGAGATCACACAAGCACATATGTGCATACACCAGTACATACAGATGCGCAAAACGCCAATTAGGTATGCTTTATTTGTTGCTGATCATATCTGTACTTTGTGCTGTTATTACCTGTATTGAGTTATTGTGACAAACAGTAGCGCGAGCGTATGGAAACAAAGGCCTGAAGAGGAAGCTTTGAGAATTCCTTTGACTAAGCCGCTGGTGTACGTAACAAGTTGTTTGCGAAAGAAATATTTCGCAAACAAAAAAGCAAATAGAAAATGTTATATTAAAGAGCTAATAGTAACAACAATGCGACAATGAAGCCTTAGCAGATGTTTGAACGAGCTTTACTTCCTATTTGTCTGGGATACTTTGATGTTATCCGACCGATGAAGTGTTATGAAAGCTGCTGGAATTTTTAAGAGAGTTTTTTCTATAAATTTCAAATTTGCCTGATGGTTTTCTAACAGAATCGTCTGAGTGGCAAAAAAGCTCGCCAAGTACTTGATTTCCACAACTGATTTTAAAGGATGTCTTAAGCGTCGGTATACTCGTAAGTAGGTGGATTCGAAACGAATAGATAACTGGTATACCGGGATACGCCATTGGACTTGAGTATTGATAACGATACTATCATAAGACAATAACATAAGAAAAAGACACTTCGATAGAGATGGCGATGGTCGCATTACGATCACATATCCCTATTATAATGAGTTTTCGGACTAATTAGATTAATTGTAGAAAGAGAGACTTCATTTTTGTGCTCTTCTACCACAACAGAACATCGGATCACAGCTCCGCCGTTGCTATTCAAAATTGGCCGAATTAAGCTATGAACTTCGGCCTATCTGGAGATACAGAGATTTAGCCCGTGTAACTTCTTTTTGTTAAGGTTAAGGTTGTCTACTTTATAGACTTTAAGAAAACAGTCTTTTTGATGAATTAAATAAAACACTTTTTCCTGATTCCAACGTACTTATCTACCTTTAAGAATAACCATAACGATGAAAAATGACACTTTAGCGTTGCCTAGATCCTTATGCAGAATTCCGTGAAAATATCTTGTCAAACCAAAGCGTTTTCCATAAATGGATTTGATTTTGATCGACAATTTGTGTGGTAGCTTTACTAACCATATGGTGGCGGCTCTGACAAATGAGCAGCTTGGGGAACAATGGACGTGTGCAACGTTTCAGATCGATATCTTAAAACCTCAGGGACTAGTTCTCGTTTAGGTCAGGGCAAAATCGACCCAGTTCGTCACCTTACAGGGTCCTTGACTTTGTGACAAAATAAATATACCCTGTTCAGCGTAAAAACATAGGTATTGTAATCATTTCGCTATTTTTTATTGAGTTTCATTTTTCTGTCCCCTCTTTTAGTGTTAATTAAAAAGTATTATAAGCAGAGTTATGCTCTAACACACACACACACCGGTGTATGACGACATATTACTGAGTGTGTCTAGTGATTGTTGGGCTTGTTGTAACGTTACGCCCCACTGGTCATGCCCATTTGGTAGTCAAGTGTGGCAATTTGTGGCGTCAACGGGCGCCAGTCTTTAAAACTGATACAAAGTAAGGCCTGAGCTTTGCAGTTGAATGCCACAACAACAAATGAGTGTAAATAAAGAAATATAAAGTAAAATACAATTAAAAAGCAACAGCAACAGCAACAGAACATAAAAAATGCTAACCGGGGCTTAAAACGAACTGCCAAAGAAAGCTGCTGAAGGTGAAAAAGCAATTTAGGTGCTTTGGCGATAAGACGCGCGTTTTGCCGGTGGAAGAACAAAAAAATTCAATTGTTATATGTATGTGTGTGAGTTTGTATGTGTTAGCAACATGCTTACCGCGATCATAATGTGGCACGCACTACAAATTTCGCTTAACAACCGCAACAAAACGACATCCGCTACACGTAGCAAGCACACACACACACACATATATATATATATATATATATACATATGTACATGCATCGCAAAAAACCCGAGAAAATAAAATGAAATTAAACACAAAAATTAAATAAAAATAAAAAACAGTTAGTTGCAAGCGCATTGCATTTGCCTCTGAATGTTGCAGTGGCGTGCATTGTTTTTGCGCTAGACTTATTTCCAGCACCATGCCGCCAACAACAATCAAAGGAAACATCAGTTACAAAGCGCACGCATTTCGGCAATAAATTAGAGGGTAGAGGCAAAGCTCGAAAAATGAAGTAGCAACAAATGCAACTGAAACACCCACTGGCGTTTCAGCTGCCGCCGTCGCTTGTGTGCAACTCTTCTGTGCCACATAGTGTTTCTGTTGTTGTGGCTGCTGTGTTGGTAGAAAGTGTGCCGGTGATTGGAGGTGTTGCCGGCAGTGGCGGTTGCACATTTATCATTTAGCTCATCACTTTGCCACAGCAAGTCTTAAACTGTAAATGCTCTCATAATTTTACAGCAGTCACAACAGCTACGTGAAGCATAGGAATTCATTGCGGAGCTTCAAAAGTGCTACCTTTCACAATAATAGCTTATTGTAGTCGCGTTTAACGGTACTAGCGAATATATTTGTGCACATTAGCATTCACTTCCTTTACGTATGTCAGTATATGAAGTAGGTAACAGAAATTCTGACATCCATCAGAAGAAAGTAAGAAAAAGTTTCGACCGAAGTCATTTGATGCCGAGTCACATTTTGTCGATTTAAAAAAAAATATACCCATCAATATGTACGATATAGGTTGGCAAAATCTGGTATAAGATGCCACAGTATTTCGATGATGGCAAGGAAGAGTTGATAACAGTTCGCTTCTGTTGTAGTATCTAGCTAAGATCTGACTGTTCGTTGCTCCTCTATAGCCTAGGGTTCAAAAGGGCAGTATTACTATGGTTGGGGGTACAGAATGGGCTGGATGAATGAGTCGAGCGAACCGTACTGAGGATATACATACCTGTCTGGGGTTCCTTAAATAGCCCTGTCTGGAACGAAGCTTACGGGCATTTGGCGTCCTTCGTAATCAGAAAGCAGCATTAATTGCGCAGGGGCAGCTATGCGGAAACGGGTATACTTTCTATTACATAGTAGTAGTAGATAACCAAAACAACAAAACCCACAAAAATAAAAGATTCAAGAGATGAGTTAAGCTTGGTCTAGGTGCAGGGGCAAAAATTAACAACACCCACAGAACCGAGTACCAAACCCTCTAGCGAAAGTGTGGCCACAAGCAATGAGGAACGGGAGATATAAAAAGTGTTGCTGTTAGTGGTCCGTCTACAAAGGGGTGATCTATTTTTAAGGCTCGATGACCCTGCGAAACCAATGTATACGGAGAAGCGTTGAGCTGCCTAGCTGCTCAGAAGTATAAAGCTTTGCCGATTTCAGTCATGAGGTGCTTACAAAGGAGCTCCAGAGGAATCCATCGAACCGCTGGGGACAAGTCAGATGCCGATGCCACTTAAAATTGGAAAACGAGATGGGTGAAGTCAAGGAAGATTCCACGGAGTCTTCGAGTGACGTAAAAAAGATTCAGCAAGGTAAGGGTTCTTCGGGGTCTAAGCTACGCAGACAGATCGTTTAAATTATATACTGCGAGAGAGCTTTTAACCGACTCTCAAGAAGATGCAGATTAAACAATAATTAATGTGTTTTCTTTAAATTAACATCCATCAAAGCAAGTTAGCTTTCTTAGCCCTAATTATCCGGCGCTAAGTAAATAATACCTGTTTAAAAGTTCGTCCCCAGTGAAGCTTATTAAAAAACGACTGTTGCAGTTTTTTTGGACGAGGATTTTTATGAGATTGTCTTCAAGGTGTCAGCTAAGCAAGAGCGCCTTTACTATTAATAATATAGCGTTAATTTTCCAAGAGCTTAATCTTACGCTTACAGAATCTGGAAAGGCGGCAATATAACTTATTCACCTGCAGGTGTGGCAAAAGCCTAACGTTGGCAATAACGAAGATTAAAGTAAAATTTCTAAATGCAGAATTGATCTAGTAAGTCAGAGAACTCCTTCAGTCATGCCTACGATCATAAACAGCTATTTATATTCGACTATTAGTGTGAACCCTCCTGTGCTCCAGAGGTAAGTTATGGTTTTTCTTACCACTTGGCACCTGAATCTGACGATGCTGGGACCCAGCGTGTTATCATAGCTTTGGCATCACTTATATGCATACACATACACACACACTCAGATGCGTATAATAGACTCCTCAAGCATAGACACTATGATTTTACGAGCATTTCAACAAGTTTTACAGCTTTTACCACTAAACATGTGAAAGAGAAGAATCACCAGAAGAGTTAATGTAGCAACAATGAAACAACAAAAGCAACGATATGCTAATAAAAACTTTGGCACCAATTTTAACTATTGACCGAACGCATAACGCTGATGCAGTGGCAGCCAGCAGCTTCCAGCGATAAGCAAGTGTGTAAATGCACGCACAAATATACACACATACATATACATATATATGAACACTGGCGCATTTGGTTGTTGGTGCATCGATTTGATATGCACTCGAGTCGAGTAGGCTGGCCGTGTTGCCGCCGCAGACCTTTTGTTGCCCAGCGGTAGAAATCATTTCAAATGGCCATTAAACGTCGCTTAAACATACACGCATTTTCCACTGTATTTTTGAGCATTTTTTCCAAAGACCGTTCTTTCTCTGTTGGTCGGATTCAATGTGCGGCCATAAATTTCCAGCCTCGAGGAATATCAAGCAATAAAGAAATAAGCAGCAGTCAAGAAGGAATGTAACTTTAGTAACACAGATTTGATATGCTTTGGTTGTTGCTTTTTATTTTTATTTATCTATTTGTTTTTGTTATTGTTTTTTTGATTACAATACGGCACAAAAGCTGATGAACGCGATCGACGAATCGATGGGATTCTTGGTGTTTGTATCTGCTGGCTTAAGTTCTCGAATTTCATTTATCCATTTCTTACAACTATTTACACATACACATACACACACGCACACCTGCTCATACTTCTTTGAATAAATTAAGGCGTTCTGAGTTTTGGTGCAAGGCAACGTGGGAATTTATAGGCGCACCGGTGCTGCCCGGTGTTGTGGAATACCGTTTTAAGTTGCTCGCGCCAGCTCAATATCTCAGCATCGCAGCATCTTGCGCTTGGCGTTGTTGCTTCTTCATGCTTTCTTCTGATATGTTTATATTTTATTTCTTTTGCCATACTTTGTTGCCTCTTCGTGTTTGGGCGCTTCAATGCATTTATAGAAATTTAAAAGCGCTCATTTTCTACTGAAATGTGTACAAAACAGTTGACATTATGGTTTTGTGATTAAAATTTTTATGAGCATTTATTTACAACGAAAAAGCTGCGGCGCTGCGAAAGCGTTTTGGGTATGTTTCTTTGAATGTGTGGTGTGGATGTACATATGTATGTGGATTTGACATTCGATTGATATGGCATTGATGGAGACATTTTTATATTGCTGTGTGTGCAACACAGCGCAGTTTTATTATGTCATTAAAATATTTATTTTTCATTAATTTTATTGTATTTTTCTTTTGTTTTTATTACTCTTGGTTTCTATAAGTGTGCTTATAATGTGCTAGTCACTTGACATTTGAGTCAAACAAATTGTTTGGACCCTCGTAAGACATTAAAGTGGTGATTTTGATAGTTTTTATACTCTTGCAACATGTTGCTAGAGAATATAACAGGTTTGTTCATTTAACGATTGTAAGTATGCATCACCTAAAACACCGTCCGTGCAAGTAGTATCTTTAGATTTAGAAATCTTGATGAAACTTGGTATGCGCGTTTCTTAGTAAAAAAAAGTACGAGGTATTAGACGGGCGTAATCGGGCCACTGCCGGACCCACCAAACGCCATTAACCGATAACGTATTTGGCACAGGGAATCGCAGTGGCAAGGAAAAATTTTGAAAAGTTGGGCGTTTCCCCGTCATCTAATAAGTTTAATGCGAATGTCTCCCAAACCATTAATGCTATAACAACCAAACTTGCTTGGCGCAAAATATAATAAAATCCGTGTATGTATTATATATACATAGTTAGTATATACTCGTATGTATATATAAAATTGCTTGGATTCTGTTCCTCTTGTCGACATTTTACATCTTAAGTTATTTCCCTGGCTTTGATTCCTGCAATTTGCAAGAGTAAAAAATGTTCGGTTCTACCCGAACTTAGCCCTTTCTTACTTGTTTATATTATTTTAAAAGGTGCTTGTTCATAGAAGTTGCTCACAAATCATCGTTTTCCTTGATTACCATGGTGTATCACCATGATGAACCATAAACAGCCTCAAACGGCCAATGAGTAATACTAAACACTACTGAAAATTATGCTTACTCCAGGATGTTTTGTTAGCGCTACAACAACAACAACAAAAATGCCCTTATGTTTCAATGAATTACTTTTAGTTGATCCTAAATCTGTTGAAGAGATTATTTGTATACAAAAATCTACTATTTTAGTTTGTTTTTTGTTTTTTTAATATACAAATATTTAGGAATACACACAGAAAATTACGTACCGTACCGGTGAATATTTTATAAGTTACACGCAAATTTGAAAGGGATTTCAGAGGGCTAGGAAGTGCATATCAAATTCTAAACGCGTTTTTATCAAAACGGCGTTTTTAAGGTTGGTGACTAACATTATTCGAACGCGGCTAAACCGATTAGCCTCAAATTTTAAACCGAGCTTCTTAGATATATGTTTAGTAGTAAAACAACGATTTTTTCTCACCAAAAATATTTTTTTTTAGAAACTTTTTGGTCAAAATCGATTTTTTTTTTGAAAAACTGCGATTTTGTTAAACAATTTTATTTTGCTTATTCTATATATTTGCTTTACTAGATTCATCATTTCTGTAACGAAATTTATTTGGTTTTTTAATTTCAGAGAATCCAGTTCAGAGATATAGAGTGGTCACCGCGGCCATATTTGATAGCAGCTCCCGGAGATCAGCTGTAGTTCCTTTCCAAATAAATATTTTTACTAATACTAAGTCTTAAAGTTAAAAGATACAATAATATGTGTCAATAAATTAAAAAGTTTTCACAGAAAAAATCGTTTTTATTTATATTTATATTCGGCCGGTTCAAAAGGTACCAAATTCAAGATGTTTTACTTTCAGTTTTGTTCGACATTTGTGAATGAAGTACTGCTATATTTATACTTCGATTCTTCCATAATTCTTTGTATATATTCATAATGGCCTTGCGTTATGATGGAACTGCTGAAAGTAAATTGTTGAATAACTTTTGCTTTCTACTTTGAACCGGAAGGAGAATAATTTGGTCCAAAGTGAACGATATGAATGGGACAAATTGGATACGATTTTCAGGATTTCAGAATCATAAATAAATATTTTACTCCAGTGAAATACTTCTTTAAAGTCCTTTCAGTGAAATAGTTCTCTAGCAAATGAAATTTACCAAAGTCAATCATTCGATTAAAATTAAAAAAATTTCAATTAAGTCTAGCTTTCTCGTCTGAAAACTTTTAATTATATATCATATTAAGTTTTAAGTTTTAAGTTTTTTTTTATATAAGATTTTCTGTCTAAAAACATGAGTATTGCTACACTCCAAAAAAGAAACACATCGCATATTTAATGTTATTATACATCAATTAATCATATATGTATATACCAAAATCAATTTGCGACAACCCAATTATATAATTGAATTTTAGGTAATCTTGAGTATAGATCAGCAAACAATCCAAAAGAACAAACTATTTGCAGTTCCATCGATATACATTGCATAACCACGAACGAATAACGATCTGTTTCTACAATCTATGATTTTCGTGTGAACCAACAGCGCTGCGTAAGTTGTAAAGTCACAAAAAAACTAGAATGAAGAAAAATCATGCAAATGGCATTTTCGTAGCTAATGTCAAATGAAACTGTCAGCTCAGGCCGATTTTACTTTTCCGCTCCGAAGCGCACAACACAAACATGTCAAGCCTGAGCTATCGCAATTCAGCGCCTGCAACAATCTGTTGTAATTCACGCTAAATACCACACAGATAAGATGAAAATACCTATTTCACTGGAAGTGTCTGTCATATGCCAATGCTTGAGTACGATCCGTCGTCTTGCATTCGTATGATTTCACTGGCAGTGGCATTAAATTACTCCCATCACCGATAATCGAAATGGACGCAACGATTACCGTTTACGATTTATAAGTAAATCCCAAGTGAGCACGCATTCATCCTGCGACAACAACAATGGCAAACGTAGCAATAGCGACAACACGCGAACACGCCAACTGCGACTGGTGCAGAGGCCCTCAACTAGGCCAACCTGCTCGCCATGTTCGTGTGTTTGTGTGTGTCGTGAGGCGCTTAGTTGCAGTGGCATGAACGACCTTTTGTGTAGATAAAAGTAGGATAAAGAACAAAAGGAACAATAATACTGGAGTTGGTAAATTATGAAGTTGCGGACAAGTTGAAAATGCCACCACATCATTTCGTTTCGAAAATGATCAATTTTCAAGATAAGTAATCTTATCGCAGCGGGTGCACGAGAACTTGTCACTGGCTGACCGCTTGCGCTAGTTACTTACGAGCGCATCAGCGCTCACAGCCGCATGCCAAAGGCAAGAAAAACAGCTTGAGCACTGGCAGGGCTCATTTCACTGTAAAGGGATGTGTTTACAGCGCATGCACAACTCCTAGGCTTCTACTGCGCATACGCTCCGAGCTTGTGTTGTGTTGTGTTGCATGTTGCCTATTTGTGAGCTGAGTGACTTTTAACATCTGTATTAGAGGTGTGGATCACATAAAGATGTCAAGCCATGCGCTGGGACAAGAGCACTTGAAATATAATAGTGGAAAAAGTAGAAACAAAGAAGAATAATCTCAATTGCGTTGAAACAGAGAACCAAAATGTTTATCAAGTAGACATGCTTCTGACTGCAATTTATCAGGCCAAGTGCACAGAGGAGTTGTGTTTTCTCCCCTCAAAAAGCCAGGCTAATTCATAGCCTTTGAGTTGCCATCTTATTAAGATAAAATATATTATGAACTAAGTGGGTTCTTAAGGATTCTTTTGCTTCTGAAATGTGAATGAACTTATTACATATATAGCTCAACTGTAAAAATGCTTACAGAACTACTTACTTATATGCAAATATACTCGTAGAGTAAGTTTATATATTTAAGAGGGGATACACTTTGTTTACCATATACAACATAATTTCTCGAAAGTTTTTAAAACAGCCACCTTAGTAAATATTCATTTCAAAGTCTGGTATAGTAAAGAATTAGAATCGAATTTTTAGTCTTTGAAACATTTGTTGGTAGGTTGCTTCCATTAAAGGGCTGCTGCTGCAAGCGACCATGAATATGGTAAACCAAAAGTATTTTCCGATAGCTTAGTTAAACTGATTTCGTAATTTGATTTTGAAAACATAAAGCTTCTTTGTGGCTCGATACACCAAATGTTCCAACCTTTGTTTCAAACCAGGCCTTGGTCGATTTCCCTCCACCTATCATTCTATTGAAGTTCTTCACTTGTTGGGTCTAGATGCATGAAGCGTCTCTTAAAGCCTTTTTGAACAAATATTAGCCTTTATATTCCCGAGATGACTCCTGTGATCACTGAAGATCTAGCGATCGAGCATTCGGCGGTATAACCGCTAATGGAACATTGGAAGATTTTACGACGATGAATGAAGCTCTATGGCTTTAGAATATTTAAAACCTAACATCGAGATATATTGTTTTGTATTAACAATCCACCTTAAAGAAGTATTTGTGATTAAAGTATCCACAAAAAGTAATGCATGAAGGAACCAAAAAAAAACGCTAAAATGGAAAATGCTTATAGAACACCCATGTTGATAGCAGATCCTAGAGAGAACTTCCATGACCCAGAATGACTGAAAAGGCTGTTTGCTCTAGATCTACCATTTAGTTTATAACAACTAACTTTTAATTTTTTTTAAATCTAAAAGTATTGCTTAGAAAACCTGCAGTTCAAGAAGCATCAATAATTTCACATATAACGGATGTTGATGATTACGAAAAAATAAATGCTTGTCACTGAAGATATTTTTATAAAATGACTTGATTTGAGCTGTCCGATCTGAACAATTTGCAACAATGCTTGTCAAATTTCGTAAAGAAATCTTGTAAATTACAAGAATTTGATTTTGATTTAACAGTTTGTATATATATAGGTGTATAGTGGTCCGATATTGGGGGTTCCGCCAGGCGAGTCTTAATGAGAAAAGAACGTGTGCAATATAAAATCGACTCCGCTTGTAACGCTGATCATTACCATATATTATTTGTAGGGTCTCTTCATTTTCCCTCTGTGTGTTACAAACATTTGGGAAACTTAAATAATAGTTATTATAATATCATATTATAGTGTATATATCCATAGTGTTAACTTAACTTAACTCAAAACGAAAATGAACTTTACTTTACCGTTACCCATGCTACATATGCCTTTAATTACTGACACATCAGTTAGTCCATACAAAGAACAAGGTTAATTCAACATTAAAGTGGGACACAAAGCAAACCAAAAGCGAGACAGCGTTTTCCCACAGAATTAGAACTGAGTAAAACTGCAATATTTACTTAAAAGCCTCCAGGCAATGGCACGGCGCTGCAACTGTGTCTATGTATTCATCTATTGTCGGAAAATTAATAACATTTGATTGACTTTGGATGACTGTGATACAATTGCGGATCAACTACTTTTCGAGTGCACTATGCGGCGCTACGCCACGTCAACGAGGTTGATGAGAGCGTGCAACTACCGAGATAACGGCACAAAGGATATGTGGGCTATTAAATCAATCGTATTGCACCACCACAATACATTACAGCATTGCAAGCAGTCAACAAGACGCGTCGTTGTTGTTGTGCAACAGTTGCAGAGCGCCGCAATTTAACGTCCATCACACGGACATTATTAACATCTCAGCGGCTGCGCACAATGGACGCAGTGACACGTCGCTTCCTTCCTGACAGCCGAAGCGGACGACGATGACGTCGGTGACGTCGGTGGCGGCGTGATGTCAAGAGGCCGCAGGCCACAAAAGTCGTTGATTCTTTCAGCGTGAAATGCTAGCGCGTGTTGTTATTGTTGCAGTTGATATCTGCGCTGATAGCTGAGGCGTTGGTGACACAAAAAGACACGTGTCTTTAATCCGGTAATTATTTTGTCATCATTTGCAATCGTCAAAGGCATCACGAGAGTGTGTGAGTAACATTGACATGTCCTGTGGTTGTGGCAAGGTGTTTCCCGAATGTCTGCCTGTGTGTGTCTGTTCACATTTCCGTTTTTATTTGTTTAGAATAAAGGAAGCGGCGGGCGACAGCGAATTAATGCGATTTGTTAAAGGTTTCCCCAATATTTGCAAGAATCTAATGTGATTGTATTCTATTTGTAGGTCTGCGAGGCGGCCTTATTGATTCAAATCACCAATACAAACAAAGAAATAACAAATAGAAAATAAAATGCAACAAAATATAGCCTATCCCTCATCGCTTGTTGACTGCTACTAACACTACTAACATGCATGCATATATAACTAAACACACACACACTCACTAGAAAACACATCCATATATGGCTTGAGCGCTTCACTTTCCCAGGCTATTGCGCCATTACAAGTTAATTTATGCTCAGCAACCGATATCGATGCCGATTCAGTGATAACGCCTTTCTAACCTCATTTCACCTGAAACCGTGTGTGAGTCAGTGTGAGCGCCCTGGAGCTGTTGACAGTTTTGCCTTTTCTTTTACCTTTAGCGTTTTGGTCTTGCGGCATCAACCTTTTTTATGTTTTTAATCTTGCGGTGGCTATAACAAGTGTGTTGTGTCTGTCGGTCTTTTTGCGGCCACTATTTCACTTCGAAAGCAAAAAAATGTAAGAAAAATGAGTGGCCGTATGATCTTTGTGTGAATCTTTCGTTTGGTACGCAACGCACAGGTAGCCACCATCAACCTAGGTAATCTGTTGTAATCTAAACGACTTTTGTTTTTTTAGTCACCTTTAACTCCACACTCCAAAATTTCTTCTACCCTTTGCACACCAAAAAATGTTATACCCTTTACGGTTGATCGGTTTTCCCTAAGTATCTTTTGTTGCTAGAAAATGCAATCAATATTTAAAATGGAAGCCTACAATGTTTTCGTAATTTCTTGCTGAAGGTTTGGATAAGGTTTGATCCCAGAATGGTACCTTCTGGGTATTGCTATTTACTGGTGATATGCTTTTGTTAGAGCTCCTTATTTGGAGTAATTACGAAAGTCACTAGATTTTAACCTCTGCATGAATTTGTTGGCTATAATTTCAGTAAAATATCTGGTAAAGGTACTTAAATATATGGGCTCATAGTAAGCGCCTTTGTTATAGTTACTCCATATTGGGTTATGTAAGTAATCTATAGATACCTAAAATATCGCAAACTTTTGTCAAATTCATTCAAATTTTTTGGAAAATATTACTCAGGTATATAGGGTATTTAGAAACTAAGTTATGATCACGCACCAATTTTTTTATTTTTCCACAAATATTTTTTTCTCCTTCACTTTAAAGAATTATGCGCATTTATTGTAAATTATTAGACATTTCTAAATTGCCAACCATATTTCAGTATCACCAACTAGTGCCTTTATGGGTACACCTTGTGCACCGACTAATCGCAGACAAACATGCATACATGCGCAGCTCCTTTGCGAAGGCTGGATGCTGTGTTCCGATTGCTGCTGCTGCTGCTGCTGTGGCGGTGGCGGTGGCGGCGGCGGCGGCGTCTATCGTCTGCCTGCGCACGCATAATAGAGACATCAAAAATCTTGATTAATTGTCACCGCAAAGGCAACCTCACTCGCATGCTGCCTAGTACTCACTAAGCTGCGGTTGCTTGACCGCGTTTACCCCGCGCATCTGGTTACATTCGATTCGTGGTGGACGCAGGCGCGTTAGATCTCTCACAGCTCGGCCGCTATTCATTACTGCGCACACAAAAGAAGCGATGAAATATTAATTTGTTTGTTGGTCATTGTTTAAAAATATTTAAAATTAATTTCTCCTCATTTTTGTCGTGGCTTTTCTAAATGGGTTTTTTATGAAAATCAGTGCTTGTTTGAATTTTTAAATACTCCTACTTATACATTCAATTGGCTTCTGATGATGGCGTTGGAGCCGCTTATCGTGGCTTATCGCTGCTTCGCGGTGCTGCCGTACAGTTGTTGACAATAATTCATTTTAATTTGTGCTGACATTCCTTAGTTTTAGTTTGGGCTTGTTTTTGGCTATTTCCAGCACGATTTTTTGCGTAACAAATTGGTTGAACTTAAAAGTTAAAATGTTGTCATAAGTTTGTAAGTGTGTGCGACATGCACATGTATGTATATTAATATAAAAAGGAAGCCAAAACGGTATCATATTACCATTATAATTCACATTTTTGGTAAATTTCGCATCTAATTCGGCTAAATGAGAAATCGCTGGAGTTAGTTGATGAATGGACTTCGTGCAGTTGATAAATGTCGGATCAGCGGGCACATTAAGTTGCCGTGATACGAAAAAATAAAAGAACATTAATTTCTTTAATTTTTTGAACTAATAATTTTCACGGCGGCTTTTCCTCAGACAAAGAATAACACTGTCGATTCTTAAACAATTCAAAGTATTGTCTACTAAATGATTTAAGATAAATAAAAAATTTTAAGTTAATCAACAAAATTATGAATAATATGTTCAAAAAAACTATGAAAGGCTCGAAGAATATTAATTTTTAGTTTTTACTTTCTTAAAGTTGAAAATAAACCTTAATTTAAGTACTCATATTTAATACATCTGGTACACAAATATTGGCGAAATATATTATTATCCATTCAATATTACAAGAAGCACATCTGGTGTGAAATTAAAAAAAAATCACCTGTTTTGGTTCGTTTGGGTACAGCTTAAAAAACTTGAAGAGTTTTTGAGTTACAGCCTTCTAAAGAGTGGCCTTCATTACTTTGGCTTTAAACGCTGTCGAAAAGATAGCTGGCTCTGATGATTACTCGAAGACAAATTATCCTATTACTGTCTATATGTTTTGTTTGGATAGTTCTAATAAAAAATTGATGAAAAGTTTGTGTAAAATTTAACTTTTTGTTTAAAAAGGCGACATTTTATCAATGTTTTTTGCTTTCTTCAACCGCACTTTTTTGTAGGGCCACTATTAATACCCAACAAAGATTTTTGTCTACCATACCGCTGGTGGGGGGATTTCAAAAAAGTCTTTAGTTGAGCTGAGAATATTTCATTCTGATTTTATTTCGTTTTTGTCTAGCTTATATACAATTTTTAAAACTATCTTAAACAACTAAATATATATGTATGTGTGAATGTTTTTGTGTATTGCAGCATATTTTTTTTATTGCTGCTTGACATGGGGTTGATTTCAAGTGTACAATTTAATACATGAGTGTGTGTGTATGTTTAATGTTATCTGTTCTGTAAATTTATGACTTGTGTCCCCATGCATTTTTATTATTATTAGATGCATTGCATGTAAATGCATTATCTATGTATGTATATATGTATGTATATTAATATATAAATAACTATTTATATTTAGAAGAATTTCGGCTTTGCCGATAAGTAAGCATGTTCAATGATATTTGAACAGCCACTATCTTCTCGCGAAATTTTTAGGTGTGATCCACGGAGAAGGCTGTGATACCGGCTGTGGAGGATCTTCTTTGTAGCGCTGTCGCAAATTGGGTGTAAACCGCGATAATCGGATCTAAATAACTGGAAGGGACTCAGATTTTTATCCGGTCAATGGCCGTTAACTTGGCAGAATTATTTAAAATTACTTCAGGTATGTTTTTTGCCGCTACATCAACAACATGGCATGTAACTTGAAAAATATTGAATTTTTTCTTCGAAAGTTTTCTGTGTTTTACTATAACTTTGAAACCTGTTTTAGAAAATGAAGAAAAGTATTCGAGATCGGTCCATATTGCTCCGAAGATACACTCTATTTCAGGGAGGTGAGTTTCACGATGCAAGTTTTCCGATTGCTTATTGTGCGCTTAAAGTAAGACAGGGATAGCATCAAGCTACATCATTATTAATAAGGTGCAAGAGAGGTCAACCTTGTCCCGACTTTCAGGGATAGGGAACCTGAAGAGTTTTTGTTGGCCAATAGGAATGCATGCGGTAAGGCAAAAAATCTTCTCAGACGCAAACAGTCAATGTTGTATGTATGAATGTGCGATGGAAATATTGCAGGAAGAAACCCAGAATTTTTTTCCACCATTGTTTAACTTTTGCAAGGGCGAGGTTGAAACATCTCGACAGTCTTATCTTTGGCGAACTTGATCAAATAGTCCAAAACCCGGAATCAATATTAGCCATCTGACAAATTTCAATAAAGTGATTTTCGCTCTTGAGCTTTATTCCATTCCGGACACAACGTTAATGAGGAAAATATTTATATAAAATGTGACAAGAATCTATCCTATCCTATGTAAACAATGCCATACCTCCGGCATGGTTGGGCAATGAGAAGTATATCATACATCTAATAGAAGTTAGGAAGTGATTTAAATTTTGTCGGCAATTTGACGCGATCTTAAAAAGAGAAGAAATTAGCTCGGGCATAGAGCAAATGCTAATTAGAAAATTTGCCCGTTTTGAAAAAAATGTGTGCATTTATTCAATAACGTAACTTTAACAACATATGTTCAGGGAGGAAACAATGTAAAACCGTGCAAATCACTCTTTGTCCATATGCTCATATCAAAATATTGATTTTTCCCTATATGTACAAACATATGAACACGCAAATGTATGAATCATTTATAAAAATAAACTAAATCTGAGCTAAATGCTAATATTGCAAGGGCTTGAGCCAAATCGCTGTTAAATACTTTAATAGCTTTATTAAAAAACAACAAGTGCAACCTTTTTCACGCGCCTCACCTCTCGCGCCAGCTTTGGTTGCAGCAAGGGCTGCCCACGACCGATGTTGACACGTAAAAGTGACAAAACACAAAGGGAATAAAAAGGCAATGAGCAAATAAAGTTGGCAAAGGGTACGAAAAGCAGGGCGACACAAAGAGGGAGGACAAACAATTCCGCACTCACATTTGACGGAAATCCTATTTACATTTCAAAAGTAGCGCAAATGAAAAAATCAAACAAAACTATTAAAGACAAATATTTGTAAGACCAACAAAATACGCCTGACTGAATCGAAGCGCCAATGGCGAGCGTTGGCTTACACAAAAACGCAGCAACAACAAAATTCGCCCGACCATTAAAGATAAAGCGAACATATGCACGGACAGCTCACAACTACACACACACACGCTCTTGCATGTGTTCGACTTGCATTGCTACAGTTGTTATAGTTGTTGTTGGCGATTTTACAATAATTCTTTTTTCGAGCAGCCATAGCACTGCCAACGATAGCTCAAACCCGACAATATAACATCCGTTTTAACAATTTGTACAATTGTCAGGCTGAATGCTCAGAGCGAAAACGGCAAGTGAAACCGGTCGCGAGCTGGGAATCCTGCAAACGAACAACTTCCGATTACAACTTCATTTGTAAATGTTTCCGATTTTCACTCTTTTGACACAAGCACGAAGCCACGCGTACACACCTATTTGTATATTGATTTATGTGTATGAAAATATGTAGGAATGGTGTGGATAGTTAAAGGGGTGCTGCATGAAGCGAGTAACTACTTTTACGAGGGTAACTGGTTTGTTTAACGTTTATAGCTTACAAATAAATTTTCTTTAACGGTAATGAAGATTTCGACATTCTCCTAGACACTTCTCCTAGATACTTCAAACAAAGATTGTTATATTAATCTTTATGGATGGATGTGTTTTGTTTTTTTTCAAAGTATCACTTGTATGGTGTTAAATCTTTAGCGAGATTACATGTGTATGCTTGAGGGAAAATATTGGACGTTTGACTCAAAGTACACCTTAGGGTCCTAAAATCATTATTTCGTACGTAGAAGAGTAAATAAATTATTTTCTTATCTATTATCACTGCAAATTCAGTGAAATTTCAATTCAATTCAAAAAATTTATGTATAACAAAGCTTGAAAGATAGAAATTCTAGATTTTTGTTTAACAGCCTCAGCAATTGTCCTTTTGAGTTAGATTTATTAATTCTTCATGTGCTAAGTCGATCCAAGCCGTCTGTATATCTTGACAATACTTTTCTTACAAATAATATGCCCACCCTAGTATTTCACGAAACTGTTCCTAGTTATTGCTAGAGTCGGTAAAAAACGCTTGCGTGTCCACCACCCACACCAAAACCACCAGCAGACTAACCGACACCGTTGACGGCTCTCCATACATCTGTCAACTTCAATAAGCAACTTTGCCCGCCTGTCAAAGCGACAAGTGAGTTCATCATTTCCATATAAACGCGTCAAAAACTTGTACGCGCTCCGCCCCTCTTCGTATTAAATACTATTACAATGCTCTGGTGCAAATTAAGCCCAACGGATTTATGCCCCTTAGTGTTTGCTATTATTATTGTAATTGTTGCTGTTGCCCGAAACTTCTTTTCATCTATTGGTGTTTATTGTTTTATTGCCCTTTTACAGATTTATTCGGTTTTGCTTCTGCCATTGCCACTGCCACTTCTTAGCGCGCCATGTGCTTTGCGTACATTGTTGTGGTTGTTGTTGTGAGGCTATACGGATTCGCTAATCCCTTTAGCATATATTTGCATCACTTATTGTTGGTGGTTGAAGTGGGGTTGTGCTCGCTTTTGACCCTCATTACAAGTTGTAAGTCGGCAGGAGTCGACATTCGTGCGCATAATGCAAGTTTATCTGGTTGTGTGTGTTCGTTGAGATTCACAAACATAAACTCTCATACCCCTACATATATATGTATGTGTATGTTTATTTATGTATGTGTGATTTATGCATTTTCTTAGTTATTTGACAAAATTTTCTTTTCGAAATTTTAGTAGTTGATGTTTTATTCAGTACAAAAATGGTTTTTATTTGAATATTTTACACTGAGAGAAAAATTTTGGGAGTGTTTCCAAAATACCAATCGTTGTGACAAACGAAAGAGCCTAAATTTTCCGTTTATTTTAATATTGAGAGTATTAAAGAAAAGTTTTGGAAGCAACCTTGTATCTTTCTAAATAAATATGTTAAAATTTGGGAAGGTGAAAAATTCAATATATTACTCAAAAACCGTGTTCAGTGTTGATAAAAATAAAAAAGAGTTTTAGAAGTAATTGAAAAAAAAACTCCTAAAGTGCAGCTATTGAGTTCAATGAGCTAAATTCATTTATCTTCGTCAGTTATTACTCAGAAAAGAACACTATAAATTGTTTCTCTTTTTACCCTTTCAGTGTTTTGATCTGATCAAATATCGAATTTTGCCAACGACCAAAAAATTCCTTTTTATTTAAATTGTACAATATATACCTAAGAGATCGAATGTACGCAGCTAGATATAACCCGACTGTGTCTATTTTTTATATTTTTGTATTTTACACAAATTCTTAAAATTTTCGCAGTGAATTTTCTCTTTTTCAGCTCGAGTTGACTTTCTTATACTACATAAACTCTATGCTGCTTTTGTAAGAGAATTTCAAAACAAAAAATTTAAATACACTTACAACTTTTACGGCATAGAAATGCTAAAAAAGCTGTATCTTGATGAGTTGTGTAATAAACTTGTGAATTTATTCTACTGCTGGCGAGCAACTAAAGGAAATTTCATTAGCATGATTTTTAGATGCTGTCCTGTCTAAGAAATGCCTTAGCAAGTCCTAAGGACAATAACGGTGCCGAGTTTTAAGTGCGCTGTCGGTGCCTGCTTAAGAGAAAAACTTTTTTTTGGTTGTTTTAGCCCAGCAGCAAATACAAATATATGTTTTATATAATATATATATGTATATGTACATTTCCAACTATTTGCCTAAGTTGAATTGTAAATTTGTCTTGAATCCTGCAATATTGTGCTGAGCCGAGTTACACGTTGCTATGTACATATGTATGAATAAAAGGCACTGCCGGTCTGTGGGTGGTAGTGGCAAAATTCCGAAACAATCATTTGAACACATTCGTATAAATTTCTTCTTTCGCTAAACTTATAAGTATTATATTCTTAGATACGAATGTATATATGTATCTCCTTATAGGCGAATATCTAAAGATACTTTTGCATTTCACAAGCGCTAAACAAATACGGGCACGAGCGACGTGGCAAAGTATAGCACAGTGTTCATTAAAAGACGAATTTTGAATAGAATTCTTCACTAATGAGAAGATGGGTAATAAATGAATAATAATACCTCTAAAGAGAGTGTCAGTAGTAAAATGTTGTCGTTAATGAAAGTTAATGAATTCTTAATGTTGCCATAGCTTTCAGAACCTTTTTATAATAATCTCTACACCTTTCCGTTGATGCTCGGATGAAAATGTCAATAACCCATAATGCTAAAGTTAAAAGTATTGCTAAAGTCTTTATTAATAAAATCCTGGTATGTTTTCTACTTCCACAACTTAAATAATTGTTTCGAAAAGTATTTTTTTTAAATAGACCCCACATACTATATGATAACCAGAAATATGTTCACGCATTTGAATACAAATCTTTAGTAACGCCTTCAAAATACTTGTAGCTTCCATACACTTGTTTCAAGCCTAACCAGAATATGACCCATTACCGTGAAGAAAAATCCACGAATTATCCGCCTATAAATCCGGTGCGATTAATTGCTTCACGTAGTCATCTCAGAAAGGCCAAGTATTATTACTCATTTGCTGTTCGACCCTGAGAAGAGGAATATCTCACCACGGTAATCAAACGATGATCGACTTTTGACTGACTTTGACGTATATACTATATTTAGGTTTTGGTGCATTTTTGGACCGCTTCCCGCTAGATTGTTGGTCGTTTTCGAAAAATAACCACATTTTTTAGCACTCTAGTACATTTTAGGAAAGAACTTGAACTTAACTTAAGTTAACCCTTCACAACTGTTTAAGAGCTTTGTAGTGCTTCGTATGATTGGAATTTAAAATTCAAAAATCAATGATAGCCAAATGCTGAAAATTAAATTGTTTTCTACATTTTGGCATCATGAGAAAAACTATGAGTACAGCTTTTGCATAATACAGAATAAGTTTAAAGAAGGGAAAGGCAAAAGGTTAAACCTTGCAATAAAGATAGAAAGACTTTTGAAACTACTTTTAGAAAGGCTTTCTACTGTTCCAAATTTATATGAGTGAGGAAAGACGAGTCACGTTATGTGGTAAGACCAAAGAATATCAAAAACCATGTGTATTTAGACTGTATTATCTAAGTTTCAGGCCTGTTCTTAATTAAATGGTTAAATTTATCAATTTATTTGTAAATTTATCAACGAATATAAAAATAATCTAAACTTCTTCCATATGAAGAAGAGTATCTCTATAAAATATGCTTTTGATAAAAAAACAAGCACACTGTTCAACGCAAGAGCGAGGAACTGAACTGTTAAATCTATTTGTGTGCATAGGATTTTGGAAGAATTTTCCCGTTGAATTGGTTTTTGCGCAACTTTTGTTGTTTACCCAAAAAGTTTGGAATAGAAACTACTACGCGCGAGTGCCGCTGCTGCTGCTGCAGACAATCCTTAGTAGACACACGCACACACACAGACACTTACAACAGAACAAATACAGAAACAGTTGCAGCGAAAGTGCACCTTTCCCCGCTGGCTATTAGCAAAAGAGTGCTTGTCGCTTCCCCCCGCCGGCTTGCCATTCTAATCCGCGCTGGCAAATAGTCGCAGTCAGGCTGTGTATGTATAAGTACCTTATACCTATACACTCAAAGGTACGTGCAACTGAGTAAGTATTGCACTAGTTTGTGACCCCGCCAACCCCACCCCAATACAAGCACAGTTGCAAAGTATGCGCATAGTAGTTTGTGTAACAAAACAACGCTGCAGGATTCGGCTGATAGGAGGTGAGTGTATGTGTGGATTGCAGCGCGGCGCAGCGAGGTTTTTCACAGTTGAATTCACAAAATTGTCACGTCTGTTATTTTTCGTTGTCGAATTTATTTACTCAACTGATTTTGATAACATTCGTGTACATGCAAAGATTTCGCAATTAATTGCTAGCAACTAGCAACTACACGAATAAACAGTTTTTCCACGCAAACACAAACACACTCACACACATACGCACTTGAACTCTTATGAACACACGGTTGAATAAGCATTGAATTGGTATTTTAGTTTAGTGTTTTTTTGCTTTCTAGTTTTTTATCTCTGCACTTCCCAACTGCTATTGACACGACGGGTGGCTTCGAAAAGGTACAAGTATGTGGTATGATAACAACAACAAAAAAATCGCTCTAATGCCATCTAAATGCGGCTCAGGTTACGCGCTCTCCGATTTATCTGCTCACATTTAGACATAAAAAATGTTGTTCAAATGGAAGCAGATTTCGGGCCGGAATGCGCTGCGCTTTCTTTCAAGGAGCCGGCGCATATGTCACCTACTTTCATGTGATTAACAAGCCACACTTTTTATGGTCACTGCATTTTTATTGTCATACCAGCATGCACTATGATATGTGTCTATATGTATAGTTTCCCTCGATTATAGCTAATGCTTGCTGAAGAATTGCCTCGCATTGAGGCAGGCTCCCGCGGGTATGTCGCCGGCGGCGTATGGCAAATATGCTTGGTATCCGTGTAAATTTGAGAATACTGACGACGTTGAACATTTTAATATTTATTTGTAATAATTGCTTTTGCTTACGGTTGCCGCTAAGCTTGCCATTTGCCTGTGTCACGCTGTTTCATGCGGCCACTTAACCTGTCCAACTCGCGAGTAAATTGTGGCTGTACTGTGTAAAACTTTTTACTCATCGAAATACTCGTACTCTTTTTAATCTAATGGGGACAAGTGACGTAGTTCAAAACACTATTTCGATACTTTGATGTACACTAAAAATATTTTTTAAGAGCAGTTATGCCTAGAAATTGCCACCTTCTATCCTGCTGCTTCACTCTTATGTTTATTAAAATGAGTTTTATGACTTTTCACGAATTTGTGAATTGATTTATGACACAAAAGCCGTAAAACACTGACATGCAAGTGCATTATGTCTCAATTATTAGTCTTATAAGCTGTAAAATCCCAAATATGCGTGTCAATAGTTGGTGGTTAAGACTTTACGAGTAAAATTTTATGTGGTCAAATACACAAATTTACACATAGTAAAAAAATAATATTGATTCCTACATCAGTGCAGAATATTTTCGTGCTATGGTAATGCAGGGAATGTCATAAGTCGATAGCAACTAATTACGCTGCTTTACAAATTTTCGCTTTAAAAAAAATCTTTTTTAGTCACAAAATAATACATAACGCTGAAACAAATCACAAATCTATTATTTTTGCCATAAATTGAAGTTTTTGTTTAGAGGGATTTGCGGGCAATTTAAAATGGCTTTCTCATAGGAGCCTTCGTCCTTATTGAATCGAATTCACACTATTTTTCACTATAAAATCATTAGACTTAGACGAAATTGGTAGTAATCACTTAGTGTTTGGTCTTGAGTATAAGGTCTGTTCAAATAAGTCTTCTATCCAAGTTGCCGAAACTTCAGGCGGTGGATGTCCTGACAGAACCCCATTTCTCTCCAGACACATCTAGTCGCTTCTGAATGATTGCTTCCGTAAGACGGTTCAATAGTTGACAGTGCAGATTAAAAATTGCAATTCTCCTAATCATTACCAAAGTCTTTTTGAACCTCAATCCTACACCGTTTTCGCTCGACGTTGCAGTAAGTGTCCCACTTTTCATCACCAGAAACGGATCGATTTTCTTGCGATTTTAAAAAGGAAATTCGGGCCATGAGAATATTTTTCTGTTCAGCCTTCTTTAAATAGTTCTAAACGGTTCTTTGGACAATCGATAAAGTGCTTACAAGACGGTCGGATTCGATTTGATGAGAACTTCTTGTCTGTCTGCGGCACTGAAACATATTGGAGCACTACCATGAACTTTGTTCGTAAAAAAAGGAAAAGTGCTGGCAATATCACCCGAATGATCGTGTACACATTTTTAAGGATTTTGGTAAATACCTAAATACAAAACGATAGAAAACTTCATTTTGATATAAGTAATTTCAGTGAAAGATGAACGCATACATTTTCATCAATTTATTCTTAAGTGTTTACTATGTCGTAAGTCAAAATATGGCAAAGATTCTTTAACCCAAAAATTATGAGATCACAAACATATATTTTAAAAGAGATTGCAATGAAAATGTGTTCACACCATGAATGTTGAAGGCTGGACTACATCAAAATTAGCAGCACATCTGCATAAATGTTTGCCATAATATATATCAAACCTACATTCGTACATTGGGAGACCGTCTTTGCAAGACCAGCTTGCTATAAATTTGCTTTGAGCATTTGTCCCTTATGAAGTCTAATCCGCATTTATTTTATTCGCGGCTACAAATTGTCGCTTTAGTATAGAAAACATGAGTTATTTGGAGCGGCGGAAATGATTTAACTTTTTCTCAAATATGTAGTAGGTCTCAGTTACAGTGGCAGTGAAGACGTGTCTTTATGCCTTGATGATCACCCAGCATACAGTTGCAGATATCAGATACGGGTTCAAATATTACAAAGTCTTATGGTCATAAATTTATATGTGACAGCAGAAGCCTCCAAAAGATGCATGAAAGCTGGATGAGTTCAGGACAGCTTTCATATTGGCGGGGAATTTTTTTCGAAATTAGCATGAAAAAAAACCTTAAGAAAGTTTAAAAACCTTTAACTTGCAAGCCTGCAAAGCAAGCTTGAAATAAATAACACCTGGCATTGCTTGAAAGCTTTGGGAAAAACCCCCTCAAAAAAAACCCTATCATTTTTATTTCAGCATAAAAAACTTCATTAGGGATAACAGTAAAAATAATTAAAATTTACATTTAAAAAAGGTTTCAGAAACGACTTACAAAGGGACTTAAAATGTGTTTCTGTTTCAACATATGAGTGCCATTAAACAAATATTTGTAAAAACCATCGAAACCAGAATAAAAGCTTGGAAGTTCAAAAAAGCTTTCACTCACTAGTAAGTAAGGGGCTCAGTAATTATATACAAATGCAGATTTCAAAAACTTATTCGTAATAATATCAGTAAAATACATAGACTAAAAACTATGGCTGGGTTACTCGGCAGTTAGCGGCACTTTTTGAAATATTTAAAAAAAATTGTGCAATGAATGGTAGCACTTTCAATACTTCAAATACTTCACTTAATCGCCTCACAGCGGGATGCAACACTTTAAGTAAATCGAATTTACGTCAACGATATCGCTGTGGCTTCTACCCCAAGGCCTTCTTCTTTGAGAAACAAGCTCAGCGAATTCAGGTGCTCTGGGCTTCGGTGGAAGAAAATGTTTTAACAAATCGAAAAAGATATCGGTGCATATAAATCCAATTCGAAAATGTTTTAGAACTTGGCAGGGTGTTGTATTACACGCTCAATAAATCAAAAAAGTACGGCGGCTGCCAGTTTGGTTGCCACACACATACGAACACTGCGGCCAGCGATAACAGCTGGCGACGAACGGATTTTAAAGTTGCCGACACTTGGCGTTTTGCACATATATCAACTCCACTAGAGCACATATACATATCTACATACAGGTATATAAGTATGGAGGTAGTGTCTGCCTAGGCATAGGGAGTGCTGCGTTGCCGCAACATACCACCACAAATGTCGCGCACGCGCCTACGGCTCCTGCATGCCAGCTCTGTGGCTTGCTTTGGGCACCGCCGCCGGCAGCAACAGGAGCTCTTCGGTACCGCCAGCAGCAATATATTCTGTTGCGGTTCATAAAACAAATTTTCGTTATGAATTATTGTTACAACAACAATTATTGCTGGCGGTGTGAACATTCATCGGCGCGGGTGTTCGTCGGACGCCCTGTCAGATGTTGCCTGCTGATCTCCGAGGTGTGTGAATGGTTATTGCTTGGCTGTGCACGCTAAGACGTGCTAAAAGCTATAGATTCTCGGTGCTGCTGGTGATTTTATTTCATCGCACTTTTTTTGGTTTTTGAGTTTTTCGTTCTGCTATTGTCATTGCTTCTGTTGCTGCCACATTGAAAGCGGCAACAATGCTTATGGCATTTGCTGTTAAGTAAAATTTAAGACATTTTTCACTGCAGGAAAGTTTCGTCTCCTGAGCCGGGCGTTGCACATTGCGCGCTTTATTCTTCGCATGCGTCTTTTCCGTGGTGTTTGGTTGCACTTTAAGTTGATTCGCCACGCTGCATAATTCATTTATTTGGAGTAACCGTAGCGCATGTGAGTGAGTGTGAGCTTGGTGCCTATGTTCTTCTGCTATCGCTGAAGCGCTACAAAGGCATGTTGCAAGTTGCTCCACATTGCTATCATCTGCTGCTGCAGTGGTGTTCTGCCATGTTTTGTTAGTGCTGACGTTTATAAATGGCGATTGCAATAATTTAGGGATTTCAATGATAAACGTCATTTTCGTTGAGTGTCAACTCACGCCAAAGTGCAAAGCGACAATGCATGCTGCGCCCGACAGATACCTTTAAGCGTGGCAAGATAAGCGACAAGTTATAGCTTGAGGAGAGCTTGTGCTCATATTTGTTGGCAGGAGGTGAAAAGGGTCATTGCGTATGCAATGAAGGAAGAAAGCTAATATGTAACAAGTTTACAAGAAAATATTCTTAATAAACATTTGCATTTTCATGTGGTGGTACAGTAATGCCCAAGGGATTTAAGGATTTTTTAAATATACCATTTTATATTTAAAATTTCTACTTGTTGCTCCACTTTAGTTTTTAGAAATGTTTGCGAAATATCATATCCAAAGGTAGGTCCATTTCAACCGGTAGCAAAAATACCAAAAAATATTGTCCCAGTTCAGTACACAAAAGAACGAGAAATGGTCTGGATTAGGAGAGATTGAAAAAATAGACAAAGCGAGGAGTCTATTATGATATAAAAAAGGGTAAAAATACTTCATGTACTATAAGGCAGGATGCGAAGGCGAGGAATAATATATTTGGAAGCAAGCAGCTAATATCTAAATAATTTCACCAAACCCAGTTTGATTGTAATATAGTAAAGTGCAGTCTAGTAATATGTGTTTGGGTCTGAATCAATTCCGTTTCTTAGTTCCGTTTGACTTTTCGTGTTTTAGGAGGGTTTTAACTACAATTTCGTCAGTTTCTAAAGTTTCGTGATCTTTACCTATTGACCTTGAAGAGGCTGTACTATCTTACATGTTTAAATATCTAATATTTGATGATATGGATCAATGCCCAACTGTGTTCCTCTTCAGGCAAGCTTATCGGATGGTTATGCTATTGTAATATAAAAACATCTCTAGAGAAATAATAAGTGTTTCGCTATCAAATTACATAACCTATTTATTTAATTCCGGTTCTAAGGATCTAACAGTTGGTGGGCTATCAGAATTATTGTCTTACCTTTAAGTTTCGTCAGAAAGTTATCTTCTCCTTTCCTAACAATTATTATTTCTGCTTGAAAGGCAAGTTGTACTAAAGGTTAGTTCAAACTTTTGATTCCAGAATTCAGTTTTTGAACATCAGTTTCGATGGAGTAATTCAATCATCTCTGTTTCTAAAGCTTCATACTTTTCCCCTTTGTCTCTAAATCGTAAGGAAGTGGTTTCTAAAGGCTACCAATATCGTTTAAATCCCTTAATGACAAAAATTATTTTGAAATACATTTTCATTACTCTTTAGGCTGAAACCGGCTAGTTTACCGAAGCTATAGTTTATTGGAACTTTTAACAGCTATTTAAATATTTGTAAATCATTTATGTCCAGGGAACTCTTTCAGACTGTAATTCCATATAGCTCGCTGATGCTCTCGAGTATAGTGAACGAATGTCACGAGTTTTCGAATAGAAATGATTAACTCAGGTCAGCTAGGCAAGGTCTGGTCAAGGCTCTTTCACCTCAGCAAAGATCACCGTTCAATAATTGGAGAAGTTATAAGTGACATCGAGTTACTTCATGATAAGACAGCGGAAACTGGAAGGCTTCAATAGGTTCGCTAGTTGTAGAACGGGAACGAGTAGAAGCTTCGCTGGCTTCTGGCGGTTCTCTGGCTGGAGTGATCAGGGCTCTATGCTCAGGATTCAGTATTCAGCCACTGTTCGATTGGGATTGAGAATGTTACCGGATGTCAGTTCCACAAGCTGCTTGGAAGAATATGAGATAGAATCAGCTCAAAAATTCATTCAAAAATGTCTCTCCTTTGCTAGATGAAGACTAAATACCTCATATCTCAGGTTTTTCGACATCTATGTGAAACGGGGAATAAAAATGAAGCACCGAAGCAGTTTTGCTTTCAGTTTGCTTCGGAAAGGGCGGCATACAGCATTGTAAGTAGGATCCACCGCCCTCTTGGAATATCAGCAATATAATTTCCTTTATTTTAACCCATATAACTATTCAATGTTCCAAATTCTCCAAGTTGTATTATCGTGGGATGTAGTACTATTGTTCTAGAATAAGCAGATACAATTTCAAATGAATGAAAACGTGGATGAATTTCAAGCTTATCGCAATCATTGAAAATGATACATTTTGATAATTTAAAGCTTTATACTAATTAAACCATTATCTAATTAAGTCGCTTATCGAAGCATTCAGCTTACTTAAATCTCATATATTGGCTTTCTTCATCTTAACAACGAAATGAGAAACTTGATTCACTTAAACTCACTTAATGAAATATAAAATAAAATTAAGTATGAAAATTGTTTTTGTAGTTATGGGAAAGTTGTCTTTGGCGTACTTACAAATCGTTCTGACAGGCCTCCTTAAAGCGCGCCTGAGATATTTATGACTTGAGACCCAGCAGTTTATCAAGTCTACAAATTAATTCTGACAAACTAAGAATGGCGCAGTGCTTCCACGTGCAACATTTGTGAAAACATGCAGCAGTCCGGTAATAAATACGCACAAGTAGCATTTATCTTGTTGCAACAACAACTGAATTATAGGCTTTTTGCATTTGGCAAGTGTCGAATTTACAACGACTCTTGCATACCGAATGAGTGGGCGCACCACAAGCACCACAAGCAACACGAACAGACAAATAACTAGCAACAGCATGACCACCGCCGAGCAGACAGAAAACGCCGGGGAGAGGGAGACGAAGTTGGCTGAGGGGTCAGCTGAGCGGTTGGGTAGCTGGATCGTGTCAGAAAGGTGTAACACTGGCAGAAATCGAATTGTAATGTCTGCAGCCGTTTGTTTAACTGTTTAACTGGATGAGCAGCTCCGCAACTGACATGTTGCAATCTCCAGCAGCAGCAGCAACAGCAACAGCTACGACAGGTTCAGCTTCCTTGGGCTGGTGGGGCACGCATACTCGCATGACTGCGTCCTTGGTGTTGATGTTGCCTGCTGTGCTGCTTCAGCTGTCGATTGCACCGGGTCATGGTAATCGAAGTGGTGGCAGACATACACACACACACTAGCAGGCCTTGCTGCTTTATTGCAAGCAATGATTCTTTTTGGACACCTTTTGTTATTGTTTTTGTAAGTATGTGTTTGGATGAGTGATATTTGCGCATCATTCGCATGCATGTCGTTCGCACTTGGTGCGCGCGATGACACGCACGCTGTGGTAGCCACACCATAAAACAACGGCAACAACACAAACAGAAACAGCAACACTTTAGTCAACAGCTTTCCAGCTTTTGATTTCTGTACGCCAACTTTTGGTCATCACTGTGCCTCGGCAGACGCCACTGCGTTCACACCTATGCCCCGACCAGCAGCTCCACTGCCGCAACACCGGCAGCAGCATAAACAGCAGCAGTAACTCCAACATTTGCATAATGCTCACATATTGTTGGTGGCTGTGGTGGAGGGGCCAGCGCAGCGCGCTGGTAAACACGGCAGAAAACAACGTGCAAATAAAGCAACACTTTTCATAAACTACTTTATACACAAAGCAACAACAAGAACAACAATCAGCAACTGCTTGTACGGAAATGGCAACAACTCATTCGTATGTGAATGTACGACAGCAACAGTAGCTGTGATCACTGGAAGTACAAAACATAAACAGCGACGCTTTGAAAGTACATCGTGAGCAATTGCTGGAACAGCGGGACTGCTGAAGATACTCAGAAATGTGGTAGTCCTCGCAATACGTTGCTGTTGTACTCAGTGATGAGAGCCTAGCTTTATTGCCATCAAGGATATTTAGTGTTACCAGCCTGTGTAAAAATAATCCCCTCTAGGGAATACTTCAGACATTACCGACCGGTGGACCTGTCAAAATTTTCGGTATAATGTATGAGATATTGCTAGGTTCTTTCTATAGAAGGATATTATTTTTAAAAGTAATTCCGTTAGTAGAAACTATACCATAAATTTTTGAACATTTTAAGATATGTCAACCCCAATCCATAAATACCATATACTCTTAATTTACGCCAAAGCAATAAGTAGAACATTGATGTCATATTTAGGAGGTTACAGTGGTCCGATGTCGGCCCTTTCCACAAATAAGGAGACTCTTGGGAAAGGAAAGATGTTAGTTAAATTTCAAATCGATATCTTAAAAACCGACGGACACGTTACTGTATAGCATTTACGAATATCGATGCCGCGGTTTTGACAGCTTCTGGACGCCATGTTCATTTAATAATTTGTTTAAAATTTCGGCAGGTGTTTGGTAAGGTTTGTCTTTTCGTCGTATGGCTTCGTCAACAAACAAAAGTGCTGGTATTCGGGTGAGTCAAATGCGCGAGTGGATGGTGATATGGCGGTATCAGCGGGCCTTATTTCATTTGCAATAAGGTAGGAAATAGCGAGCGTATAACACGGTTTTGACCGTCACGACAAGACACGTTGTCGATGTCGCAACCTCAGGTTAGGGAAAGTAATATGCTAGCTGTTATCGAGATCACTTAACTCGACGGTTTCGGACCAAAGGGAGAGAGGAGTTAAGTGTGTTAGTTTCATAAGACTTACAAAGAGGTGATTAGTATCGTGCTATTCTTGATAAGAATGCATCTTGGCGACCATATAGGCACGTAATTTATAACCGGCAGGCCGATTACCTTCTGCAGCGCCGTCTCTTTGTTTTTGCCCCAAGTACTACCGACTAGAGACTTGAGGATCTTGTTGCGGATCGGTACTTTTGTGACATTCGCGATTGTGTACGGAGTGAAAGAGTGCAGACTGTCGAATGTTACTCCTAAAATTTTAGGATAGTTGACCGTTGGAATCAACGGAAAGATCCACTTCATACTCTTTCGTCCAAAGTGTGAATGAGTGGCCGTCACGACATGCCGTTCTTGTTGGTACCCCCTTATATATGGGCGGATAGCTTGGCAGGCGGACTCAGCTAATAATTTATTTATTATGTATTATGTTATATTTCATCCGTCAGGAACTAAGCCTACGACCAACGGATGAATAAATATAGCAAGAACAACCAATGAATTACATTTTCAAATTGTTCTCACGACAGTTACGAAATCTTAAAGTGTAAATGTTAAAAAGTTATTTACATTTTTGTAAGTACAAGATGAGTCCTTTAGGACCAGTTGAGTATAAAATGGACCAGTTATTAATCTAATTGTTCACCTTGGAATAAGCTTAATATCCAAACTAACAAATAGACAATTTTCATTAATTTACTTTATGTTATTTTAACTTATTGCAATTGGCAATGCAACAATTGCTGCAAGCTGCAGTATGCTGCTGTCCTTCGCAGCCACACGAGTATTGCTGACTTTTGCCACATTTTTACCTAAACTTCCGACAGCAAATTTTCTTCCTGCCACTGCTTGTCTGTTGCCGTATTGACGCCCCGCAAGCATTTGTTTCAACACGAGCTCGCAAATGAGACGACATGTGGCGAAGAATTAACAACGTGTTGTTGTAATGCAACTACAATGCCAACAGCAACAAATAGTCCGTTGCTATATTGCGGCGCATTTCGCTTAACATTTTGAAATATTTTTCGCAGAGAGTGGCCCTGCACGAAATGACGCCCAATTGAATCATCTCAAAAATATGTATATTTTGCGACTTTGATACCCTGAATAGTGTAACAGGATATTTATAATACCCGGAATGAAATGTCCGATACCAAAAATGATCAGCTTAATGAGCTCAATGGATTTCCCTATTCCATCTGTATGTATGCTAACTTAAATTTTGCTGCTCTCTGCCCATTTGTTAAAACCGTCGATTTCGGACCAATACAGCAATAGTTTCTTGTATGAAAAACTTTCCTATTTGATCGGCCGACTATAGCATATAGCTGTAATACAAACCGACCGATAAAAGTGGAGACAAAAAGAAATGCACCTGAGCAGGATATTATGGCTTTGCTGTTACCGAATGATCTTTTTTGTCTGATAACATATTATATGTAAACATTTAGATAAAGACACGAATAAGATACGTTTCCGACTTAAGAGGTTAGCTAATCAATCTCATAGTCGCATTATCGTATTTCCTATTGGGCTACACTGAGTAACTGGGTGTTTAAGTTTTGAGTTAGTGCCTGCAGCAAAACTCCTTGACATCACAACAACAAGAACAACAAAGAAGGACAGAGTGTTTGGCTATAAAGTTAATCATGCCGTGGTAAGTACTTAGTTTATATGCACCACATCTGTATACGTGCGTGTGTATTTGTTGCATGTGGCACAATCGAAAATTTGTTAGCTTGTAAGATATTACGGCGACCAACAATATGGTTACCAACAGCATCAGGCAAACAACAACAACAAAATTGCCAAACTCTTTCTAGATTACATTTATCGCATTTTTATGGGCAATATTATTACATTTTATTTTTTAATTTTTATTTATATTATTTACAGTTTTTTCCCCAGTTTGTGGCTAATAAAGCACGTCGCGCCTGGCGACTGAACGCCACCGTCTGCTGCAACACGTACGCATGCGGCAATTTAATTTTAATTAACGCGTCCAATAAGACTCTGCGCTAAGCGCACAAGCACACACAACACACGCACACGTGCATGCGGGCATGCAAATTGAAAGTATTTGGGAGGCGCAGGAAAAATGCGCGAAACATGTTGCAAGGTGTTAATTGGCGAAATTTCCATGTTGCAAACCGCAGTGAGCAGTCAGCAGCCGGTGGTAGCCAGCAGTCAGTGGTCAATAAAGTATCGGTGGAGAGAAATAAAAATAAAATTTTAACAACAACAGCAACAAAAACATTAAGATATGCCGATGCAATAACCAAAAGCTCACTGGAATATTGCTGCTATGTTCGTTGTTGTTACGTTAAACACTTACTTTTAATGCTACTTTTTTATTGTTGTTGTTACTTTTTATTGCCTGCACTGCATGTCTGCTGCCGCCGTTGTTTGTCGCCTTGAAGGTTGTCAACAAGATTTGCTTTATTAGCCTCTTTCGGGTGGCTCCACATGTTTCATATGCAGATGCGTCTCCCACAAATACAAGGCGAAAACGAATATATCCCGGCTACACCTTCAAAACATTAAAGTTTTTGTGTTTGCGTTGTGTTTGTGTTGTTTTTGCCTTTAGTGCCAGCTCTGCTGTTGTTTGGCATCTTGACACTTTGGTTCGCCCTTGTTTCTCTTTAGTTGGTGTTGTTTTTGTTTATCACTGGTATTTTGTAAACACTGCCAGTTCGATTGGTGTTTAGTTGCGGACACTTTTAATGAGTGCCAAAGTTAAACTCCGTTTTGGCAGTTGCAACATGCTGCCACACATCGCCACGCAGCGCCCATTAATTGGGTAATTAAGCATTCAAGCAATTGATTTGAGCTTGTAGTATTTTGTTGTTGCTGCTGGTGGCTAAATCGAAGCATAAGCATACACATAGGTATAAAATTTACATTTAAAATTCGTTTTGACGGTTGATGTGGTTGAAGATGGACCATTTATGAGTTACTTTAGTTTTATTCAGAACTTTACATTTTAAATTTGCCACAAAGCTTATAACACCCAGAAGGAAACATTGGAGATCCTTTGGAAAATATACTACAAACATGATCAACGTCACAAGCTTACCGATGTAGTGGGTGTGTTCCCGTACGTATATGCTTGGAGTAGTTCCTCAGTTTTCAAGATATGTTCCTGAAATTATGTACCCCTCCGTTTATTTGTTGAAATCGCTGATGACGAACTACTTTTGAATATAGCTGCCAAACGAGCTGTTCTATCAAAATCAAATCCTTGCACGGCATACTTCTTTAACTATTTCATAAGATATCTTTACTAAATATAACTAAAATTTCATGTATAAAGCTTTAAGCAGAATATCAGCGGTTGAGAGGCTGAAGCATACTATATTTACTCACTGCCTCTGATATCGACGATTTACTGTATTTAACCTTGCGTACCTCTTAAAATCGAGGTCAACAAAGTGCTTAGCAGTAGACTTGATAAACCAATTCTGAAACAGGTAGGTTTACTCACAAAATGGGGTATTGTGCTGTTATATTTGAAGTTGGCCACAAAAGACCACTCAATATATTGGATCCAACTGTTCGAGTATCGCTCTTATCAGAGCGCAGAATTCACCAAATATCTTCGTGAATTAGGATTAAACTGAGTAGGGCTTAGCGATTTCTCTCCATTGTCTAAAGAAGCGAGTTAAGTAGTTCTAAGTGTGTTCAAAGATATAGTGAACAAATGCAGGACTACGCTTTCATATATTATTGTTAAATGTTACGACTTGTGGACATTTTTTTTATCTTCAAACCTCAAATAATTTCAGAAGGATTCACTTCTTTGAGGTATTTGAATATCGTAAGTATTCTAAGAAACATTTCGAAATTGAGAATATCATACCTTATAAGCCAAGGAAAGGTTTGGCTCGGTTGTGTGCTCACGTCAAACATTTGGTGAAGTGAAGTCGGCTTTAAGAAAAAAAGCTCTTCAAACAGTCTTAGTTATCTTTCCAGTCTAAAAACATATTTGACCCATATAAATTAATAAAAAATTATCTCATTCAAATTGAAATCGCCTATTCAGCTCGACGACATCATTAAATGGCAAAAGTATAAATTAAATAGATTCATTTTGTAAAAGGTTTTGTAACAAGCAGCTAACATGGAATCTTTTTCAAAAGCTGCGATAAAAATTAATCCAAAAGACACGCGTGCAATGTGTAACTCCACGTTTTGCGTCCATTACTCATGTCCATATTAATGTCTAAAAAATCTTTACAAATTCATACAAATGTACATGTATATGTATATCAATCTAAACGCATGCGCGAACGTTTCTCCCTTTTTAAGTGGTACATAATCATTAAAGTATTAAAAGTAGGTTCGATTAATTTGACATAAATCACTTCTGACAAAGAACTGACCACGCCGTAATGCAAGCCAGCCAGCAGGGTACATATACTCATACATACATATGTATTATATGTATATATGTACATATATAAATATATAGCAATGGACGAAGCGTGCGCGGAAAAGACAACAAATGATTAAAAGAGCCGAGGCAACAACCCACACACACCTGAGATTCAATAACTTTTTCTGATCTGACTTTTTTGTATTTGCTGCGCACTCTCGCCTCACTACGGCGAGTATTGTTCATGCGCATGCGCTTCAGTCTTGCCTTAAACGCTTTGATCGATTCTTATGTTTTAGTTAGCGGATTGAGATTCCATACAAATGGAATGCGTTAAAATGCGCGTGCGATTCGTGTGCCGTCATCCTCAAAGCCCTTAAAAATGAGCGAATATTGCTGCGCATGCGTGTGTGTTGTTGGGGGTGTTTGCATGCCAACACTCAGCGCATGCCTGTCGAAAATTCAATAAATTTTCTTTCAACAAATTTTGCATGCCACACATGCGCGATGATGGTCGTATAGACGTCTGTGCATATCTGCAAATGAGTGAATTCCTGCAAAGTGCAAAGGTAAAATCTGCTGGCTCCGCTTTGTCTTCTCATTTCGGCTCTTTTGCTTTGGTGTGTGCGCGCCTTATGTGTTGAAAGCATCTTTTCACACCGTTGACCTTATTTCTGAAGCTTTTGTTGGCAATAGTGCTTTGCGTTGTTTTTTGTTGCTATTTTTGTTGCATTTTTGCCTTTCAGTTTTACGGTAATCGATCATTCTCCACACAAAAGCATTCAATAAATTTTTCAGTTTCGTTTTCGGTGTTTGTGGGTAGGGTGTTGAGATGCATACATATGTACGCACATTTGTGAATATTTGATTGAATTCCGCAGTGAATTGTTGCATGTCAAAGCAGGCGCGGCAGTTTATGATGAATTTATGAAGTCACTTTAAAAATTCGAAAATATGTTGCATGAAAAGTTTTCAGTTAAGGAAGATATTTGGCAGATTAAACTTCTTGCCTTTCGGGTCTCAATCTAAACTATTATATCATCGCTAGTTGGCGCTAGTTGTACTACAAAATGTTGTGATATTGCCATCAGAAAAAATACGAATTATTGAAGATTTTATTTAAATTATGAAGATTTGTTCGTTGGTTTAAAACAAATAAGTAGTTGTTTGAAAATTTCTTGAATAAAATTAAATATTCTATCTGATCAAATTTGGCCCGGACTGTCACGTATTGAAAAAATTTTTTCCTAGATTGGTACTGCCATTGGAGATTTAATCTTCATATCTCATTTAGTATATGTTTGGCTACTGTTTGCTTACAATGTGAAAAGTTTGTCCGAAAATCGTTTGGTCGGCAATACTAAGTTAGCTGAGAAATTTTTGTGGTTGGTTTTCTCGAAGAGGTGCTGGATAAATTAGTTGAGAGTCCTATAATCATAAAATGCAATATTACTAGTGACGAGACGTAGGTTTATGAATATGGCGTTGAAACTGTCCAATAATCTAGCGAATGGCTTCCCAAAAATGATGAAACCGAAAAAACACGTCAAAGGCGGTGCCAAATCCAGAAGATGCTAGTCGAAATTTGTGATTACTGTAGAACTGACTTAACCATAAATTCGGTTCACAGAGAAAATAGTCAATACGCAATAAAAATTTGCCGTTTTGGAACTCGACGAAAACGACCTGATTTGTGAGCAACAAATTCACGAATATTTTTCCACGATAAAGCGCCGTCACATTCCACATTCCTGCATGATTGTGACTGACTTTCTGATCAAATTCGCACCAAGAGTATCTCTTAGCCATCGTATTTGCTAGATTTTAGGGAACGTACCATGACTTCTACGAAGCCTTTAAAAATCATTCGATGAAGACTTTGAAGGCCATGCCAGGTTTGTCGCAAGTGTATGAAAAATTGGATTAATTGTTGACATGCTTGTGTTGGATAAGGAGCTTAGTTTTTGGGTACAATAAAGATTTGTGAAAATATTGTCGATTTTGGTCAGTTCCGGTGCATTTTAAACACCCTTTAGACTATGTTTTTTTTTTAATATTGTATAAATATTCTTCAATAACAACTCTTATAGATCTTAAGATTTAAATAGTTTAAGAAGATATGAAAAATGGCATCCTTCATAAACTCAGGAATAATAACTGTGTATGTTCTAAGAGCTATCAGTTACGAAGACACGTCTTTCGACACTCATTATTGAGCTCATCATTCACACCACGAGGCAAGTACATACTCACAAATTAACTGGCTCGCAGTGACGGCGCTCATACTGTCTGTCACTTGGTCAGTTAAGCATACGGACGGCCACTCACTTGGCCAGCCAGCCAGTCATTCCGTCAATGAGCGATGAATTGAACACAAATCATGAATTATGAATCATTGCGTTGATGCAAAGTGTCGATGATTAAACATACAAATAAGCATTCGGACACAGTTGAACGTGTATGTGAGTATAGCTGCTGCCAAAGCTGCAACAAATCGTTGTGAGCAGCATATCCACATACGCACAGCAATAATAATCAACAACTTCATCTGCAACTTCAACTTCAACTACAGCTTTGTGCATCTGCGTATCCATTTCCATCTTCATATCGTCATATCTTCATTTGCCTCAGTCCGCAATCGCTGCATTTTGATATTGATCGTTTGTAGCGTGCGCAGCGGGGCCAACAAAAACACCAGTGCTACATACATATGTACCAAGATATATGTACGAGTATGTATGTACATCGATATGTCTTAACATCAATAACACATACAATGGAGGCAACAACAACAACAACACTGTCAGCGACAGTTGCAGCGCTGGTAGCAGCAGTTTGTCTATGTGCAACACGCTTAAAAACTGCCTGTTGCTGTACAGCGATATTTTACTTGTTTTTTTTTTGTTGTTATAGACGGCATATAAATATTTTCGCTGTATTGTGAATACAACTCAATCGGTTAAGAAAATATTTAACAAGTGTTTGAATGATTTTGAAAAATGATGCACTTCGCGCGTTCACTCTTATTCACGCTTTATTGAGTTTCGACGAACGGTGGGCCGAAGACGACGAAAAGTAAGTTCTCCAAATTCAAAAGATTCCTGATAAAGATTCTTAAAAACTCGCTAGGTGGTACTATAGTCGATTTTATTCCTGTGTATATACCTAGTCCCGGGGCAGTCGTATAAAATTTCACATTCTGTGAAGATCTCGAGAAGTTTTTCTGGTTTCTTTCAAAGAAAATGCATAAAAATATGAGTTATTGGCTAGTGCTGACCACAGGAAACACAGTCCAGTGGATTAGCTTTTGTTTTTATCCTATAGCGGACAAAAAATAAAATTATACAATAACACAGGAATGATAAGTATTGACCTTTGAGATCATGGAATCACCAAACCAAACCTTGACTTTAATATAAGAGACTCATAAGATCTGTTTAGTTATAATATTTGATTGTTTCATAAATGACTGCTATAATAGCCAAAGTGAGGATCAGATATCGAACCTAAGCTAACTGAAGTACTTTTGCTGAAGATAAAAATTCAAACAAGTTTATTTTGCTTCAGATTATAACAGTTTTTGTTTTTTTTTTAATCTTCTGAACTGCTTAGTCAAATCGACATTTTCGCAATTTTTTTTGATTTCAGAAATCCGTAAACACATCTATTTACTAAATAATTTTGTGCTCTATTAATAAGTCACCAAGTCAAAACTTCAAACCTTTTAGAAAGCAAGCTCATCCCACTGTCCCACCGATGTGCGTGATCACTCATTTTTGAAAACCAAAACATAAAAAATAACAATCAAAAAGGCGGACAGGTCTTCTCGCTAAGAAGTGAAGAAAATGTGTAGATGTATATACATATGTGTGTGTGTGTATGCACAAATAAGTAGTAGAAGAGCAAGCAGTTGATATGTAGCGCTTTGACATGTAAATAAAAGTGCAGATGCAGATGTTGATAGGAAGATGCGGACAATGTCGCATTCCCGTGACCGTAAACACACATCCGATTGGCAAATATAACACATCATTCATAATTCTCCAACACAACAACAGGGACCATATGCGAGCATTTTATAAATTGACGCATACTGCCAGTGCAACAAAAAACTGATCAGTGCAAACATCGCGCGATCGGTAAACGTAATAATTTTTAACTAAGTGGAAGCCGAGAAGTAACAACACAAGACACTTTTCTAAGCAAGTCATTTCCAATGAAATATTGCAAATATCTGTGGCGAGTGCTTACCTTGACATGCACACATACCCACACACTGAAATAAGACGAATGATCGTGTCTGTGGCTGCTAGTGAAAAGATCGTCATATCTTGCTGGAGATTATTATTAATGACGGCGATTTGTTTGGTGGGCTTATGAGTTTTGGAAGCGATTGCCAAGCACGGAGATAGTTCATTTCTATGAAATCTCTTCCTTTGCTTGTCGTTTCTTTTTGTTTTTGAAATCATCACATAAAGTAACAGGCATTCGAGGCAAATTTCTCGAGTAAGGAAAACCCCAAAAATCGATGATATCATATTGGGTAGTCGAGCAAGTCTTTTCGTATTTCTAATAAAACTGCAACTTATTTTGTTTTATTTATAATGAACTTATAATCCTTATAATGAACTTTAATGAACCAAATATGTAGCTCGTAGTGAATGATTCCTTTCCAATCCCACGAAACATTGAGCATAACATTTCGAGCAGTTAATCCCGGATTGGCAACCATTTGCTGAGGTTCATCACGCTTGGACCATATTTTTTTCGCACATTATTGCCGTATTTGATCCACTTTTCGTCTCCTGCCATTCGCATCAGAAATTCGATTTCATTGCAGTTGATAATACGGCTTATTAAATTTTTTAAATTCAACTTTCTCGAATTTAATTTTTGGTTAAATGAAGTATAAAATCTCACCTTTCCAAGACTTTATGGTATGACACTATGTGATTGGAGCACTGGGGATATACTATTGACAAAATACAAAAAACCTTTTTCGACTACCCAATATGAATAGAACGTGATGTCGGCTTGAAGTCGGTTTGATAGAAAGAGGCAATTGAGTCGACGATGCTACAAAAACTTACATTTTCACTTCCATTTGTTGATATTCACAGCCATGTAAGGTTGTCGGGGCGGTCAGTCAGGCGGACACTTCGCCTAGTCAGCTGCTTGCTTGGTTAAGCATCAGATTATATCAAGCGCATGTCCTGTCCGACACGGTTGCAATGCATGTACTGCGTCACGCGATGTGAGCTCGAGGTAGCATAGCAAACATGGATATTGCTACTTAATGCTGGCACGGTGCCGGCACATTATACCCTTTAGAACATTTTTATTTGCGGAGCTTTCGGCTAAATATTCTGATTCACAAAAGGTAAGACTACCGAGATGTTTCAGCAACAGTCTTGCAAAGGCTGAACAATGCAGGCGACAGTGCCTGGATATTTACTTCTCATCCTTCTCCGCTCCGACAATTGCGTGTGGGATTAAGTGTTGTTTTTGGTGTAGCCCATAGTACAACTTTAGTAAGAATCTCCTCCTTTTCCCTATAAGTTCTCTATAACGAAATAAAGGTACCGATGCTCTCGTTAGCTTTCTATAAAGGATAAGCCGTTTTCTTTACTGACTTTGAAAACAGCGTTTCGAGACAAACACGTTTGAAGTTTTGGGTTATGATATATGATGTCATCAGGTTTTGTAAATTACTTGATTAACTTGTTTTGAAAGTATGTTCAATATACCTATATATGGCCTGATGGGGCAACCTACCCGAGTTGGAGGTAATACCTAAGACCGCTTTGTACAATCATAACACAACTGGAAATGTACAAGACCATATTAAAGGTATTAAAGGAATCATATTCACATAGGGCATATGCTCAGCGATCATTTGTGCTGTTTACACAACTCGAATAATCATTGGATCATTGATGTCGCAAACAGTTGACTGTCGTAGCAGTCAAGCTCATCGTCGTTATTGGACGCAATGATCATTGATCAATAATATTGAAGTTTATGATTGTGCTTTTCACAAATTGATTCACAAATATCCAGCGTGCCTGGCCGGCTATATCCAGAAACAGAAAACAAGACTACACACAAACACCTTTCCTTCACACAGATGTGTTTGCTTACTCACGACCAGAGGTACGCAGCGCTTTGCCGCAATTGCGAGCCCCATAAAGTTGCTGTTATTGAAAATCACTTGGCGCAACGGATGCAATCGCGCAGCGTTTGAGGTTACCGTGTAACACTCTTCTGACTGCCTCTACGTCTTCTACTCGATCTACGCATTCGTGAGTAAGTGTGTATGTATGTACAGTTGCCGGTGATCGCACAACCAGTTGGACAGACAGCAGGAAATCTTCGCATAATCTAGGCTTATAATTCAATTAAAATAAAATAAATACCGACCGCCGTTGTTGCTTTTACGCGCCGCATCGTTTGCGGGCAGATCGTTGTTGATCGTGTTGGTGAAAACTTCAGTTTGCTGATGAGTACATTAGAATTCATCCGCATGACTTGCAACCTAAGAGATACTTTTATTTAACCACTTTTATAAGCTGAGAATGAAGACACCAAGTCTACGTTGTTTAAAGGCTACAATGAGTGCAGTGGTTATTGCATTTGTTGTTGTTTGTTGCAACCGATATAAAGTAATGATGACTCAATAAAAAATAAATCCTATAAGAAATGAAGTTATACACAATCAATCTTACCAATATTCGTGCGCACCTTCGACCGGAAATGAACTGAATTTTATTCGAAATGTCAGTTCGGCGAACAAAAGTTGTCTATTTAGGCCAATTCGTTTACAAATGTCACAGGCAATCGATCAATGAGGTCGGTAAAAAAAATTTATATATTTCTTTCTGTGGGAAAAAATGAAAATTACTTATTTTAAATTGAAAATTTATAAAAATAAACTTTATACAAAGTTAAGTTCTTCTTTCCCAGCTTACATAGTGAATATTTCAGGAATTGCCAGGATCAAAGCTGGGCAAATACCTTTAAGTGTATATGGTGTGCTAGTTATGGGGTCTAAGGTTAGTCTTCACACGATTTTATTCATTTCAGGTACAAAGATATACTGTTATTTTATTTTTATATTAGATACACGACGGCGAAAAACTTGTAAAGGACCATGCATCAGCTTCTTTGTAAAATTTGGTCGGACGAAAGCATGCTCCACGATTGGCATTTAAGTGTGCGCTGCCAATCCACAAAAAAGAAAGACCCCACAATATATGCCAACTATGTGGGATAAGTCTTCTAAAGTATATTGTGTGAAAGATTAAAGCCCACCGTCAGTAAACTGATTGGACCTTATCAGTGTGGCTTTAGATATTCACCATGCGCCAAACCTTGGAAAAGACTCGTTAAAAAACAATCGACACGCACCACCTCTTTGTCGGTTTCAAAGCTATTTTTCTTTATTTGCGATTTCTCAATTTGGTTTCCCCGCAAAACTAATACAGCTGTGTGAAATGACGTTGAGCAACACTAAAAGCTTCGTCAGGATCGGGAAGGACCTCTCCGAGCCGTGTGATATCAAACGAGGTTTCAGACAAGGCGTGTGTCTCTTTCGTGTGACTTCTTTAACCTTCTTCCGGAGAAAATAATTCGAGCTGCAGAACGAAACAGGGAAGATCAGCCTTGTAATCCAACGTGGCATATCTCTTGAAAACAGGTGCAACTTCGGATTGAGTCACTATATGGTGCAGAGGCATGGCCATTGATAACATCTGATTAGTCGACATTACGAGTTTTCGAAAGAAAAGTTTTGCGAAAGATGTATGGTTCTTTGCGCGTTGGTCATCTCGATGGAACGATGAGCTGTATGAGATATACGATGACATTGACATAGTTCACCGAATCAAAAGACAGCGGCTACGCTGGCTAGACCACTCCATCTCTGAAAGTATACGACGCAGTATCCGCCGGGGGAAGCAGACGAAGAGAAAGAGGAAGGCCTCTACTCCGTTGGAGACGAACCTGGCTTCGCCTAGCTGCGAAAAGACGACTGACGCACTGTTGTTAACTCAGCTATCCCCGCGTAAGCAGTTTCTACTCCAGCAAAGAAGAAGAGTATTAGATATGTGGGGCTCATGGAAGTATTGACCCGAATTAGGGTCCACATATTAGGAATGTAGGGGCGTGAACAGTTATGGTACGATTTTGGTAATGCTTAGACTTGTGCTGGCATTCCTCAAAGGCACCATTTGTGTCCCTTGATTTCGTGTATATTCATCCGAATATATTCACTGCCTCTTGATTTGTGTACTGGAAAGTGAAAACAAAAAGCAGATGGAATTTAATGTTGTGTTATATAGGCAGTAGGCGTAGTTGTATGTCAGGATAATGTTATCAGAATTTGGTTTAAATTGGTTGAGTAGGTCCGGAGATATGTTAGTTCATCCAGATGTCGGCAGTTCCACGCCCATCGTCCATTGTTAACCCCGACGTCTATGTAAACTGTAATGCCTCTGGAGTATTTAGTTACTGATTTATTTCTTTATAAAATAATAAAAACACATATGTTAAATTTTTCTTTTAAAAATTCTTTTAATATTTTTTCTGTATTTAATTTCATATTTTATAATTTGTGTTAACTAGCTGTTAGATTCTTTATAATTTGTTTAGTAGTTTGTTTAATTTTAATATTGGCAAGTATACTCAATTTACAATTTATGCTTCTTTTTTACATTTCTGTAATTTAGTTCAACTGAAATATAAGTTAGAGTATATATTTATTTGTTTACAAATTTAAAAAACAAGAAATAAACAATAACAATTCCTAATAATACAATATAAGTAATTAACATACACGTCTAAGGAAGTAAGTATGTATGTATGTACATTAAATATATTACAATAGCTTAAGTTATATTTCAGAAAGGCGATACGAAGCTTCAATACATACAAACGTACAAGGGTAGGATGTGTGAGTCAAAGTGATTATGCATAAGGTACATACACAGATTTAATACATACACATACATAAATAAATTTAAAATATTTTATTGAGAAAAAATATTGTTTTTTTTTATTAACTAATATTAGGCGTAGACACTAGCTCAAATTTATATACAAACCTATACGTACGCCGATCATAACTGTGTTTGTGTGCGTGAATATTTTTTTTTTTTTAATTTTTATGATTTTTTTTCAGGTGCAAACGAGGTTTTATATACAGGGCTTTAGTTATTTATATGTACATTTGCATTTCTATGTACTTGTATGTGCTTACTCTTTGTTGGTTTGTTTGTTTTGCTAACTTAACAGTTATAATTGATTTAAAGTAAATGCTAATGGAATCTTAAATTACAATTAAGGAATGTGAGAGTTAATGCAAATTAACTTTTTTACATGGAAATGATGCCGCTGCGCCGGCGCTAGTGTTTCGGTACCGCATACATATTTATTTGTATGTGTGTATGTGTATATACACTCGCTTTGAGCGTGCACGCAGCGCCGACAGGAGTGGGTTTCAATTGAACTTGTTGCATCACAATGATTACTAGTTGTATCCTTTTGATTTATAAATAATTAGTGTTTTTGCTAAGCCTAATGTTAGAATTGATTTGCGCTGCTCTTCAAGGTTGACCTTCCTGATTTCTGAATTTTTGAAAGCTAATTGAATTAAAGTGAAATCTTATTTAAATATTTTTTTGTCCAAAGTTTTGACTATTTTAAATGCATTTTTTGTAACAAATTTGAATGTTAATAAATGTGAAGTTTTTATAGTGAAAAATCTAAATTTAAATTAAAATTTCACTTTACTGCTAGTTTTGAAAAAATAATGAAATATATTCACGTTTAATACTGGCCGCTGGGCAGAAGAATTGCTTGGCGTAGATTTTCTCTGTTTTTTGCCATTTGCTTTTAACCATTCTTTTGGACGTTTTTCGATTTCCGCATTTAATTTGTTTGCATAAAATTTTGTTTTTATAATTTTGACTAGGTTAGGACGTTTTTTGATTTTTATATGTATAACTGGGTTTAAGTTTTCGAGTTTTTGTGCTTTTATACACAAAACTCCATTGAAATGTGATTTCCTAGGTTCGCACTTAAGTGTATGTTTGAGCGTTTGTGTAGGTGTTTAGCTTTATCTCCGATTCCACCAATAGTTTAGAACATACATATATATGTCTCCTTTAATGGTGGTTCAAATGCTCCAGTCACACTTCACTTTGCATGCAATGCACACTCGAGTCCTGCGAAAGTTCATCCATGGACGATTCTAGAATGATAGATGAAAAGCAAAGAAGTGGGTTATAGGCGAAGTTAATATAAAATTTAACGTATAGTAATAAAAATTCAATAAAGGAAAATTTGTACTACTTTGGAAATTCCTACTACAATTGTTAAAGTAACGTTTTTTCATCGAATTTCAAGTTATTGAAAGTTAATTTTATTATGAAAATAATAATTTTTTTAAGTATAGTTTCAATCATTTTGTAAGTTAAGGTCTATGCCAGAAATGACACATATTGGAAAAAATGATATTTTGATTCTTTACAAAATGTATGACATAAATTAAAAATTTAAAAAGCCGGAAACTTCAAAATTATTTATTTTATGCAGACTAATGAGAAATAAATTTAATCCAATAGCCAGGGTTCAATTTTTAGCTTTTCACAGCTTGAACTGTGGAAAGTGATAATTTTTTGAATAATTTTTGAAAGGTTCTGAGTTATGTCGTTATTGAAATAAACAAGCGTTTCAACTATTTCCGGTTCAAAAAAACCAAATTTATTAGTAATTTAAATTTTCATAAACTACTACTTGACTAGTGTTAAAGCCTTTCAAAATGATAAAAATGAAAGAAATTCATAGAAATGAAATGCAGTTTGGTTTGAACATAAGAAGGTAAGTTTCCATAAAATTTCGTGGAAGATAGAAATTTACCGGACAAAAATAAAAATCTCGGTTATTAATTTTTTTCACATAAATAGTGAGGTTATGTGAAAAAAGTTTTGTACACAAAAGTTATAGACATTTTCATTGCCTACAATATTGCCATATAGCATTTCATTATAGAAGTCGTAGTTTTGCTGGAAGTCGAGATAAATTATTCTTAACCAATAAAATTTCAACCACGCCCCTCCCGTCCCTTTTCCCTACCACGGATCGCATGCAAATTATTTTTCTCTTAATGTTCGATATTTTATCTTTAGTTTCCGTCCGGTTTCTTCTTACTATGAAAATTTTTATTTCCAAAATCTGATTTTTTTTACTCACCATGCGTTGGATATAATCCCTTTGAGTTGCCGTTCAGGTGCATAGCATTCTGGGCGTTATTCTGAAATGAATACGTTAACTGCAGGTTAATATGGCGGGCAAATGAGCTTCCTTCGGGTTCACGCACTGCAAATAGAAATGAAGATAAAATATAAGAAATCGAGATTTTGAAGTTTTTATTTCAACTACAGGGTAGGCCATTTAAAGTTGACCCATCTGGCAACGCTGTAACTTTTAACAGCGCTGACAAATCGGCTAATGTCATACCGCGTTAGAAGCGTCATTCGAAGACAATTTATACCATGGAACAGTACACTCCAAAAGAACGCGCTGAAATTGTTCAGCTTTATATTCAAAATAACTTTTCAATTGTGTTAACTCAACGTGCGTTTCGCAAAAAAAATAAAGTGAAAAGTGCTCCAGTTGAGAACACAATTAAGTCTTTATACGCAAAATTTGTGAACACCGGTAATCTCAGTAATGCCAGTCATGCATCCAGACAACGCACAAGACGTTCTGATGAATATATCGAAGCTGTACGAGCCAGTATTGAGGAGACTCCATCGACATCGAGTTATCGCCGCTCTCAGGAATTAGACATCTCTCGCACCACTCTCCGACGCATAATTCATAAAGATTTGAAGATGTTTCCATATAAAATTCAAATGGCACAAAAACTAAACCCAGCTGATTATCCGCGACGCCTTAATTTTGGCAAATGGGCCATCGAAATGGCTGAAAACGAACTTGACTTTTGGCGAAAACTCATCATGTCAGACGAGGCACATTTCTCGTTGAATGGAGGCGTAAACAAGCAAAATTGCCAATTTTATGCCACCGAAAATCCTCAATTAATTGAAGAACAGCCTCTTTACGACCAAAAAGTAACAGTTTGGTGCGGTGTTTGCGCGAATATGATCATCGGACCGTATTTTTTCGAAGACGATGATGGAGCCACGACAACAGTCAATGGTGAGCGTTATCGAGCCATGATAACGGATTTTGTGATACCCACTAAAATGACATGGATAACTTCTGGTTTCAACAGGACGGGGCTACATGCCATACAGCTCGACCAACAATCAATTTATTGCGACCATTTTTCCCCGGGCGATTGATATCGAAAAATGGTGATGTTGACTGGCCACCGAGATCACCAGATTTGACGCCACCAGACTTATTTGTGGGGTTATTTGAAATCCAAGGTATACGCTAATAAGCCAAAGACCTTAGCTCAACTGAAAGCCAACATTCGACGTGAAACAGCCGCCATATCATCCGAAACATTGGTCAAAGTCATGGAAAATGTCGAAAAAAGAGTGCATTTAGCTGTCAAAGCTAAAGGTGCCCATTTACGCGATCTAATTTTTAAATATTACCCGAAACAAATCCTCTTGGACCAAAATAAATTATTTTTGAAATGAACAAAAAACATTGTTTTCTTTTGTTCTTTTTTTTTAGAAACAAATGGGTCAACTTTAAATGGCCTACCCTGTATATTAGAAAATGCTAAATATTTTGAAAACAAATAAACATCATTTCATGCAGATGTAAGTATGTAAGTATTTAAACTATGACAGGCAAGCAAGCTTAAAAATCCTACTAATTACATTATTCTGTCAGCCTGCTCTATTCGCTCCCTGCTCTTTGCTGTCACCGAGTGAGAATGGAAACAAAATTCAACGCGGCTACCGCTACCAAGTGTCATAAGTTCCCGTGGCGCCTTAACAAGATTGCATCATTGCTAGTTTAGCCGCACCGACATCGCCGTCAACACATGATTACACTTTATGTTTATATTACATTAATTAATATTTTAAAACCGCCAAAAGTCTCCGTCGGTTTAGCATACTTTCCAATTTAAACGATAACCAAAATTACTGGCGCCGTACTTCTAGTAACAGTTTGCCAATATTCTCGCCAAAGTCAAGTGAAAGAAAATAGTCGTAATAGTATAAGAATGCTGTAGGAAAAAATCTGTGAGTATTAGTGTTTAGATTAAACTAGTTACATTTCGACCAGAATGCAATTCAGTCAAATTGGACGGCTTTTGATTTTGCTTAGATTTTGGAAGTTTCGGCTGAAATATTAACTTTTTGGATTTTAATTTAAATTTTCCTAAAATTCCAGATGTAATATTTTCTTTTTTTCATAGTTGCATATGCAATAAGACATTTCTGCCTTAAAAGTCGTAAAAATACCAATTAACAACCAATCTTTCGGAACTCGAAATTAACTAGTCTAAAAAAGATCAGAATAGTACCAGTAATACAATTATTTTATTTAACTTGGTTAGAATATTTTTATTTGAAAATTTCTTAACGTGGAAATGACGATTTCTTAATTTTTTTTAACTTCTTTATCATAAACTAGAATTATTGAGCTCGCAAGTGAACTAAATCTTTAAATTATAATTCGATTGGTCAGTTAATATTAAATAGTCTAATAGCAAACTGACAATTTATTTATAGTAAAATGATGCAAGTTGGGCAACTAACTACTCTTGAAACTCTTGAAACAAGTCATTTCTACTGCTGGGTTTATTTCACTTATGTGAATTCAACGCCTAAGTCGGCTATTAGCCATTTCTATGCTAAGTGCCAACCACAGCCAAATGAACAAGCATACAGGTACATGCGAATACACACCTTTGTGATTACTTTTACTAAACAACGACTACGACTACAACTACAACTACAACTACGACAACTACTTACTTTTATTCTTACCAGCATGAATGTGTTTTTTCTGTCGCGCTCGCGAATTCTGAAACCAAACTTGCGTCACACGCTTACTGAGACCGGTTACCGAGGCGATGCGCTCCAAATCCTGTCCATCCGGATTACTGTCGATCTGAAAGTTGGCCTGCAGCACCTGCAGTTGCTCCTCGGTGAAGGTGGTGCGTACGCGTTTCGTTTTACTTTTATGATAGCCATCACCATCACAGCCGTCTAATGCGTTGAATGCGTGATGCAACAAAAAATGGTGTTATTGTTGTTGTTGTTGGTGTGCGTGTGTGTGCGAATTGAAGCGCCAGCGCCAATATAATCAAGTTAATCGATAGAGTTATCAGCGAAAGCAGCAGCGGCAGCATTCAGAATGCCCGAAAATGCAGTGACCGAGTGCGGATTAACGGTAAAAGAAATAAACGGTAAAAAGGAATTGTTATTAGTGCGATTAGATGATTGCGAATATTCGAGGAATTGAAATAAAAAGTATTTTTTGTGTTCTTTGTTATTACATAATAGGTTTTTATTGAAATTTTACTAGCCTTGGAATTCTATGAAAATTGTTTCTATCAAAATGTATATCTATAAATGGTATTGGTGGCGCCATGTTAACATGTAGATGGAAAATTTAGCTAAATTATGAAGAAATACACAAATGAGCATAAATATACAAAAATGAGTGCGAAATATTTCAGATTTTTTTTTTTGACACAAACGCATGCATGCCTGTGTCATAGAGGAAATTGAATTTCAGCTTGGTGCCTTTCACCTTTAATTAAACCTTTGGATACAAATCTAACAATACATCCAAGCATTTGACATTCTTATGAAGATCTCTTTTAGCAATAAGCTTGACTAGATTACAGTCTGAAGCATTAAGAAAAATGACGGCTCCTCCATTCAAAGTGAGCGAACAAACCTAATCGATAGACCTTTTTTTAGGTTCTCGTGAAGTTTGATCTCCTTATGTCAATTAGTTAGTGTTTGGATGCAAAAGTTTGCCTGGCGATTTTTAACATGAACACAGAAATTGAGAACGAAGTTGCTTGAAATTTTCGGTTTCCAATGGAACTATTAATGGAACTACGGCTACGGAATCATTGAAGATGTTGCAGAAGTGCTTGGGGAGTCTATTTTGTCAAAAACGAAAGTATTTGAATGGCAGAAAGCATTCAGTGAAAATAGTGAAGTCAACGAACACAACATTCGAGGCGCCGAGAGACGCTTGACGCTATAGCTGAGAATCCTATATTCATCCAACTGATCATTACTGATGACGAATTGGTTTGATGAATATGGGTTGGAAACTGTCAAACGGTCTAGGAAATTACGTTCCAATAATGAGCCGAAAACTAAAACAAAATCGTTGAAGGCACTAAAGGCCATCCCAGCCGAGACTTATTAAGCTTAAGTGTATGGAAAATGGGTTTAATTGTTGGTATGGTTTTATTGAGCATAGGAAGCGATTAGTAAATAAAGATTTGTGATTTTAAAAATACCCGGGCAAATAGTCCGGGGTAAGTAATATCTTATGTCCTTCTTCGAGATATTATTCCAATTATATGCAAATATCAGCTTAAACTAAAAATAGAGTTTCGGAACTAATCATTTGATTGCAAATATTAATTTTTTTCTGAAGCGGTAATACGCAAAAAACATGTGTTTTTTTTTAACTTAAAGTACAAAGATTTACATTCTAGCACTTTAGCTCCTACTCTTCAAAGTAACTAAAGCCTTAAAGTCTCTACAGAGAACCACTTAAAAGTGTATCTAAGCACTCCCGTTGCCTTGGGACATTTAAGCACACCATGCGTTGCACGTTGCAGCGTTTAAACCCAAAATGATTGCACACAACCAGCAAAGTGGCAAAGAGGCATTGAAGCAAATGCCATAAAACTGGCACTTTTAAGCTTTTGTAGGCCTCACCGTTGGCCCGCATTGCAAACAAATATGATAATACGAGTGCCTAAGTATATGGCAGAGGATACTAAGCTGCTGCGCTGCTTATTAAGTAATGTGTGTATTAGAAGGCCCCAACACATGCATGCATACATACACACAAGTACTTGAGTTTGAGCAAACTGTAGACAAAGTTGACACAAACTGTTGTGGCCCCCAAAACACACGCACATTCACATGCATGTATTTATGTACGTATATATTCTCGGGTTTGTACATATGTATATTTGTGACAATATTGTTTTTTGAGTGCTTCGGTTGCCTTTGTTTTTGCCTGACTGAAAGCCATGCAATCGCATGCGATTTAGGGCTTAGAAGTGAGCGGCACACAAACGCAAAAGTGCAACGGGCGTAGCGCAAAAGTTGCTGTGCAATGCTGCCAGCCTGTGGTAGTTGCATAAACACCGAGAGTATTGCGCTGCCCCTCTGTGGACCACAACAAAAACCACGGCTACCGGCGCATGCATATTCCGTGGCAGACATGTCAATGCTGGAGCTCATAAAACAAATGAATACGTGGGTGTGAACACGTGTGTGTAAATGTGTATGCATGTACTTGGGTGTCAACGTTTTCAACCGTTAGCTTGTTTGTGACGTCACATTTGACATGCGTTGTTTTGACATGGTTCTTATTAGTCAAACGTGGCGGCCAGACGAGTGCAGAAGCCAGCAAATATACAAACACCCTGACACACAGCACATGCACGCACACATACATACATATTTTGGCCATATTTTGCTTCCAAGCCGCATGGATGTGCGTATAAAAGTGTGCGGTGCGCAGTCAGCGAGTCAATTCTTCTTGCCAGGGATGCCAGCTACCGATGTTGCCATCCTAAATATGTGTACGTGTCTGCAATGTGTGAGCGTTTTGCATGTCACAGCCGACGCCACCCACCCAGGCAGCCTAAATACTCAACTGCAGTTCAGTTTATTCTTTTTTTGTATGATGGAGTCTGCTGTCACAGACTCTACACATCCGTTGGTAGTGGCTTTTCTAGGCATTCACACCGAATTCGTCACGGCTAGATTTCGAGCTTTTCGAATTGTTTTGTTGGTGTTTTATATTTTGTTTTTTTCCCTTGTGTATGGGTTTGTGTGCGTTAAAGGGTGTCTGCACTTTTGTCATTGCCACAATAAGTCGGCCTCAATAATCGTTGCATGAATTACTGTCTACTTTGGCAAGTGGTGTCGGAGCTTACCGCTTTCTAAGCCTTAAAGTGATGGCGCCCTTGTCCGACAATAATGGCGATTATGCTGTTCAACTGTTCTTAGCTGGACATTTACTGGTTTAAAACTCATTTTAAAGATTCCACAAATAATTTAGTCTAGTATAGTTATTGTATTTCAAAGGACAATATTAAAAAATTAAACACTTTTCCACTCAAAATCAGAACCCAAGGTATTTCTCCATGAAGAACATCCGTAATCTTGACCATGTTTTGAGATCTAATTGGTCATTACTATACTTCAAATTGTATTTCAAAGTTTATAAGATTCGAAAGAGTTTGTGAAGTATTTAAATCCTTTATAGACTGGGATATTGGCAAAAGACTTTCTTAAAACCAATTTAAACTCAACTTGAACTATTTTGTAATGTTTACTGAAATTGAAAATATTTTTTTATTTTTTATATTGAATGTATGTTTGAGAATATTATCCGAAAATTTAAAATTGATCTGGCAAGTAGTTTCGGAGATATGTAAACATTTTTTCGTCCAGTGTCATCGGTGCCAAGACTTTGACTGCGTTTTTGTCGAAAAGCTCAAACGAAAACTTTTTGTTGTTAAAAGTCAAAAATATGGTTAGTCCTTCCATCATTACTTGCATTCATATATTGTAATAATAATTTTGTTTGTTTTTGATTTGAGATAATTTTAAGCAGAAAATATGCTTGAGACTTGTTTCGGATGTCCTCCAGAAGATCGCCAAAGGAATCGAGGGAATCAAAATTTTTTCATAATGAATTGTTTTTGTGACTAGCATATGTATTTGCCTCTTAAAACGGCACTGAGCTGTAAATTTATAACACAATAATGCTAGATTTGTAAAAAAAGATTAGAAGCCGGGCATTAAGATGTGAACTCCATGCAAGATTAGTATAGCAACACTTCTAAAGATGAATTGATCAGCTTGGGTCCAATGTGTGGCGAGTTTAATCAACATTTAAACCGATATTGCTTCTAGAAAAAATTTTATAATAGCCTGAGAAAAGTGTAGTGAACAAGAACAAATTTATGGGAAAGGACGAGAGATTTTGTTTAAGTGTTTTAAGTATTACACCCGGATAAAGCTGCTAGATGTCCTCGTAAAGGTAAAGGCTGACATCACCGCCGTCCAAGAAATGCGATGGACGGGACAAGGACAGAGACGAGTAGGTCCTTGTGACATTTACTACAGTGGCCATATAAAGGAGCGCAAGTTTGGTGTTGGATTCGTGGTGGGAGAGAGACTCCGTCGCCGAGTACTATCATTCACTCCGGAGAATGAACGTCTAGCCACAATCCGCATCAAAGCGAGGTTCTTCAACATATCGCTGATTTGCGCCCACGCCCCGACGGAAGAGAAGGACGATGTGACCAAAGATGCCTTTTATGAGTGCTTGGAGCGCACTTATGAGAGATGCCCCCGCCACGATGTCAAAATCGTGCTTGGCGACTTCAATGCCAGGGTGGGCAAAGAAGGTATCTTTGGCACTACGGTCGGTAAATTCAGCCTCCACGCGGAAACATCCCCAAATGGGCTGAGGCTGATCGACTTCGCCGGGGCCCGAAATATGGTTATCTGTAGCACCTGGCTGTCTCCAGATCGAAAAACCACCAACCAGATCGATCATGTTGTGATAGACGGAAGACACGTCTCCAGTGTTTTAGATGTGCGTGCGCTCCGAGGTCCTAACATCGACTCGGACCACTATATTGTTGCAGCCAAAATACGCACCCGCCTCTGTGCAGCAAAAAACGCACGCCAACAAACACAAGGATGGTTCGACGTCGAGAAGCTGCAATCACAACAGACAGCCGAACGTTTTTCTACTCGGCTTGCACTCCTGCTCTCTGAGAGCACTCGTCAACAACTCGGTATAAGGGAACTGTGGGACGGCATTTCAAACTCCTTACGTACAGCTGCAACCGAAACCATTGGTTTTCGGAAAGTGCAGAAGAACAGCTGGTACGACGAGGAGTGCCGTGTCGCAGCGGAGAGAAAACAGGCTGCCTACCTCGCAACGTTACGATCGACCACAACACGTGCGGGATGGGATAGATACCGAGAGTTGAAGAGGGAAGCGAGACGCATTTGTAGACAGAAAAAGAAAGAGGCCGAAATGCGTGAGTACGAAGAGCTTGATAAGCTGGCCGACAGGGGTAATGCTCGAAAATTCTACGAAAAGATGCGGCGGCTTACAGAAGGTTTCAAGACCGGAGCATACTCTTGTAGAACCCCCAAAGGTGATCTAGTTACCGATGCCCAGAGCATACTTAAATTATGGAGGGAACACTTCTCCAGCCTGCTGAATGGCAGTGAACGCACAACACCAGGAGAAAGCGAACCCGATACCCCAATCGATGACGATGGAGCAGACGTTCCATTGCCCGACCATGAAGAAGTTCGAATAGCAATTGCCCGCCTGAAAAACAACAAAGCGGCAGGGGCCGATGGATTGCCGGCCGAGCTATTCAAACACGGCGGCGAAGAGCTGATAAGGTGCATGCATCAGCTTCTTTGCAAAATATGGTCGGACGAAAGTATGCCCAACGATTGGAATTTAAGTGTGCTATGCCCAATCCACAAAAAAGGAGACCCCACAATCTGCGCCAACTACCGTGGGATTAGCCTCCTCAATATCGCATATAAGGTTCTGTCGAGCGTACTGTGTGAAAGATTAAAGCCCACCGTCAACAAACTGATTGGACCTTATCAGTGTGGCTTTAGACCTGGTAAATCAACAACCGACCAGATATTCACGATGCGCCAAATCTTGGAAAAGACCCGTGAAAGGAGAATCGACACACACCACCTCTTCGTCGATTTCAAAGCTGCTTTCGACAGCACGAAAAGGAGCTGCCTTTATGCCGCGATGTCTGAATTTGGTATCCCCGCAAAACTAATACGGCTATGTAAACTGACGTTGAGCAACACAAAAAGCTCCGTCAGAATCGGGAAGAACCTCTCCGAGCCGTTCGATACCAAACGAGGTTTCAGACAAGGCGATTCCCTATCGTGCGACTTTTTCAACCTGCTTCTGGAGAAAATAGTTCGAGCTGCAGAACTTAACAGAGAGGGTACTATCTTTTATAAGAGTGTACAACTGCTGGCGTATGCCGATGATATTGATATCATCGGCCTCAACACCCGCGCCGTTAGTTCTGCTTTCTCCAGACTGGACAAGGAAGCAAAAGAAATGGGTCTGGCAGTGAACGAGGGCAAGACGAAATATCTCCTGTCATCAAACAAACAGTCGTCGCACTCGCGACTTGGCACTCACGTCACTGTTGACAGTCATAACTTTGAAGTTGTAGATAATTTCGTCTATCTTGGAACCAGCGTAAACACCACCAACAATGTCAGCCTAGAAATCCAACGCAGGATAACTCTTGCCAACAGGTGCTACTTCGGACTAAGTAGGCAATTGAGAAGCAAAGTCCTCTCTCGACAAACAAAAACCAAACTCTATAAGTCTCTCATAATTCCCGTCCTCCTATATGGTGCAGAGGCTTGGACGATGACAACAACCGATGAGTTGACGTTGCGAGTTTTCGAGAGAAAGGTTCTGCGAAAGATTTATGGTCCTTTGCGCGTTAGCCACGGCGAATATCGCATTCGATGGAACGATGAGCTGTACGAGATATACGACGACATTGACATAGTTCAGCGAATTAAAAGACAGCGGCTACGCTGGCTAGGTCATGTTGTCCGGATGGATGAAAACACTCCAGCCCTGAAAGTATTCGACGCAGTACCCGCCGCGGGAAGCAGAGGAAGAGGAAGACCTCCACTCCGTTGGAAGGACCAAGTAGAGAAGGACCTGGCCTCGCTTGGAATATCCAATTGGCGCCACGTAGCGAAGAGAAGAAACGACTGGCGCGCTGTTGTTGACTCGGCTATAATCGCGTAAGCGGTGTCTACGCCAGTAAAGAAGAAGAAGTTTTAAGTATTACACCCGGATAAACTAAGACAAAAAGAATCTGCATTTTTAAGCTATGAAAATATATTATTATATATATAAACAGGAAACCCCTTATTGGTGGGATACTTCAACAAAAAAACTACAAGCATTTTCTACTTTTTTCGTTAAAGCAGTATTTCAGAATCAAGCCAAATTACTTAGCTAAAAAATATTGGAAGGCGTTAAAACTTCAACCAAGAGTAAAATTACTGAAATCAGGTACAGTTTTGGCCTTAAAAATTAATTTCCAATATTTCCTAATTTGCACAGAACTTACGTTGAATCCATTTTACATTAAAAATCAAAATATTTGTAGATTTTTTATTATAATAATAAAAGTTTTCCGAGTATTCGATACCAAATTAAACCAATTTATAGAATTTAGGCTAACTTAAAGTAACATTAAAACTAGCTCTTTCAATAATCCTGCAAGTGATCGTACTTACCGTCACTTGATGTGGTGCCACCTTCGACCGTTTCCAGGTAATGCGCCTTACACAGCACCCGATCGTCTATCAGAGCAAATTGTTCGCCGGTGGAGAGTTGTCGTCCGCACTGATCGCACGCGAAACACGCCAAGTGGAAGACGAGGTCACGTGCGCGACGCACCCAATCCGTCGCCGAGATGCCACGACAGCACTTTGAGCATTTTGCGCCGAAGCGTCTGAAAAATAAATGAAATGCAAGCAAAAATTAACGTAAGTATGTAAGTGTACAAATCAAATGCTAGTGACACAGTGAAAATATTTTAAGTGGAGCCTACTTTAAGGCGTTAAGACGCGGATTAAATTCAATGCACGCCATTAAGTGTTTAGCTTAAGCTTTAAACAGCAACGCAAAGCGCAAGTGGCTGTGCATTTGTATAACGGCAGTTACGTGTGTAGCTGTGTCGAGTTTGAGATTCAGCAAATCATGTTGCCGCATTCAAATCAGGCTGACTGATGCGCAAAGTGCGCGCACTTGTCACCGGAAGTGGCATGAGTGAGTGCGCTGGATTGCGTCTGTGCGTGTGTGCACATGTGTGTGTCTGTATTGACATTTTGGCTTACAAGCGCACACATACATATGCGTTTTTATTCTCATCGCTGTTCGCCTCGTCACACTTCTTCACTTGACACTTTTCGAAATGAGTCTGCAGTTTGCAACGCGCCGATCCGGATTCGGCAGCGCACACCTCGGCTGCCAGATACACGCGAAGGTGCGTGTGTGCGCGCTCAATCGCTTTGGCGACATCTGCATCAATGACTCGATTGTGTATCTTATAGATAAAAGTTGAGCAAAAAAACTAAAATTAAAGCAACAATATTTATGCTGTGTTATTCTTAGTTGGTCGCTTGTTTGGTGCGACTGGCACGTTTGTGTAACAACAGCAAGAACAACCAAAGCAACACCATCGATATCAGCAACGCGAATGACAACAACAATCAACTTAAAATTCTTAGCTTGGAAAATAAATATTTTTACAACCGCATCAGTCATTTTCGTTTCATCTCTTTCAGAACAACAACAACAAGCGCGCGTTGCTTTGAGCCTTGCCTTACTGTCTTGGCCCAGCAGTCAACTCTACAATGTATTTATCTTTACACATACACAAAAAAATGTATGTGTGTGTGTCTGCTCGGTCGTAGCCAACTGGTCGGTGGGGACATTGCTGCTGTAAAGGCCGCAGCAGAGCCGCAGCCGCCGTCTTTGGGGACACCTTCCGCGACGGAGTGCAATTGTACCGACTCATGCCACTCAATGGAATTGAAAATCCAAAGTGACAGTAGATAGATAGTGTGTGAAAAAACACGAAAATAAAGTTAAATAAACACGCTTAAATAATACAAAAACAAAAATAAACAAGCACACGTAGTAGTTGAAGCGAGTGGAAGGCAAATCGAAGCGAAAATCTACTTTATGAACATTACTAGCTTTGCATTTAATATTATTTTGTTTTTGTTGTCTTTACGCTTACTTACGCTGCTTACGCACACAAACGCATGCGTATATCTACATATGTACATACACATAAGTATGTATGTAGTTTTCTGTGTTTATTTTATTTCTTTGCCTTTTTATGTATTTTTGAACTTTTTTATTTATTTTTGAGCTTAAAGTGTTGAATCAAATGCTCTTAGCTGCGTTACATTTAAAAGTTTAGAAAATATTTTCATATCATACTTTTGACTTCGTTTATATTTTAGGGAGTGTGGGAAAATATTTATTCGACACCTGAGTATATGGTTTCCATTTATGGTGACATAAATACAAATGCATACAAATATTACAAACAATGACAATTATTGAATGTTTTCTTTTTGTAGTTGTTGTTTCTTATAAATTTGTCCAGTCAGTTATGAAAACAGATACCAATTGAAGCATAAATATGGCTCTCAGCTTGCCATTTGCTGAAGTGAAATTTTACCGAGAGCTTAACAACAACAAAACAATCCCAAACCCGTAATTTAACTTTCGAAATCTTGATATCACGAAAATTGTGTAATTAAAATATTTTAGGAAATAGTTGTAGAATTATATAAACTTAAAAAAAAAATTTGAAATTTTTTATGTACAATATATATCGTATATGTTGTATATAAATGCTTTCTAAACAATTTTTAAATCGAGATAATGAAATTTTTTACTAATCTTTTGAAGGATCTAGTAAAAATAATCCCTTGTTTTTCCATTAAATTGGGGGTTTTATAGAGCACAAATTAGGTCAAATATTCTCCAGTTTTTTCGAATATAAATCTTCTCAACTGTGAATTCCGGCTCGTCACGATTGAACCCCATTCATTATCGCCTGACGTTGACATACATAAGTGTCCCACTTTTTATTACCGGTAACCATCCATTTCAGAAATGGATCGATCTTATTGTGATTCACATATAGATATTCGGTTCGTGAGGATTTTTTCGTTGAACTCATGTGTCAAACTTCTTTTTGTATGCGGTTCGACTCGACGATTTTCAGAATTTTATCGATATTTCCGACAATTGGTGGTGGTGCATCTTTAAAATAAAAATTGCAAGAACGGAATCGATGACACCATAATAAGCTACATTTTCAGCCACGTGATTTAGGGTTTCGCAAAAACTGAAGAAAAAGACTGACAAAAGCAAACAAAAATTTCTGTGAAGTTTTTTGGTACGATATCTTATTTTAAAAATGCACTATATCGTAACCCAATCGCTCTTTTATAATGCAAGATAGAGATTACCAAAGATTTGGAAGATAATGGATTTCGTTTTTACTAAACTAAAGGTTGGGGGCTAAAGATCGCAAAAGTTCGTACATAACCATTGATTTTTATTTACAAAATTATATAGGGTTTTCCAATAAGAGTGATGTGATTTCTTTTCATACTAGTTGTTAGGGGAATTCAAATGTTTTTTATTGAATATGAAGTACTGAATATAACATCATTCAAATTGCCTACACGAATTCTTTTGCTCGAACGAATTCGATGAATCCTATTTTCGAGGACTTTTTCGACTAAATCAAGTCGTATGTCACAAAAAACACGTTCAATATTGACTTCTAAAATTTAAAGAGGATCAAGTTTATTGCTAAAAACCAATGGCTTCAAATAATCCCACAGGAAGTAGTCTAGTGGTTTTAAATCACAACTTCTTGGAGGCCATTCAATGTCATAATTTATTGAAATAATCGAACATTCAAATTTTTCTCGCAATATTTCGGTTGTTGCACTTGCTATGTGGTACATAGTCCCATTTTGTTTAAACCAGATGTTGCCAATATCAACTTTTTCCAATTGCGGCCATAAAAAGATGGATATGGTCGATCAATACTCCTTTCTATTGGCAGTAACGGTGTCACCAGCTTTCAAAAAAAGTGCGAACCGATGATTCCACCAGATCAAAAACCACACCAAACTGTCAATTTAGGTGAATGAAATGGTTGTTCATGAGTTATTTGTTGATTTTTTTCGCACCAGAATCGACAGTTTTGGTTATTTATCGCATCACTCAGATGAAAGTGAGCCTCATCGGAAGAAATAATTTTCTAAAAAAATTACATTGTTTTCAAGTTGTTCTAAGGATCATCCTTTTTTCAAAATCCACCAGGTTGTGGTTTGAAACAGTCAAAAATTTGGGAACGTCTGGGAATCGACAAATTGTGGCCTTGAGCAACACTTGCCTGAACGGCAGCATTATTTTCATTACTTTGAGCTTGTTTTTCTGTAACGGTGCATATTCGCACTAGACCCCATATAATTAACTAGCCTTAAGTACTTGGAGTGACTCAATAGCTTTAGTCCTTGCAAGTCGCAAGAGTATGAAAGGTTCGATTATTCCCGAAATTAACGCTTCTTTACTTGTTTTGATAATAAAAGTGAAGAATTTGTAAACTATAGTTCTTGTTTCAGATCACGACATTGTATTAATGTTGCCGACGCTTAAAAATCATCTCTGTAAGCTATGAAGGAAGTCAAAACTGTCTCGTTAACAGTTCATTTTTTCACATTATTTATTTTCATTAATGTTATGCCTTAATAAATTCACACACTACACAATCATATATTTTTTAGCACACATATACACATTTATCACATTTACGAGTATATGCATATCCACTGATATCCCTGCATTTGTATACATATGTATGTGTTATGCTCTCTCGCACTGCCGATTAATACTTACTTGCCATAGTCTGCTTTACAATAGACTTGCCGTTCGCGGATAAAACACGATTGCTGTCGGTCGAGCGGGCATTGGCAGATGCAACAGCGCAAACAGGTGGCATGCCACGAACAACCGCCAACCTCGAGAAAAAACCGATCCGAGATTGGCTCCCCACATGCCGCGCATGAACGCAGCTCAGTCTGTAAAGAGAAAATGAAAAAATATATGTTTTATTCTAGTAAATTATTTAGTAATGTAAAAGAAAATCTAAATCTATTTTTAAATGAAGGCGCTTTGGGGAGTGGGGAAGTGAGTGAAAATGGCGTTAGTCTATAATGAAGTAAGTGGTTCAAATTTATATATAATAGTGACTCGGTGAAGTCACCTGGATTCAGCAATAACTTGTAAGTCCGCCTAACTATGTAGAAAAGGAGGAAAAAAGTATGTTTCTACCAAAAACGATAGAAATATATTTGTAGTTAGATCTCACTGTTCCTAAGAATATATCAATTATTTTACTAATATCATTAACTTTACTAAAAATAATTATTTTTTGATTGTTCCAAGTTTCTTACAACTTGAATCCCAAAGAATGTCTTGAAAATATAAATTTTATTTTCGCTTATTTAGGCAAATTCATTACACTAACGCTAACACTAGCGCGGAAACCTAATACAAATTCTAAATAGAATTAACAGATTTACACAAAAAAATGTTGACAAATGTACGATAAAGTGATTCCCGACTGACAACGATTTTTTATCATTAATTAACCAAACTCAATTCCACTGGATGCCCTAAGTTAAGAAATACGCGAATTTTATGTTAAACATTGGTGTAACAACTCCCATAAATTTGAGGTTTCAGCAATAGAGAAAGAGAAAGAGAGAGAGCAAAGACATAAATTTATGGTATAACTGTGGAATCACTGCATATTCATTAGAACGTAGGCATTTAGCCGTCGGCAACGTTCGTGGTTTTTATGTGGCATGTGAAGTCGGCGAAGTCGTTGGTTCCTCATTTAGTTGTTGTTTATGGTTAACTCTACTCGTATGGAAGAGTTTCTTTATTAGCTTCATAAAGCGTTACGAATATTTATGAAGCGGCTAAATGTTGCACAAACTTGGCTAAACAAACGAAAATGTTAATTTAGGCTTAAATGAGGAGCAGAGGTCTAGAGAAATGTAGATTTGTGCATGTAAAATCGTAATATGTCAAACATAAGTAACGCGGTTATGCGTATAATCCGAAGGTGGTAAAACGAAGAACATTAAACAATTTGCACAAAGTAACGGTAGTTATTTGGAAAGTTAAGGCTTAACTCCAGCGTGTTCAAAGCCTTTGTTATGCAATTATGATCGGTTTATGAGTAGAATATGTACATACATATGTATGTATATATTAACAGTTACTCTGGCAATTCCTATAAAAAAAAAACACATACTCAAACCTTTATCCGTCTTTCCCATAAATTAGGGCAACAATAAGCTTTTGGCTTTAAACATTTCATTAAATTCCAATTAAAACATAAATTTGATACTTTTTATGTTATTTACATTTGGAAATGTTGTTGACTTTTGAATCGGCGGATTTTAAAGTTCAAAATATAATATTTTACACTTAAAAGCTCAAAACGAATTTTGTGTTATCGACACAAATTTCAAGTAGCAAATTCAGTCGTAAATATTCAAATTTCTCGTTGGCTATAAATTTGTTTATATTTTTTTGTGTTGTCTTTGAAATTTTCATTTAATTTTTTTTAAATTTATTTTCATTTTTTATAATTTTTATAATCGGCGCCCAAGGTTATTTACGATGTCTCGGCCATTAGCCAAATGGGGTTGTAAATATTTCAAAATGTTTTTTATGTGTAGTATTTTACGAATATTTTAGTGTAATTTAAATTTGATAAAAAATATATATGATATTTAGGGGAACATATTACGTTTCACAAGAATATTCAGAAATGAATTTGCTTGATATTAGAATCTCGAAAGAATGATCTCATTCCTATAAAAAGTGAAGAATACATACACCATCACCATCACCATCTTTCATCATTTCGAATTTTTTAAAATGGTTGCGGAAGATTTATTAGATCAAATTAACAAATGTAAGTCTCAAAGTATTTGATATTAGCAGTTTAATTCCATGAGATTTAAAAAAAGATGAATAGACTTCTTTCTTTATTTACTTTTTTGATAAGGTTAAATTCTTTTATCTACTAGAAAAGCTATTAAGAACCCTTGCGCTTTGATATCCAAAAACTCCAAGCCGAAAAATTATCTTAACTGAAAGCTGTCAAAAATGTAAAGCTTTAGGACATAGGCATATAATATCACATATGTATATCCATTGTGCTGAACGCCACAACATTTGACAATATTGAAATGAGCAGAGTGACGAGAATATAACGTAGCTAAGTGTGAACACGACTTTATGTATGTACATACATACATATGTGCAAAGGTATGCGTATTGTGGTCTCTGAATTAGTTGACGTCCACCATGTTCTCGGGTGACACTTAATATTTTCATGTATTTGTATTTTTTATTGCTACTACTTTATGTTTGATCGCGTGTTTTTGATAAAGCACACACTGGTTTTTGAATTAACAAGACCCTCTGGTACCTAAAGGTATTCGCGGCCACACAAAGGCAAAAAAATAGGCTATACAGTGACTCAAAATATTAATCGTACTAGGTAGTTTTAGGCTGTGGATTTTGAAAAAAAATTTAACAGAAAATTTGAAACATTTTATATGAGCGAATACTTTTCTACTGACTAAAAAATATGTTATAGAACAATACAAAATACTAAAATATGTTTAAATTTTGAGAAAAAAACTCGCGACAGACTATGTGTCACTCTTGTGTGTTTCACTCAGAACCGAGTATCTTTGTGCCTAAAATATTTGAATTGTGCGAAAACTTGATCTAGCGCTTATATAACTAATGGCATGATGTTTGACGCTTTACACCTTAAGGTATTTCCTTGGCTCACTGTAAGCAATAGAAATTTCTTCCCATAAATGCATACATATATCTTTTTACTACTCATAATTCCACGCAATTATGTATGTATAAAGCTGTTTCTATGGCCACTACTGTATTCATTGGTTTTCCGCCATCCGCCATCCTGCCTACTTCCCTTTTATTATCCTGTGTGACATTAAAGCGCCAGCAATGCTGTGAGTTGGTATTTTATTACTTTTGTGTTATTTTTATGTTTGCTTGTTGGTTTTGCTTCTGGTGTCTACATTCAGTTGTTGCTTTTGCTAAGGGGTCGCCTCAAACGGTTTGGGTTTGTGATGTAATAAATAATTTTGACATGTTTGGTGGGCATAGAAGCATGACTTTTGCATTGCCAACGGCATTGTCTCTATCGCCATTTGTTAGTTTGTCTCGCCTGTACGTGCATTTGCGTGTGCGTTTATGGCTGCCAGGCGCATGCGCACTCATGGCGCCGTGCTATGTTAGTAATACTAATTGAAAAACCATTTTGTATATGACAATTCGTAAATTGTTGCTGTTGTTTTTACTGCTGTAAATACATATGTTTTTAGTTTTTTTTTGCTGTTGCTGTGTTGTCCTGCGTGTAAACAGGAGCGATTTGCTGTGGTTGCTGGCTGCGGTGAGCTCGAACCCTCCGCACTTAAGCGCGTACCACAAAATACACGCACACATACATTCACAAGTGTATTTATATATGGCATGTGTCTGTGCGTGTATGCCGTTACGTGTCAAAATTATTCATATGTTCGTACCCTGGCATTGTGATGCTAAGCAGCACTTGTGCGAGTGGTGACTTCACCATATTGCCGCTGTCAAAAATGATTTGTGCAAAAAAGAAAAACGAGAAAAATGAAATGATATGAAATTGTCTGCCTCCCCTCTCCTTGTGCGCCGCTAACGCGTTTGCGGCGGGTAAAATCGGAAAAGACGTTTCGTCACAGATATTTTAACAGTTGTTTTCACATCAGGCAAACGCCCAACAATTCAGCTGCAACCTCAAAAGTCATCTCGTGCTTTGCCTGACGCAGACACACATGCACATACAAACAAGCGCATATTTATGTAAACTTCTGCTTCTAGAATCTAGAGCCACTTCCAGCCAGTCTCCTCGCCTTAAATTCGTTGCGCTACGGTGCCATTTCATACATATTTAACATGTTGTGCCTTTTGTTCTTCTGTTGTTGTAGTTGGTGTTTCTTGTTGTTATTTTATATCTCTATTTATTATTATTGTTTAGCTTTTCTCGAGCCACAAAGTAGCATCGATTAAGTGAGGCGTCGCTGTAGTTATCGCTGCTTAATCCAACACCGTTGTTCTCCGCGTCATCGTTGCGGCTTTTTCTTCGCTTTTTTCATTTTTTGTCGATTCAAAATTGTTTTTTGATCTTTGCCGCTCGCCATTGTTTACCTTAGCAGTTATTCACGTTCGACGGTAAACAGTAAAAATTTGTCAGTTTAACAACAAATACGTGTACTAAGTAATCGACTTAGCTGCTGACGTACACACACACTTACATAAATATGTACATACGTATATTGACGTGCATTTCTCTGTAGCTCAACATCAAAGCTTCGCTCTCGTTCAAGTAGCCTTTTTGAACAGGTTCTACTCGCTTGGCGTTGCTGCGCGTCACTTTGAAGTGTCACTGTGCTTCGCCGGAGCGGGCGTGTGGGGTTATGCCCAACACACTTTTATTATACGGTTGAGTAAAATTGAAGCTGAAGTTGGGGTCTAACGGAATCATACATTTTAAAAACCTTTTTCTTAGTTTAAGAATCAAACAACGTACTGACTAAGAATTTAGTATAGAGGGGCCTACAGGGCTGAATTGGAAAATCAGAATTGCATTTACAAGAATTTCGAAAAAATTAGAAAATGTTAAAAGCGTTCTGAAGATTGAAAAAATCTGTCAATGCTTGTTGGGTATTGATGTATTAAGTGTTTTAAGTACATTTGCGAGTTTAAGCACGTGTTGTTAATATCGATCAAGTGAGTTTTTTGTTTAAAAAGTGATTGCTTTAAATTATCGCCAACTTACTGTTTATGTGTTTACTAATAAGTTTCTATATTCTTGTATATTAAAATATTGAGTGCATTTTTTAGATATACTTATGTACATACATAGCCATAGATATAGATAAAGACATTTTGATTTCAATTTTGTTCATTCTAGAATTAAAACTTTGAGAAAAATTTGCAGATAGCATTTCATATTTTCACTTAGAAGGTTTGCCGAAGTGAAGAGTGTTCCGTCTTCGGCGGTTGGTTTTCCTGACTCCGGATTTACTGTTCTGCATTGTTCTAGTGGCATGCTTGCGATATATCTGAACATGGTTCAAGAATTTGTTTACACATTTTTAGAACTCACATCTTTTTAAGGATTCAAGTTAAAATTATACTTTTCTGAAGAAAAAAGTGAGCGTAATTTTATCTTCCACAACGCATCTCATATGTTATTGCATTCCCACGCTATGCTAGATAGAAGAAAATAAATCATGTTTACTGCATGGCCTTGACCTTTGTAACCGAAAATGTGTGTATGAGTGTAAACATAAATATTGTTCATAAAAATTATAAAAAATTAAGTGTAAACATACAAATTGTACCTTGTAGCTAATAAAATATGTAAAGATCTGTGAATACGAAAATCTTGCAACAAGAACCTTCGCTGAATTTACAGCCACGGTATTGCAGCAGCTATGCACAGCAGTGCCTGCGTGTATGTGTGTGTGTGTCTGCTTTCTCGCACTTCAATAAAACTGACTCTGCTAAGGTACAACTAATGAAATATAAACTTATCGAAGGTGTAATAAAATTGACAAGTCTCACATACACACACCTATAAATATATATGAATATATGCATGTATATACATATGTAGCTATGTAACTATTTATATGATCTTCATTGTACATGGAAAGCTATAAAAAGCAACTTCAGTGCAAGTGTAATAAAATGAAATTTTATAAATGTTATAAAAACAGCAAGCGCAAAAGTAATGAATAAATTAGAGAATACAATGAAGGAAAAGATGTTCTGGGAAGGCCATAAAGCCACGAGCAACTGAAACAAATATGGAAATACTAGCATTACATAAATCCACACTTTTATTATCTAATAAAAGTTTAAACAATATAATAAAAAGTGTGAATACACATAAATACCTACATTTATTTGTTTATGAATACTTGTATTTTTTGTGTTAAGAAAGCTATCAATACATTATACAATATTTAATTTTCTAAATAACATTAATTTATTGACGTCAGAGATGTTGTTTTCTGACATTAAAAATATGTTTAAGTGGTAGCTGCACTGTGTTCTGCAATTTCGAGGGTTTCGGTTTTGAGAAATATTTCTTTCCTGATTTATTACCCCGTTATTTTTTTGAGAGCCATAAAAAACTCGCTGGAATACCAAACTACATAAATTTTAATAACAAACCGAACAGACTCGGGACTTTTACAGAGTTCACGGTTAGTAATTTAGACCTTAGGGCTGGTATTTTGTGCTTCCCAAAACCTCTGGTTATGAACCACTAGACCCTCATAAATCGACGGAGCACTTTGAGTTTACCAACATCTGCACAATTCCAGTATTTCTGTCAGGTTCTACGAAAATGCGTCTCCTGAGACCTCAGATTGACAAAATCATTTGTCAAGAAAGTGCATAGATGATTCCTTAATGCAGCTGCATACAGGTTTTACAATTTGCGTACAACGAGATACGTGTCATTATGTATATATATCCTTTATATTGGACATTGTCTTGTCTAAGACAAAATAGTTCAAAGGATCCCTTAGGTACTTCTTTGAGCCAGAATGTTTGGTGTTTGATTGTTGACCAGTACTTGCCAAGCTCGCGGAAGGTCTATAGCTCTCGACTTTGTAGTTTCCAGTGATTGCGCTGAGTCTCGAAACCCAAGAAAGGCGGATAAAGAGGTCAAACACTCCCTGACAAATCTTGAGCGCACCATCAGCGAGTTCAGTACTAGTATTACAGTTATCAGAGCGATTGCACATCTCTCTGAAAGCTGCCAAGTCCATGAAGATTAATTAAAAAAGAGTAACATTTTTATAGACACGCAACCTAAATTTCTGAAAATATCAACAAAAGCAGACTAGAGCTTCAGCAAGTGTTACCTTCGTGAGCGTCTCTGAACGGAACGATAACTGTTGTCTAGGTTTCTTGCTTCCGTTGCAATTACGTTTTCCAAATCCTAATTTGATAATAAGCTCAAGCTAATCCATTACAAATTTATAATACACTTCAACTTAATACCAAATAGTTCCGCAAGCCAATATTATTTCCAATAAATGCTTTTAGTAGCGAACTTCGAGTTGTAGAGATTAGGCGAGCGTCCTAAAACCCAACACTCAGTTTTATTCTACAGAAATTGGGTCAGTTTCTAATTACACGCACTCGATATAATATCGTATACGCTATCTGATAGATGCGTACACTAGTACCGTCGAACTTCATAAAACTGAAAGTTCTCTTATAAATCTTAATTTTATTTTTATTTTTTTTTTTTTCTCTTTGACGCATTGAGCTAGTTTAGTGTGTCTTTTTGAATGACCAACTGTCATTCTGTTCCGATCATATTATTACTTTATTACCTTGTAAGCCCTTTTCCTAATGCTGTGGGAATTGAAAGCTAAATGCTACCGTTTTGAAACTTTTCTTCATTCAATGGTCGACAGAAGAATGCTTCACGACATAAAAAAGCGCCCATGATCAGTCGAAATTTCCACTGTGAAATAAATACGAATTAGTGTCGCTGCTTTGTTACGCACTCTCGAGCCTACAGGCTTTGTTGAGTGTTGGGATTTTGTACGCCTATTTTCCACAGTCGCACCAGCTAGTTGCTCCGATTTCAAAGCAAAGCAAAATGTCAAGAATGTGAAACATATGTATATACACACATATACATATACAAATGAATATTCAACAGTGTGTGTGTGTGTGTGAACTACATTTTAAACGAAAGATTGATTAATAAAAACACCATGTATGTACGTACGTACGTATGTATGTACATAGTTGTGGAAAAGTGCAGCTCAATGGTCTGCTTACGGCTTGGAATTGATGACATCCCCCCGGCATATGACATATCATTGCGCAAATTGAGTGATCATCAATAATGACAAAGCGATTCGTCATCAATATTGAACACTGTCACACAGTGAAAATATCCGCCCGAGGCAGTAGCATCAAATTGCTTGAGGTTATACGCGCATTGTGCTCGTAAAGATAAAAAAAAATCATTTTACCAAAACTTCACGCGTCATGCAATGCCCAGCCGAGGCGATCACTTCATTTTCAGTGGTCCGGTTGTCAAGTTCGCCAAGTTGTTGTTGGGTGTCGTCGTTACATTTTGTGTTCATATATAAGTTGGTTTACTTGTAGGTGAGTGTGGATATGTGTGTTGCAGCAAAATAATTTCAGATTTTCATGTGACAAGCGCTGAATGTGATCGCGGCGACGAGTCTTAATCGCATTTGAGATTTCTATTTTTATTTACGATTATTAATTGGAGTGCCGTAAGTACTAGCTCTCAAAAGAGCGTGTGAATATGGTTTGTCTGGTAATATCTACTTGTTCTCAAAAGCAAAGTGGATATTTTTAGCGGGTATTAAATATCTAACGATTTAGAGAAATGTTAAAAGTGAATTGCAGAAGGTGTGTATTTCAGACATGGAAAAGTTAATTTCTATTCATTTATCTTGACATTTGAGATTATATGTATATAGTATTATTGAGACATTATTTTTAATTTCTGCCTCACTTTATGACTTATATGGATTTTTTATATAATGAACAGGGTACATTAAGTTTTCCACGAAGTTTAGGGGGTTAAATACAGTTAGGATTTTCAAAAAATCCATTTTTTTGTTTGTGTTTTCTTAATATATGTACATATATCTGAGTATACGAGTACACACACAAAATTTCAAGTCGATCCGACGAATATTTTGGAAGTTATAGCCACATTAGTGAAGGCGCGCCGACTACATGTACGAGTAAAGTGCTTTCAAAACTTTAAACTCGTTTTTCCCGAAACGGTGTTTTCAAAGTCGGTGAGCAAGATTTCTCAGAAACGGCTGAACCGATCGGTCTGAAATTTTTACACGGCTTATTCAGAAATATTTTTCAGGTAAGAATCGAAGGAATAAGGTTTTGGACAATAATTTCGCTTTTTTAAGCCACTTTGAAGTGAAAAAATTGTAATAAAAAACTGAATTTTTTTTTTGAACAGCCGCCATTTTGTCAAAAATCAAAATTTTGACTAGATCTTCGATCACTGCTTGTATTTATTTATCACAAAACTAAATATTTTTGGTTTTTGGTTTCAGAAATATCTTGCTCACCGCCAAGTACTTTTTATTTGGAAGTTAGGGGATCAAATATTTTTTTAAATAAACCGCTGATTGTTAAAGTACATTAAATTCTGTTTAAGTAAATTTTTTCCATTAATGTATAAAATAAAACGCCTCTTTGGAAAAAATTCACAAAAAACGCGTTTTTTTCTGCCCCCCCAGAAGAAACCCAGAAGGAGACTTCGGATTATCTATAAAATGTATTTATATATAATCAACATGATGTGCTGAGTCAATTTAGCCTGTCCGTCTGTCTTTCTGTAAATACATATGCTAACTAAGCCCTGAGTTTTTGGGATATCAACCTGAAGTTTTGCACACCTCCCTTCCTTGCATTAAAAAATTTTCTTTTTTGACAAGATATCTGCAAAAATTTGTGATTGATTATTTTCCAAGTCAGCCCTACTCTTCTTGTTCAGATCGAATTTTTATAACCCTTTAATCTACAAGAAATGTTTCTATGAAAGATATCATGGCTCCGATGCATTTAAAATTTTGATTTTTTCGTATTTGTTTCCATTTTTTTTTCAAATTTTACAACATACAAGTATTAAAAAATAAGCTTTAGGCCTTCGAACGGTGGGCATATGCATGGACATATGTATGTCTCTTATTGATTTCGATTCACTAAATATTTCTCATTTTATAGTATTTTTGTTTTCACGGTTTTACGGCAAGTTTATTTTTATATTGTGTGCCAAATAAAAATTTTAACAGCATAAATAAAAAAGCGCTAAAAAAGCAAAGTCAACCAAAGGCTGTATTTTTGTAATAAAAATAATAAAGCGTAAAATCGCTAACAATAGTTAAGCATAGCGCCAATGTCGCTTTCACGGGCGAATTTTAATTCAATTTATCTTCCTCTATTTTTGTGACAAGCGATGGAGGCCATTTTTTATTGATGTCCGTAAGCAATTTTGCAACATTTCACACTTTTTATTAAACTTTATTTAAGCGTTGGCTTTTTAGCAGCTAGAATTACTTATGTATAGGCAAAATACATATATACACATAGATGTACATAGTATTTTTTTTAATTTGTGTGCATAAGTTTGCTTAATTCGATTATTTTTCTTTGTTTACTTCTCACCATTAAGTTTCGTAATAAATATACATAATTAATTTATATATATTTTTTACAATTGGATTTTGTGTAAATACGCAAAATCATACAATTATTTTAATTACTCCCTCCGAGCAATCTGAAATTAGGGCTCTGCGTTCGCCTTAACACACATACATGTCTTCCCCATGCTCCGTTTAGTTTTTTTTACATCCAAACACATAAAGTCCCCCAAACTCCAACAAAAAATCACCTCTCCGTTAATGCAAATGGTCAATATAATTTTCTCTCCTTTATTTCGTGATTTTTATGCTCAGTTGTTTACTTTTTGCTTTTTCTCTTAATTTGTATCGCTACATCGACAATGAACGCATTAATTATGTTTTGTAGAATAAGCAAAAATGTTTAGATAATTTATTGTGGCAAATATTTATTTACGCGACACTTTGGGGCGCCATTAACGCATAGCGACGCAACAACGCAGCAGCGCAACAGCCAATAGCCAAACAGACAACGCACGGCTGCTTTCGGCCAATCGCAAGCGTGCTGAGCATTGTAGGCAGTTATTTTTACATGTGTGTGCACACTCACACAGCTGTGTAATAACACAGTTGTTGCTGTACACTGACTGTGGAAAAAATCGTGCGTTCAAGTACATACTGCTTAAACACAATTAAAAACATGTTTTTAGTTTGTAAAAATTAATGTTTTAATAGAAATAATTTTCCGATTTGCTTTTAATGTGTGAAGTTGGGAGGCATTTGTTCAAGTTTTGCATGGAAAATGTATACTAATGAAAATTATTATAAATAACGCTCATATTGGCTTCAGCAATGATATTGACTACACCGTCACTAGTTCTAGACTTATTTTATACTGATCCACGAAGCTAAATATGTTCAAAGGCATTGTTTGGTTGTTAATGGTTATTTGGTTTTTTAGTCACTGGTGAATCTAGAAGCCGAATCACCCAGGAAAGTCCCAGGCGAAGGGGTTTGATTCAAAACGAGGAAAATTAATGAAGATCTTACTTTGTTTTTTCGCACTTTATATTTAACTTTTTGAAAAATATCTCCAGATTTGAGATTTTCCAATTACTTCATTTCATAATTTGTTCAGTGCTCTATTTCTATTATTAATAAATTAGTTTCTGATGGAACATCTACATATATAACGGTTGTTTTTTTTTTTTCGATGTTGATCTTTTTGACAGCTACCAGGGCATCCTCAGGGATGCCGTACAGTATGCACCGACTTAAGTAGATGAGTCTGTGGCAATTAACATCACTAGTGGTCGAAAATCGGGCCTTTCGGCTGGAATTTATTCGTGCCAGCCGCTGGGGTCACTTCTGCGAAAACATTTTTATTTTTTTTAAATCACATTCTTTCTGAAAACCACATGTCTAAACAGCGTCTATATGTTTACCCCAAATTATTTTCACTATAGTAATTTTTAATACAGATCCCTGAACCAATAAGCCGTATTAACTTCTCAAACATTTTTGGATTCCGATGTTTTGAGAACTTTATCCTTTTAAATATTATAATCCAGTTTTGACACCAGTTAGAAGTTTGCGTTAGAATATTATGCGGAATTTAACCCGTTTTTGCAATATACAGAATTAAGAACCCTTTTTTGGAGAACTTAATATTGAGACCCCTGTAAGTCAATTTTAAGAGAACACTCAAACATTCGAAAGTTTCCATCAATCAAAACGCTAATGAATGGCACCTGACTCTGAATGACCAGCGAACCAGAAAAGTTCCGCCGCCCTAATTTAGTTCAATAACCGTAGTAATGTCTACATCCAAATAAAAACAAATGTACGCATATGTAAATAAAAGTGAAGCAAAAACAAATAATAATAATAATAAAACTGAATGAATGGCAGCAAAGCGCAGAAAACGCTTGAGAGCGATAAAGAAGTTTTGTCGTTGACATAAAATGATAAAAACAAAGTTTTTTCGCCAGCTTCTGCTGCCACGAACATTGTAGAGCCTATGGCGTTGCCGTAAAGGAAACTGGAAAGGGCATAGCTACAAAGCAGCGTAGAGGAACTGCTTAATTACCGATTAATGTCAAAGTGTGCAGCATGTTTTCGCAAAATTTATCTGCAATATTAATTTTTATCGCTAAAAATGCAACAACAATAACAAAAACAATGCATGTGTTTTGATGATACGAGCGCAAAGGGACACCAGCAACTGCAAGGCTGCGTAGCGCTACAACAACTGTGGCTGAGAATGTGGCAGGATAGTGCGAGCGTAGATACATATAGGACTACAACTACTACTATTTACATAATTTTACGGCGCTGCCGTGGCATAGTTGACAGGTTTAAGGAAATTAATATTCGCAAATGCCAAGGCGCAAGCAGACGAACACATTCGCTACGGGCTGCTAGGCAAATATTATGATGGCAGTCTGTCGCACGAAATGGGCGATCTTTAATAGCAACGAAAAAAAAAAACAATAACCAAAAAATTGCAAGAAAACCGCTTGCAAAAAGTAAGTGGCAGAGAGTCTGCGTTGCCAACTGTCGATGAGTGGCCCATTAAAATATTTTACAGTTTTGCGTGTCGCGACAGGCGGCACACACATCTGCATTTGGTGCAACGTCCATGGAGCCGGTGGACACGTCTTCTTTTGTTTTTATTTTTTTGTTGCCGCCTCACTCATTGACGCTTTCAACAAGTGATTCCAGAAATCATTTTGTGGATAATTTATGTTATGCACAACAATGCCAAAATTCGCAAAAGTCATACGCCAATATTGCTTGGTAAGTTGAAGATTTTGTGGCGCTCGGTACATTCTCAAGCCAAGTAACGCTGTGTTGGTCGCACTCGGTTTTATGAAAAAATTTAAGAAAATTAAAAAAAAAAATGTATAAAATAAGGAATAAAAAGAAGTTATAAATTAAAATTGAAATGTTAATTTGTTATGACACAAACTTGCATACATATACAGATTTCTTGCACCAGTTTTATGAAACCGCTGCACTCATAACTTAGTACGCCAGTTCACAGCGGCTAAAACGTGCGAAGCCAAGCGGCAAGCAAAAAATAATTATTGAAAAACGAGTTAAGATCGCTTTCAGTTTTTTGACGCTTTCGCCTGCGCTTTCCGCTCGTACCAGCAGCCTACAGCGCTGACCGTTTGCCGTTTGCCGCTGGCCCCGCACCCCCACAAATCGGCATTAAATTAAAATGTAAATTATTTTTGTTTTAGCAACGCGCGTTAAGATAAATTTTACGACTATAGCGCTCGCTCCCGGTCACCTCTCAAAAAGTCGCATAAAACGCGCAGACGCAGCCACAGCCGCAGTCGCAGCCGTGGTATCTCACGGCGATTGCGCGCTCGTATATTTCGTAATTTATAACAGTGTCAGCAAGTAGATGCTGAAAGTGTCAAAAGCAGCGGCACAAATAAAAACAAAAACTGCAACAATAACAACAAAAGAAAAGCACAAAAGCTTAATATTATCGCAGTCGCATCGGCGATTGAGTCTAGGATCAGCGCACGCATACCCACACACATACGCCACCAGTAAAGCCACAAAGCTGAAACAGTAGGTAGGTGCTTGGACATTTTAATGGACACATTTGGTGGACTGTGTTGACATGTTATGGCCTCCACAAAGAATACTGATCCCCGAGGACTGACGATGCTGTCGATCGCCGTACATAAACACGTACACACACACATGTTTAGCTGCCTCTACACTGCGCACTCGGAGTATGGTACTTAAAAAATATTACACCAGTATTTATGTCTCCTCGCGCATGCAAACGCGTTGCATTATTGCTCACTTTAGTGATACAGTGTAACTACCGACCGTTGTGCACAATTCATACACATTCATACTTTTGAAAAGATCACAGCACACACACATACACATAGTTACCGCTACTCAATTGATTTTCGGTCAGTTGCACGGTGGCTTGTCCACTCAGACAAGCGCCTGCGTCGCCCGCTCATTCACAGCAGCCCAGAATTTACGTACCGCATCATCTTTTCACCGAAAACCCGACTGTAACTTATCCGATTTTTATTGCCGCACACTTTTTTGTGGTATTGTATCTTTCTTTCATGATATTTATACAACAAGCGCTACTTTCCAGCCATTCTTTACTTTCGAAATTAACATATTTTTTCTGCGGTTGTTCTCGTGAGATTTTTTCCCACCAAACTAGCCGTTTACGTCAACTGTTCGTGCATCTAAGCACCGTATCGCAATTGGTGCTATTGTTTCTGTTTTTGTTGTTGTGGTTGTTGTTGCTTTTATTGTGCTTGATCGATTTAGTAGCCGTGTTTGAGAGATGATTGCAATCACTTTTCATTGTGGCGGCTAGAAGAAATGAGTGGTGCAGGGAGGCTTTAAGTAAGGCATCAGAGTTTGGAAGTGGAGTTTCGGGATTTCAATGCAATAAGTTTAAGAAATCAGGTGTCTTTGTATTTATACTTACCATCTATTGTTACTTGCAACTGAGTTAATGGTTAAAGCATTATTTTATAATTTTGGGGTCCCGAGTTTGTCTATACAACCATTTAGTTAAGAACTAATTTTTAGCTGCGTTATGTAAATATCTTGTCTTGCTCATAATATATGAGGCCATTTTCTGAACTAACGCTTAATAGCATTAAATAAAGGTAGCAGTCGGTTTATTCATTCTGAAACTACACTAGACTATGATATCAATCTCAGTAAATCAGCTATAATTTACTATCTTAGCCTAGTATAATACTGTAAATAGTGGATAAAAAATACATTTTTGTTTCGGGATCCCGAAGCATGTGTGTTAAATATTCGGGATCCTGAATATCATCATCATGTTTCCAGCTGTGTTATATAAATAACACCTCAGGCTTCATCACTTTCTGAACTACCGTTCCAAAGAATTACATTAAGGTGTCGTCGGTGAGTTTATACTTAAACAACTCTAGAATATGAAAATCCTCAGGAAACAATTTTTTCTAATTGCAATCAATGTATAAAGAAATTATATTTTTTTATTTCGGGTTCCCGAATGCACAGAAGAATTTGGGAATCCCAAAATCCCGAAATCAACACTAGTTTTTAGCTGCGTTATATAAATACAACCTCACGTTTAGAAACTTTCTGAACTATCGCTGTGCACGCTCTCCCTCCCGCAAACAGGTGGCAACACTCATTTGCATAAACAACTTTTGGATATTAAATTTCAAATAGATATCCATTATGTATTTTCTCTCACTTATTTATGCATCTGTCGACCAATGTTTCTAATCTTTCACCAACGTCTTTCTAGCCTTTTCACAGTTTTCTCAGTGGTTGCCTTGTGTTTTATCATTGACTTATAGCGGCAGCGGCTGCGGCTGCGTCATTCAAGCCGATAAGCCACAAAAATCAAAACAAAAATGCGTATTTGTATTTGGTGTAAACGCGGTGAATGCATACATTAAAAGCGAGCATCACGGCGGAAATTTGTACGTTTTCGAACTACTGTTAAACTACCATTTTTTGTTTTAACACATGCGATTATACTAGTGTGTATGTGTGTGTGTGCTTCTTTATTTTATGTAAATGCTTTACATTTCAGCGTTGTTTATTTGATCTGGCGCTTTTCGGCCGCCGTTTTCATTCCACCTCCTCGCTGCTGTATTTTGTGTGTGTGTGTGTTTTTTGGTCACTGCTCTGTTAAATATGCGTGAATATGCATAGATTAAAAGATACTTGACAATAATTTACAAGCAACTTCCATGAGCGAGTGTGTGCGGCTATTTTGAATAATGTAATAAATAAAATATTGTTTTTTTGTTTTGTTTTTGGTATACGTACATATGTAGGTATGTATATGCGTTTTGCGCCTGGTGGCCGTTGGTTTTTGTCATTTGTCACTTGCGTTGGCTACTTGGTGGCTACCAGTGGGCAACGAGGTCTTCCAGTTGTGAAAATAACAGCAACAATAATCTGTGTGACTCTGTTTGTGTTCAAATAAATAACGGTTAACGGCAACTAGTTTTCGAAAGATTTTAAATCGGAATTTGAAAACAAGGTTTTATGTGTTTGGGTATTAATATTAGAATGTTTGCTTTGGTAAATTTTCGAACCTTTAATTTCTTTGCATATTCTCGGCTAAAAATTCTTATAAGAAGACCTTCCATGGTATGTATGCATGTATATACTGGAATCGAATTCTTTTGGAATTCCGCGTAGTGGGAAAATATAAATTAATGGTGTCAACATACAAAAATTTTAAATGTTGATATGAAATCGCTGCGTGGAATGGACACGCTAACTACCTTTGTATGGTTCGAGGCCTTTTTAAAACCCTGTCGTACTCTGGGCTCGGTACCCGGTTACAATGTAACTTCACATTCAACTAACAAAGTGGCAGTTCTTCCCGTATTCGGATATTAACCACAACAACCACGAAGCATACTTCAAGGGCTCCTGCTCCCCACAGGACCAGAATTAAGTCTTCGGTGAGACCTCGAAGCCCACTACTACTAGGTGAGCTCCCATTCTGCTCTGGACTGGCGACCAGGAGTTGAACCCCATACTTATATTACCCGTATACACCACTTACGCAAGAAGCTAATCCTAATACCCAGTTAAACCCCTTCGTTAGCTTAAAAACTCACTCGCAAACCCTAACTATTCGGCATTCCGAATGGACAATATTTTCTGGTAGATATTTGGTTTAAGTTTAATTCTCGGGGAATTCCGAAATCACTGCAACAGTAGAGAACCTTTTATTTTCGCGCCATCGGAGAGCGCTCATCACTCGAAAAATATTCAATTTGTTTTTCAAAAAAATGTTGGTATGTATTCGAAAAATATGTAAAATGCTGGTTGCTCTACAAAAGTTTAACAGCTGTTCGGTAAAAGTCGCCAAAAAAAAAACAATAAATAACATTGACTAACTTAAAAAACCACCAGCAAAGCAATTGATAAAAACTATTAAGCGAAAATACCGCTTAAAATTTGTTTATATATGGATAAAACAATGAGCTTTATAGCTCAATACAATATATTTTATAGCAAATAAAAAGGCTTACAGCCTTTCAATGGCATTAACTCGAACAAAAACAACTCTTGATACAATTCACACAGAAGATAAAAAAATCGCGTGTACTTCAAAGATGCCATTCAACGTGAGCCAATCACCTTGGTTTATTGAATTTAAATGCCAAAATTAGTTTTATAGCTCAATATTTATCTACTTGGACTTGTTGTAGAATTTATTTATGCGCATTTCGGTGAAATTTATGTGAAATGTTTTGCCTTTGAAAATCTTGGCATTTCGCTAGTATATATATTTTATGGTACATATGGATAGGTATGCTTGTGTTTAGTATAGATTTTGTGTACAGATTATAGGTAAAATTTTATTATTCGTTGTTTTTTGTGATTTTATGTTTATATTCATTGTATTTGCAATTTAAATTTATGCGCATAGAAATTGCCGCTTCAGTGGATTAAATCTGATGTGGCTGATGGGAAATAAATTTTACTCAACTAAATGACAAATATACATACATATATGTATATCGACATTGGCGTAACTCAAAGCGAGCGACAAAACAAGAGGAAGAACATGCATATGCATGGGCAGTAGCCATACGGCAGCACCAAAGCGAGAGGTGATAGTGAGATTTCTAGAATGTCGAAAAATTTCTTGATAAAAATTATAAATTCATAACGCCAGATGTTTTTTTTAAATCATTATATTATTTTTATTCGTTGCTGTAAGAGAATAACCCAACGAGAATCAAGCTAATATCTTTAAAACTTTTTCTCAACAGAATATGTCATTTTATTTTATTAGCAAGGAATATTGTCTACTATGATTGCACTGAAGCTAGAATACCCTTCACCTTGATTCGACATATTAATAGTTCCTTAAACAGAAAAGGACATGTATAAATTTCAGATCGATCGCTTAAAAACTCCTTTTATGTTTGTAACACCCCAACTTCCAAGCAAACTTATTGTACTCTGTTCAGAGTATAAAAATAATTTTTTTTTATAATTTCTTAAGTGTCATTAATATCTTATAAAATATTACTAAACAATATTTTTTATGCAACAACTAATAATCAGTAATATGAGGAAATATCATTCAAAAGTAAATATGATTTGAAAAATTATCACTTTTAAACTTAAAAATGTATTTCCTTTTAACTCTTCCGCCATCGAAAATAGCAGCTGTTCAATTGCTTTTGTTAATATGAGTCAATAAATCAGCATTAATAATTTTTCAATAGTCCATCGGTATGTCGTGGCGTCACCTTTCGTCGCCGGTGTGCCTAAGATGCTAGTCTCCTTAAGAAGCTGGTGTTAAAAGCCGCCGCCGCACATATTTGATTTAATATAAATTGTTGTTTTAAGATGTGTTTCTTTTCGAATGCAAAACACCTTCAATACATACACACACACACTTGCACGTATAGGGGATTTTGTCTTGTGCGTTTGCGGCGGCATATTTCGTTGACTTCAATAAAGATTACATGGCATTATAACTAGTTAATCTGATTGAATTGTAAATGCTTAAAGCGTGTTTGCACATTTTAAGCAAATCAAAGGTGAGCGACTCATCAGCGCTTGCATGAAAACTCTGATACATATCTCCAAACAAACACATATGTAAATGCAGAAAACTATTAAACTGTAGTGACGTAAACATTTTGGATGGAATCTCTGAATTTATAAACTTATTTTGCGGTAATATTTGTAGCCATGAAATTTTTGATATTCTTAAGTATTTTTATGTTCAAATCAAAATCAAGTTTGGTGCTTTAGTCTTTCGTTTTTGAGGGTAAATTCTAAAAAAATTTATATTCATCTAGAATATGTCTGAAAATAATTTTGCCCGTTTTATAAAATTTTAAAAGCCATTTAAAATTTCTTCTTATTTACAAATAAAAAATATTAGAGAAACCAAATTAAATGCTAACGGAGATGTCACAGTTTTTACTCTAAATATTGCATTTGGCTTGAAAAAATTTCGGTCACTACTTATCCTCATTTAAACTCACATCAATTTGTAAGCCTCATTAAATGCATTTTTTTTAAATTTTTTAATCAATATTAATGAAGTTTTATATGTAAGTTAATTTTTTGAGCATGTTGTATAATTCTCTATCCTACATTTGTTCAAAATCACCAATGCAATGGTTATCCATATTGCAACATGTTGTAAGTAAACCCACACATACATACATATTTACGCACTTAAGAGCTACCCCCTTCTCTTTTGCTAATTGACACACAAATAAATGAATTTATGATGACGACAATTAAATAAATTGTTAATGACAGCTTAGCGCACATTTTCATCTGTTAATACTTTTTTTTATTATTATACGTTTTAACACTTTTTCTAATGAACAAATAAAGAATATTGTCAGAAAAAATATTTATATGACGCCTTGCATCACACAATAACACATTTCTCAAAATATTACATATTCTTCTATAATTTAATATAACGGGTTTTTATACCCTGAACAGGATATATTAAGTTTGTCACGATGTTTGTAACACCCAGAAGGAAGCGTCGGAGACCCTATAAAGTATATATATAAATGATCAGTATGTTGAGCTGAGTCGATTTAGCCATGTCCGTCTGTCTGTCCGTCTGTCTGTATATATACGAACTAGTCCCTCAGTTTTTAAGATATCCTTTTGAAATTTTGCAAGCGTCATTTTCTCTTCAAGAAGCTGCTCATTTGTCGGAACGCCATATCGGACCACTATAACATATAGCTGCGATATAAACTGAACGATCGGAATCAAGTTCTTGTATGGAAAACTTTCACATTTGACAATGTATCTTCACCAAATTTGGTATAGATTATTTTCTAGGGCAAAAATGTAATATCCGAGAAAATTGTTCAGATCGGTTAACTATAGCATATAGCTACCATACAAACTGAAGGATCGGAATCAAGTTCTTGTATGAACAACTTTCACATTTGACAAGATATATTCACGAAATTTGGTATATATTATTTTCTAAGGCAACAATGTAATCTCCAAAGAAATTGTTCACATCGGTTAACTATAGCATATAGCTGCCATACAAACTGAACGATCGGAATCAAGTTCTTGTATGGAAAACTTTCACATTTGACAAGATATATTCACCAAATTTGGTATAGATTATTTTCTAAGGCAACAATGTAATCTCCAAAGAAATTGTTCAGACCGGTTAACTATAGCATATAGCTGCCATACAAACTGAGCACATAGTTACTAACAGAAATGCACCTGTGAAGGGTATTTAGCTTCGGTGCAACCGAAGTTAACGTTTTTTCTTGTTATAGTTAAATATGTTACAATTAATTTTCCTTATAAAATTTGAGCGGCATACCTAGTGTACAGTTATTGTCAGTACAATGAGCTACAGCGATGCTAAAATAGTGGAGTTTTACTGACACATTTTGAGTTGCCCACATTGGCTATTGACTTATTGATGAAATCGATCGGAAAAAATTTGAAATATTAGTCTAAAATTTTAATATGTTATTTTCGAAGGTAAATCTCAAGAATAAAAACATTGATTCTTTTCGAAATTTCTCATTTGGTGGGCATATTGCTCATTCTCCATAAAGTCTTGTTTATTGTGAAATTAAAAAAAAAAATTAATGTGAATCTAAATGAAGTTGATGCAATGGAATCTTACATTGTACATTATATTTTTTAGCGTATCCCGTGGGAATAATACCGAATAATTTGGTCTCAACTGTAGCCAAAGGGAAGAATTAAATATTATATATTTGATTGTTTTAAATCACATACATACATATATATTTCAGTTTTCAAATGATCAATTCTGTTTACAAAGACTTTAATCTGTGTGTTCGTGGCATAGACACATCAAAAAAATTACATCACGTCACATGATCATAACATCACATCACACCTCAAACTACATCACATCAGAACTAATAAATAAGATGCAAAGCAAAAATACTCTGTTCTTGCATCCTTCCAAATATTATAAGACCTCCTACCGTTAGTTTGAAACTTCTCTTGGGCGCGATAAATAAATTACATATACGTCAGGCATATTAAATTTTATCGCCGAAATGGTGTTATAGGGTTTTAATAAAGTCAGGGTTCAAATTGGCCACTTTTTGGGGAAAACACATTTGTCGAAATCTGCTCGAACAATTTTGGTATGTGACATTCCTATGTTACTGTGTAAAAATGGGCGAAATTGGACTACAGCCGCGCCTAGTATACTACGCCCCATATAACACAATTTTAAATTCCACTTGATTACTTTACTTTCCAGTACACAAATCAAGAAGCAATTATTATAACGGGATTAAACATTGCACGAATAATGCCTTTAGAGTATGCCATCTTATGGCCAAAAATTGTTCAACCCACTACGTACTGAACATTTGAGCCCTATATATATTCAAATGGGTTGAATCAGGTAAATGCTTCCCTTAGGCCCCATATACCTAATATAAAGATTTTCGAATTTCGGAGTGAATTTATACCGCATGTATCGGAAATATGTGAGTTATCTTAATAAAATTAAGAGAGGCTTTTGTTCCACATAAATTAAATTAATAAAAAAAAATTATCTCTATCAAAACGTGTTCGTCTGATCTATCAGCATCTGAATTTTTCTCGTCCTAAAACTGAAGTCCAACATAAAAGAAACATTTTATGATGAGATCCCAGTGATTCAAGCGGTTGAGGTGCTGAAGATCATTCCGTGCGCTTATTAATCGTTCTAAAGTTTTTACTGAGTTTTTTTCAAACAAGAAAACACTATAGGTATGCAAATAAAGGTTTGATCTCATTGAAAATTTTTCCTAATAAATATATTCAATAATTAAAAAAAAATGCAAAAAAGTTGGAAGTATTAGTTACTTATTAGTTTACTACTTAATCATCACACAAACATTTTTTTCTATAGCTGTATAATACTATAAATTTGCAACTACAATTCTCAAAAGTCCAATGTTATTCGCACTCATTTATTTAAGGTATATTATAAGGAAAAGGCACATGAAGGGTCCCTACTAACCCCCTCCTTATTTTAATGTGTAGGGACTCACTGGCGCCATCGCAACTGCCAATTACCGCTGCGCTCAAGCCTCCTCTCAAAAGACCCTTCGCTCACAATCGTTATTCCTCACCCCTAATTTTGCCATAAAATGGCGTATCAACTTTTGTGTTATCAGCCAATGCAACAATTGATGTCAATGATATTTTAGAGTCAAATAAAACTAACGGAAATTTCAGAAATCTATTTGCCCACACTCACACATAGACCTTTTTAATGGTAGGTCTGCATGCAAAGGTGTGAGTAGCTTTTTGGGGTTTAAGCGCATTGCCGAATTGTTTGTGTTGCCACTAAAAATTGTGTATGTGTGTTTACGTGTGTTAAATGTTCAGCCTTGGTTTGGTGAGGGCTTGCCAATTGCTGAATTGTAACTTAAAATATGCGCACAATCATTTGTTTCGATACAAATGTACATACATATGTGAATTCATATATAGGAATTTGTGTAAAACATGCCCTGCCGCAAAAGTTTAAATTATATTTAGCAAATATGAAGTATAAATTAATTTATTTAAAATGCAATATGAGTATTTTAAATTTTGCCAAAAAATCTAACAATTTTATTTAAACAAAAATATATATAATATTTTTTTCTAAAAATTTTACTTAAAAAAAGTTTAAGAAAAGAACACAAAATAATATAGATTTTTAACAAAATGTTTTTTTTTTTTATTTTGTATAAAAAATTTTGTCTAATAAGCTTTTTTCGAACAAAAATATTCTCAAGCTTCTTATAATATTCTTTTCTAAATTTATAGTTATTGTAAGTTTTTAAATATTATCGTTTTTGTTTTTATTGAAAGCTCAAGCTTCTAATATTAGTTTTAATCTTAAATTTTCAAATGTTATCTGTTTTTTTTTTTTTTGTTTTTTTTTTGTAATTTACTTCAGAATATCATTTTTACGACTCATAATATTCAAACCATTAGAGTTTCCAACAACTCAACTGTCAAAGTCAGCTATTCTGATGCGTGCATATGTATGTATTTATGTGAGTATACAAACATATTTGCAGTCATCTAATGATTTGTAGGCCTCGTTGACACATACAGATTTGCACGCACTCGACTCAGTCAATTTGGAGGACAAGGGAGACAGCAAAGCAGATTTGGGTTGTTTGTTTGTATGCTGCAAAATATATTTTAGATCTACAAATGTATGTAGCTATGTGTGTGAGAGTATTTTTTGTCATGTCGATGACTTTCTCGCAACGCATGCATCATTTGTATCCCATCTAAGTATCCTTAAAGGCTATTTTGCGGATTTTCATGCTTCAATACGCACCACACACACAAATGCAAGTACATTTTTGTAGCACAAATTTGTTGCACATACAAAAGGCCACTTCAAAAGTCCTTTGTTGGTTATCACAAACACACACGCAGGCACGCACTCGAGTCTCACTGGGTGAGAGTGTGAATTATTGTCATGCCACATGTGTGTATGTGTTTGTGTCGCTTGTGTGCCTTTATATTTACAAGGCTTTGCGGTGGGTTTGATTTTGGTTAGCATTGCTATTGTATTTTATTGTTGTTGTCACCGTTGTTCCCTCACGTGTTTTGCAGTTTCACAACTTACTACCCTTCACCCTCCCCGCTCGACACTGCAACCCGCATTTTTTCTGGGTTTCATTAGATTTTTGTGGAAATTTCACAATTACCTGCTAAAAATCATGCTGACTTTGAAGATGCGCCCTGGTGCGCCGGCGGCAAACCATGCATACAGCCAGCCAGCCGTTCTCTGCTCACGCCGTCCATCTGTGCGCATGGATTTTTTGTTATATTTTTTCTTGTATGACTTTTATTGTTGTTGTTGCATATATGCAACGCACAAATATTTATTTATTGTACGTATTGTATTTATTTTAGCTGCCGCGTAGCGCACGAATTGAAGGCGCATGCGCATGCGCAACCAACCAACCAAGCGTCCTCGCTGACCGATCACACGCTGCAGTCATATTGACAGCCACCGTAAGAAAGGTGTGATTTTTCTTGCCGCTTATCGATAGTGCCAATTGACTGGAGTCAAGATGTTTGTTTTTCCTTCCATTCTTTTCTGATGTGCTTTGCAGGATAACACAAACATAGCTAAAAGTCCGTCTTTATCTGTTCGAGTGCTCCTTTATGCCATTGTCACATTGGTTTTTTGTGCGTGCGTGTCAAAGTCTATATGTGCAACAACAAAAGTAAAACAAAGGAAGTATTCAAAAATCTGTTGAAAATTAGAAAATCAGTATTGAGTATCCGTGCGGCGTAAAGCCGATTGTTGCTTGACGGCTGCTCTTTACCTCATTGCTTGACCATTTGCCATGACTTATTGTGCGTGACTGTGTGTGTGTGTGTTCTGTTTGCCGCATTTCGAGTGCAGTTGCCTATGCCTCAATTACGAAATAAGTTTGTTGTCCTTTGTTTGAAAATCGGTTTATTAACCGTGTATATGCGTTGTGGTCTCCTAACCATGCGGAAGAGGAAAGGACAGCTGGACAAGCTGTTATGCGTACTTGATGTGCGTGTGTGTGAGTGTGAAAATGTGTAACTGTCATTGGATTCGTATGACCGTCGGTGGCACGCGCAGCATATTGGCAATTGTCTCCACCAAGAAGGCGTTTGTTTTGTGGCCAACGGTGCGCAGATTTAAAGATGTTTTGTGGAAAGAAAGGTGATTATTATTTTTTTTTAACAAAGAATGACAAGGCGATAAGCAGCATGTTTGCCATCTGTTGATGGTTTTCTAATGGAAATTTCGTGATAATTAGCGCCAGCGCCTTCAAAAGTCAAATATAAAATTTTCTTAAGAATGAAACCTTGCTGATATGATCTATAGCAAATAATTTGAGGGCGTTAACTTTCGATTTATATTCTTCAAGTTCTTTAACAGTTCAAAACGATAATATTTATTTATTTTCTCCTCTAAGTTTTCGTCTTTCGACACAGATTTTTTTGTATATTTAAAAGCACTTTTCAATATCTTCAGAATTCAGTTAAAGTTTCTATGGGTTTAATTGACAATTCTAACCGAAACTCGAGAGGACGTGTGATTGTTCATTCCTCTCTTAAAAGAAACTTTCCCTCTATGGAAACCACAATATTTAAAGCTTTATACTTGACTAATAACTTACGCTAAAATACAAAAAAAATCAGAAAACAACATATTTTTGTGAGAAACTGTTTTCATATTTTTTAATATGGCCGACATGTCGCCATATTTCCATTAATATTAAAGAAACATTAAATGCATAATTTATTTATAAACCAAACAACGTCAGCGACTTGGAAAGCAGCTCAAAATCTGTTACGCCCGCTCACAAAGATTTCTCTCCGTAAATGGGCATGTCAACGCCTCCGAAAATGTGCTCGCCACAACCCCTTGCCTTCGCCTACCATACCAAATCGATGAAATGTTAGCACGACGCCATACATATGCGCATGTACATTGGTATGTACGTAGGAGCAGCATTAAATTTGTTAATTTCAAAACACCAATTCGAGTTGGATATTTAGTGTGCGTTACAAATTTGAGATCAACATTTCTTCCTAAATAACAACATGTCAAATAAATTTCGCCTTTCGGTAAGCAGTTAACAGCCCACTACTGAGAGCCCTGGTGGCACAGGCGACAAATGGATGAGGAGCACGCGGCGCACACACATCATAACCTGGCTATGTATGAGCGCATGTGGGCCTGCTGTTAAATTTGCATATGTCACAAGCACACTGATAATTGTATGCGTCAGTTAAGCGCTCAGTATGTAGATATGTATAAATGCATGTGCGTATGCGAGTGTGTCTGTATGCAGTTTGGTTCCAAGCTAGGTGCTCCTGTGAGCAACAGTTGCTTTAGCTCTTGTGGCTTGGCCATAATGATACTGACTATGGTTACCGATATACTTTTTGATTTTTGTTCAATTGTTGTTTTTGGTTTCGTTGATATTTTTGGTGTGGTTGTTGTTTTTTGGTCTAGTTGTTATTTGTTGTTTAGTTGTTTTTTTTTTTTTAGTTTAGTTTTATTAGCATTGTGGCGCTACTTTCGTTCAGCTAATCGGCATAATTTGAAAGAAACAACACAAAGACAAAAGTATAAAAAATATGCCAGCAAAAGAGCAAGCTGTGAACGGCTAGAAAATTTGAATGCCATAAATTCGATCGAATGCTCTAATATAAATATTCATAGCAATATTCAGGCTACTTATACAGTTGCAGCCGCCTTATATGGCATATGACGCCACGATTAATAAAATATTTATGAATTTAATAATGAATATTCAAGCGCTAACTGCACCAGCTGGGCACCAGCAGTAGGAGACCCGGTAACTGTATATTATAGTGACAGCAAAGGCTAAGTTACCTTTGAACGTCACCAAAATGCGATGAAGTAATAAAATTTTGGATTTTGTGTTCTCTCTGGGAGCTAATGTCCATGCATGCGACCACATGTGTCTAAGTGCATTTCTAGCTCTAGCGCATCCCCGAATATTCATTTCGATTACAAAGTACTAATAAGATGTGATTTTTTTTGATTAAAAGGGTTTTCAATGCAGTAAATATTTGAAAGATTCCACCCTGGTATTTTCAGGAAAACAAGTGTTCAAAGAGGGGAAAATGCGACAAAATAAACGGTTGACTTCCAGCTGGTTATAGCTTCTTTTAAGGTTGGCGCATTTCAAAACTTGGAAAAATTTTTTACCCACGATTGGGTGTTTCGGCACCGCAATGTGTGTTTGCGTTTTTGGTCCGAATTTTTACTAATTTTTGGCTCAATTTTTTTGGTTGAATTTTATACGAAATAAGCAAAATTGTATTAAATTTAAAAAGATGAAAGATACAACCAGAAGAAAATTCAAAGAACCTACCCATGCATCTCAAAAATGACACTTTTTTGGTTTTTTAATTTTACGGGATGGTTGTATTTTTATGACCGATTTTTAAAAAAAATTGGCTTTGCACTGCAACATTACTAATGGCGATCGGGTTATCGTTATTAAAAACTTTTTGTTATCTAAAAATGGAAAACTGAACTTGGTTGACATGTGGTTTCAACAAGATGGCGCTACATGCCACACAGCTCGCGATTCTATGGCCATTTTGAGGGAAAACTTCGGACAACAATTCATCTCAAGAAATGGACCCGTAAGTTGGCCACCAAGATCATGCGATTTAACGCCTTTAGACTATTTTTTGTGGGGCTACGTCAAGTCTAAAGTCTACAGAAATAAGCCAGCAACTATTCCAGCTTTGGAAGACAACATTTCCGAAGAAATTCGGGCTATTCCGGCCGAAATGCTCGAAAAAGTTGCCCAAAATTGGACTTTCCGAATGGACCACCTAAGACGCAGCCGCGGTCAACATTTAAATGAAATTATCTTCAAAAAGTAAATGTCATGAACCAATCTAACGTTTCAAATAAAGAACCGATGAGATTTTGCAAATTTTATGCGTTTTTTTTTTTAAAAAAGTTATCAAGCTCTTAAAAAATCACCCGTTATATGTATGTGTATCTATGTGTTTATGATCCACACACCAATACCCACCAGGGAAATCAACTTGTGGATACACTATTCTGCCCAAAGATTCCGACTTCATTTATTGATCGGTTAACACAAGTTTGCTATAATCTTGAGCGCGATAGTGCAGACAAAGTAAACGGTTGGCTTCCAGCTGGTTTATAGCTGTCTTTAAGGTTGGCGCATGCAATGAACTTGGAAATATATGGTTTCCGCACGATTGGGCTTTTGCAGGCACCGCTTAAGTGATGTGTAGACGTTTTGGTGAATATTTTTGGACTAATTTACTCTCTAATTTTTTTTTTTTATTATTTTATATACGGATATATATATATTTTTTTATATTTTTTGTTATTAAATTTAAAAAGATGAATCAATACTACTAATCCGACGAATGTTATATACATATATATCGACCATACTAACAGTTTCTTTCAAACATATTAAACTTTTTTGAAAAACAGTTTTGAATATTTACGGAATTTTATGTATTTTTATGATCGGCGATTAATTTAAAAAAAATTGGACTTAGCATTAAAAATCTAACCTTCAGAGTGGCTTAAAAAATCGAACTTATTATCAAATACTTATATGTATATCTAAAAGGTCATGTGAAAACTTCAAGTCGATCGGTCAAGCCATTTCGGAGAAATCTTTCTTTTCAAAAATTTTAAAATATTCGCCCATATCTTCGAAACTGAATATATGCCGAATAAACTTAATATGGTATTTTCGAATATATCCACATTCAATATATGGAAAAATGTTTTTGTAATTTATTGGTGGATATAACTCTTAAAATAACCAACAAGACACAAGTTTTATTATTTTCACCGAATCCCCGAACCAATGAAAAGGTTTGATAATTACATTGGGATCTATGTGCTGAAAATTTCTTGAATTAGGAGGTGTCTTTCTATAGTTATAACAGACCTAGTTTTTGATAGCATCATTAACCTGGATATATCAACCCAAAAAATGTTCATGCAATGGGTGACGTGATAATAATTCACACAATCGTAATAATTATTAACTATTTCATGATCGAACAAGGTTTGGTTCCTTCGTCACGAAATGCACTATGTCACACCGGATTGGTATTTTGCGACTGTTTGCCAAAAACTCGACTCATGTCGTTGCGCAATCCCCGTATTCGCCTGATTTAGCTCCGTGTGACTTCTGGCTATTTAACAAACTAAAATCAATAACGATAATATGGGACGCGGTTTTGAAATGATTGAGATGAGGCTAGACTGGAACTGAACTGGCCTGTTTTGAGGACTCGAAAAGTGCGTTTTATCGGACGGGGACTATTTTGAATAATAATCGTTCGATAGTTCTTTGAGTGCCCTCAAGGCGTTGATACAAATATCTTACAGTAATTCCAAGTAATGCCAATATAAATTATTTCTCTGATGATTCATATCCTAGAAACCACTTCGTCTAAATATTAATAATAAGTTACTTAATTATTTAGGTTACATAAAATATCAAATATTGCAAAAAATTAATAGAGAACATAAAAATTGTAAATTTACTTTAATGAAATGATTTCTTATATCAAAAAGTTAAGCCGCGCGAATCGACTAAAAACCATAAAAATTGCGCGAATAAGATTAATTGAAAATCGCATTAGCTGTTGATATAAATTGATACAAGTGACTTGTGCGCCCTCACACCGAGCTAATAAAATAAAAACTCTAAAAGATTACAACATTACAACAAAGGCATCTTAGCACAATATAAACATAAAACTGCAACATGAAAGCGATATTGGAAATTTGTTTATGAAAATTGTCTACCCGCTGAGCAGACATACTACAAAGTGAACAGTGTGCGTCCAAACGCGACGGGATGTGCAATACGCGCTTCAGCGCAGGCGCTTGTATGTAGCACCAGCATAGCGATATGTAAATTAACCCAGCAGAGAAAGACGGGGCTGGTGCTTCAAAATTATAGTAGTAATATTTTTTTATAATTTTTAAAAATTTTGTTTACATATTTTCTTCGAAAAACATAAAATTCCTTATTTCAGATTAATTTTCTGTAAAATTTTTATTATTACTTATTATTAGATGCCATTTTCAACACAAATAGGGGGATCCCAAAGAAATCGACTTAAAAAGTCTAAAGGTCCTTTAAATATTATTGAGAATATTTGGAGCGGTGTCTTCAATCTTAGATTCCAAAATCAAAACATTTAACTGCACACCTGTTTATTATGATTTCAAAAACTTTTTTAACTGGTTTACTACTGGGTTTAATCGATGGGTGAATTCTGTTACATTATCGCATATGTATGTAAATATGAACACATGCAGCTTCATATTTTTGAGAACAAGGGCAAGGTGATGAAAACATGAAATATTTATTAGGCAGATAAGTGTAAGAAGAAGTAAAAAAAACTAACAACTCGCAGACAATTTGATGACGCTGCATCTTCAATAGATAGTTGAAGGCGAGTGAAACGCAGTGTTGCTGAGATTCGTTGTTGACGTTCGTCCAATTTGACTGAGCAGTTGGTAACTTTGAAGACTTTTATTCGCACTCTTAAAGACAGCGAACAGAAGATACCGCCAAATGTCTAACTGCGAAGGTGACGACAGGCGGTTGACGGATTGAAAGCCAAAAGAAATAAAAATATAAAATAAAACCAAAGCCATGACGTGCCAAAGAGAACCCTAGTCATGAAAAAAATTTAATTATGTGTGAAAAATACATATTTATATAGCAATTGTAAAATGTATGGAGATGCATATTAACCTAAAAACTTTCGTCTTAGATTGTTCAATAAATTGTCGGTCCATTTTTGTTTGATTATAATATGCATATATGTATAATATAAACATACATTTACCGACCGATATCAGCGGTATCAACTTTACCTAGCTCTATCACTATTCATTCATGTAAATGTAAATTAAAGATTTTTCCCTCACGTCTTAAAGTCGGCGCTGGGCTGCCATTCATTGAAAAAATCTTGCAAATCCATTCGTATGCCACACTTCAAAGCCCTCTAACCACCAAATGACCCCCTCAAGCCAATTTAACTCTAAACTTTGCTGCAATTAAAAAGCGTGAAATATTCAATCGATATAATATCTAACAAATGATTGAATGAGTATTAATATTAAAAGAGGAATGAATCCAAAAAAAAAAAGTGTTATGAAAAATTTTGTATGGATTTCGTGCGTTTAATCGATTTTCTTGTTCGATGATATTTTCGCTTAAATACATCGATATCCCGCTGCGCCATTTCTGTTGTTTTCGGTTTTCGGTTTTCGGGTTTTTTGTGTTTCGACGATTCTTTACGCTCGGCTTTGGGCGTATTGGTGCTTTTGCTTTTTTTCAACAACCATCTTTTTGTGACTCGGCTGCTTTTTTACACATTGCGGTCCGTTTGTATATACATGTGATTGTTGTTGTTGTCTGCCACCCACAACAAAGCGTCGCCTTCATTTGTTTTGCTTAAATGCTCGGGATTACTTTGTATAGTTAACGCCGAGATAAAACGCTCAACAAAGCGGGTATTTATGAGATTTACGAGTACGCCAGAGAGTTGCGGCTGGAGTTTAGTCGTGGCTGCGTCTTACCATTTCGGCGTTGGGGCATGAGGCGCGCGTTGTGCATTGAAAGACTTGGCTGTCCGCTCGGTTGGCGTCTATTGTTGAGACACCTTTTCTAATATTTCATTACCATAGCAAATTAGGCGAGGTGCTGACGGCTATTTGTAGCCTATAAATGGGTTGCCCAAAATGTAAATTAAGATTTATTTAGGAATTTATGTGGGGGAATTGTGCATGAAGTTTACACATTTTGGTTTTTATCAGAATATTTAGTAGTGGTTCTAAGCTCATTGATTATTGGCTTTTGGAGCGCTAAACAATTGAAGTCACATCTAAATACGGAGGTTCATTTTGCAAGCTCTTTTGTATTTAAGTCGTATACTTTAGTATTTATATTTGTTCCGTTAACTTTTGAGGAAAAATAATAAAAAAATTATTTAGCTTTAGTGACTATAAAGAACTCTTACGACGTTCGGTTAATCGCCGTTTGAAAAATATTGGAAACTGTTTCAGTACAACTTTTTTTTTAATTTTCCTTAACCTTGGGAAATTTATGGACTGCGATTGATACAATTTTCTATTACTATCTTTCTAATCTTAAATTTTTTATATCAAATGTGTTTTTAATCCTGAAGAAGACATTCAGTACAATATATTTTTAAAATTTTTTACCAAGCGTAGGCAAAACGATATTTTCTACAATTTCAAATTATTATTCACAAATATATAAAATTTCAGTTTAGTTTGGTGTTGCATATCCACATTTTCTATCGAAGGAAAGGTGTACCTGAGCTCAAGGTGAGAAAATTAAATTTCTATGGAATGTAAATCTGTTGGAAAAGACATAAGATGTTCGAAAATCAAGTTATTCCTTAGCTTATTCAAGTTCATGCGGTGTTAAAGTATGTAAAAACAGATAATTCAGGTGTGAACAGAAGCTTTAAAATGACCTTGTGGAAATCAGATATGGATAGATGTTCCGGATGCATACTTATCCAAGAGAACCGCGAGAAATCATAGATAATATGAGCACAATTCCCATACACAACTCTTTTTTGCGAAAAAATCATGGGACGGCACTATTTGTGTCAAGAAACTTGAAGTTTAAAACCTCAAGGTTTAGTTATGAAAAAGTATACTTTATTATTTCCATTGAAAAAGCCTTCCATTTTACATTTTGGGGAGAAAAGTTATATATTTGGAAGAATCTTGTATCCTGGACAGGAAAAAAGGATAATACAGGGTGTTTTCCAAAGTAAACAGGACTTTTTGAATCTAGGGCCCCCTTATGGTGCCATCTACATGTCGACTGGTATCTTTATCGATTGTCCAGTGAGAATTTCATGACATTTCCCTGATTGGAATTGAAGTTATTGCGTTTTAAGTGTCAGTATGTTTGTGTTATCGGTGCGAAAATGAGCTTCGAACAAAGAGCCAACATTAAATTTTATTTTAAAATTAGTAAAACTTTTAAAGAAACGTTTCGCGTGATGAAATAAGTCTATGGCAATGATTGCCTATCCCGTGGACGAGTGGTTTCAACCTTTTCAAAGTGTTTGTGAGGACATAAATGAAGATCAACATGTGGGAGAATCAAAATTCATGGTCACCGGAAATTCCATCAAAACTGTACGTGAATTCATCAAAAATCAGCCGAAATCATGAAATTCATGGCAATGGAATTGAAAATCTCCAAAACATCGATTTATCACATTTTGAACGAACAATTGGGCTTACGAAAGGTGTGTGCACGGACAGAATTGCTCAGAATTCGTCTCATCGATCAAAGCTTGTGACCGATTATTTGACCAAAAATCACATTTTAACCATTAACCACTCCTCGTATTCACCTGATATGGCACCGGGTGATTTCTTCTTTTTCGGAAAAATGCATTTTCCTATGAAAGGAAAGCGTTATGCAGACGTAGAGGCCATTCAATAGGCTTGCAACGGTATACTGGCGGTCATACCGGTCAACGAGCTGAAACACTCGTTCGACATGCTTTTGGACCATGCAAAAAGCTGTATTGAAGCAGAAGGAGATTATTTTGAATAAAATTAATCGATTTTGCCAGAAAAAACCATTTGTTCTGTTTTTTTTTAAGTCCTGTTTACTTTGGAACGCACCTTGTAGTTATAAGGAACGGCAAAAAGCTAATTAGATTCAAGAATCTTTTTATAATAGAACACCCAATTAGTGATAATTAGGTTGACCCGAGATACCGTAGGGCATATACATATAGCTCATAATAATTAAGTTGAACATTGTGACGAGTGGAGGTCATGCCCGTCTATCGCCAGTGGGTGTATACGCGAGCTAATCCCTTCAGTTTTTTTGGTATCCATCTGGAATGTTGCACACCTTATTTTCTCTTAAAGATGCAGTTCAGTTGTCAAAACTACCGATATTGGACCACTGTAATATAAAGCTTCCTTACAAAGTGATTGATCAAAATCGAGATAAATACCCTTCAATACTCTTTTATGCAATAAAAAATGTACGTTTAAAGGGTATTATAATTTCCGTAAGGCCGAAGAGTTAATTTTTTTTTTGCTTTATTTAAATACTAGAGTTCAAACGAGAAGCAACACTACCATTTTTGATAAAGTACCAGAAACATAATCTATAGCAATTAGAAATACAAAAAAATACTTTTTTATTAAAGGTTTTTAAGGAGACATTAAATGCCGACGGAATATAAATATTTTGTAGATTTGCCTTGAATGCAATAAGCCGAGGTTTTGCTAGAAGTTGGTTATATTTCTTGAACTTTCATCGTGTTTTACAACAGTTCGAGAATCCAACAGCTTTTGCTTTCATATCAGATACAGTTAGACATTCATTAATACCAATTAAGCTTTAAATAAACAACATAACTTTCGCCAAGTTTTAGTGCGAACTTTTTTCAAGCACTTTATTTACAATTCGAACTAGATTTCGGCTAAGAACTAAAACTTCTTTAACCTTTGTATGTTCTCTTCAAGGTAATTATAACTATTTTTTTTTATAACTTCATTTACCTTCATTTTAAGTGCCTCCACAATTTTGGCGGTTTGTAATCCCAGCTTGAGAAAGAAATGTAAATTTTGGGCCCACAACTCCGCGGAGCGCCTAACTGCGAAACTGTGAGAGTTGTGGGTTGAGCAGGAATAAGTGCGGAATGATTTGTGTTAACAACACGCACATAAACATATGTATATTGTATTTCTTTGCAATATTCTTGTCAATTAACTAAAAGCACTTTGGACTATATTTAAGCAAGATCATATAGTTGTATAATTTCTTTTATATATTGTATTATTATTACTTTTGTTTTTTTTTTTTTTTTAATTTTCGATCGAATTTTAGTGTTTGCTAACATTCAACAGTGCAGACATGTTATTATTATTTTTTAATTGTTTTTAGCGCACTATTCATATTTTTTCTTTATTACCAAACATCGAATTCACGCTAATTCTTTTTTCGGCACCATTTTTTGCTTATCTTAAATTGTATTTGACTCGAAATTTCCAATTGTCAATCGTTTGAAGCATACACTTTCACATATTTACAATGCTTAAAAGTGAAAATAGAATTTTGCCGACGTGTATCGCACTCGCTGTCTGCAGTTATGTGTGTTTGTGCGCCTGAGAGACGCGAGCTTGCAGCTTTCCGTGCAATTGGTTATCAACACAACAGCCATAGCTGATAAGCGGCCGCCTCACGAGCCGTCGGCAGGTGAATTACTTGTGTGCATACATCTGTTTAGTGGAAATTAAGCACGGCATTGTAATACAATAACAAAAACAAAACTATCAATACGTAATCCGAGCGCAAATTCAGCAAGCAAACAAGCGACGGAAGCGTCAATATCAACTACGAAACGGCACGGCACGTCGTCACACCGCAAGACCGCACGATAAACTGATGTGATGCCGTCGCAATAGCCCGTATTGAGTGACGACGCAAAGCGGAGCTGCGCTTAGCTCTGACGCCGCTACAGCAGATCGAGTTTCAGAGTTTCAAGACGAGTTCTTGAGTGAACACATCGTTGTAGTACTCTGTCAAAGTAACGGAGCAGAGCAATTTTGACTGTGAAGCAACCGGCAAGGTACCCATGCGTTCTGCTAGTAGCCGGCCAGTCAATCCAACAGCACAAATACACACACATTGCACATACATTCAAATAGACACACATACGAGGAAAATCGAGGGCGCGAGCGCATTTTACTATAGTTGAATATGAAGCCAATTCAGCCAACAACAACACTACGAACAAGGGAGAGGACAAAAAGTATGAAAACAAAACAGAAAAACGCGAACAGCAAACTGGCTGCAAGGCATACCCACACAGCTTCCACCATTGCAGACACAACCACTACAGCGATCGCTGTGACAATCAGCCTTTATCAGCATAAATGTGAGTCAGTGTGTGAGTGAAACCTTTTATTTTTAATTTTCACTCATTTTTCTTATTAGCAGTTGGGCAGTTGGTCCAACTGGTTTGCAACGCGCAGCCTTAGGCACCCTGTATGCATTTGAAGTTAGGCGCTGGGGTATGGTGATTGGTTGCCATGGCGGCCAACGTTGGTAACGCCCCTTTGAAGCCTGAGAGTGCGAGCGCGAGAGTTGAGCAATTCCATTCTGTTTTTACTGGCTTTGAGCGCATAGTTTCTGCTACATGTATGAGTGTATGTGTGTGCATTTATTTCTTATACATTTCGCCCATTTTGAGTGCGAGCTGCGTTGGTAGCAACTCAATGTGTGGCTGTGTGTTTTTATGTGCGTCGCGCTGAGTGCAGTCTATGCGTCGGCGCGTGCCAAATATCACTCCATGGTATACCAACAACACCAACAATCATTCAACAGCTGCAGCAGGTGGCTCAGCTACTCAGCAGCCGGGTACAGGCGTGTGGGTTGTGTGGTGTCGCAAACGCCCTCTTCTTTCTCATATTGCAGGCGGCGTGAAGAAGAACGCGCACTGGCTCCCAAATGCTGAGACGCAATTATTTTGGCGAGTGTTGGAGTGAGTTAGCAACAGTTGCAATTGATAAGAGTGTAAATTTCTCAAAAGCAAGAGTTAAGTGAGGCGGCAAAAATCGTCAGAGCAATGGAGTCCGAACGGCGCAGATACATCGCGGTAGCCCAGCGGCAACAATGGCGCACTTCTTCGCTTACTCAAATAAGCTTGCAAGTGCTTAGCTAGCAGGTAGCAATTTACAAGTTGGTTACAACATTTTAAGCGTTTAAACTTTTACAATTTTCTTATTTTCAGTGTTTGCTTTATTACCTAATTTTTTCCTTCTCAGTAATATTTTTAGTACTGCTGTATTGTGTGTAATCACTTGCCTGAATGTGTGTGGAGTTTAGCGCCGCCCAGCCAACTCAGTGCCGACTAACTATAAGTGCAGTTTGTACTACGAACCCATACATACATAAATGTATGCATATGTATATGTAGTAGAAATAATGTTCTCGAGTTCTAAAAGTGAACTTTTATATTTTTATTTATTTTTGCAAATATTTTTTGACCTTATATTTATTTTGTTTCTTCGTTAAAGTCATTGCATATTCCCTGCGTTGCTAAAGAGAGAGAGAGAATGATGTTCTTGCGTTGTTTGCTGCTCACACTTATATAAAAATTGGTGTGAATGGGTTAAAAAGTAGCACTTTAAGCTGTCTGCAAAGCCTTCACACAAACATAACGCATATTCATGTATGTGTATGCCTGTCTTTTTAGTCTGTAGCGCTTAAAGGCATAATGAGATCGCCTTCGCACCTTTTCCTTGAGTCGAATGTCATTTTTGTTGTACTTAGCCAATACATTGCGCGACTTTAAGTGGTGTTTTACTATTTCAGCAATTATTGTTTTGGTATCTTATATTGTTGATATCGTACTGGTCGCGTGACGCTGGTTGCTTTCTCTTTAAAGGGTTGCATGGTCAACATTTGAATTTTATTTAGTGAATGGTTAGGGGCATGAGATATGTATGACCACTCATATTTATGTAATCTCAAATATAAAGACTTATGCGAATTTACTGTATGCATGTTTGTACATGCGAGGTTGTGGTGTTTCCTTTAAGGGGTTACATCCACTTGCAAGTTAGAAAACCATACATTTTTTTTTAATTTGTTTAGACATGGATTTTTTAAATAAATAAATAAAAATAATACATTTTTATAGAATTTAATGTACTTTGATCATCTTGATTTATTTTGAAAAAATTGGGATTCCCTTCACCAAAACCGATCTGGAGTAGCATAATTTTTCTAAGAAGTTTCTTAAGCTTTATATAGTTTAGACTCACATTATGGTAAAATATGTCATTGTAGGCATTTTAGGCATATATGAGTGAGAAAAACTGAAAATATCGTTGCTGTCTAACCCAAGAAACCATATCTTTATACATATGTATGTACAGTGAAGGAGAAAGGGGGAGATTGAGGACAATTTCTCCTATGCTCGGAGGGTCCCGTGCTTAACAACAATTTTTTACAATACTTTTTCTGCAATAATTCACTAAAACCAATTCAGAGTCCCAGTTTTCTCTCTACGGCCCTGTATATGTATGTATACTCAATAAAACCAATTGGCAATTGAATCAAGGTACAAAATTAGTAACACCTCTAAGGCATTAAAGTACAATGGTTTCAACCTCCACTGAACCACACCTTCTCAATATTTGGGTTATGTTACTATTTTTGAAATTCAATTATTTTATTTGGTCTTATTTATTTGTCAATATATTAGATATAATCAAAATTAATTTCGTCATTCACAATTTCACAGTATTTTAGAGTTGGTAGAGAATTTTTTACATCTCTTCATATTTAATACAAATGCATTTTTTAACTTTTTAACAATATTTTCAAAAATCAATAAACAAATTTATATAAAATAGCTTAGTAATAGCATATTTGTCATATACCTAAAATAAAATTATCTCACTCACTAAACCACAAAATAGTAAAAAATATTTTCTACAAAATCAACATAAATAAGTCGATTCGTGTAACCGGAAATCGAAATTTATTACGCTAAAACTAAGCACTGCCGTCGAACAGCAGCCAAACCAATTGACTATTGATTTCTTTTAATCCGAGCAAATGTAAATGTCTATTAAAATGAATAATGTTCGACATGTTTGGTGACATTTTAAATTTATGCGGGAACATTTTATTTAAAGCTCATTTGCATTTACAACAATTTTAAGCGCGGGTCGGCAAACAAGAAAGAAGAAGAACACACACAGAAGCCTTTGTGGATACACTCACATACATACATACATATATATGTATATGCATTTACACGAAGTGATTTCACTCAAAAGAGGAATAGAGTTGGAGCAGAAGCGACAAGAAAATATAAAGAAAAGACAGTGTCAACGCCAAAGCGCAAGCAGACCGCCAGCGTAGATCTTTAACTGTACATGCTTATAAATGCCGCTTTCTTAGTGAAAATGTTATGTATTTGAACATTAAAGCAATTTTAATTATTTTTATTTAAAAGTGAATTAAGAGTGGCATGTCAGTCCGGGTCAAATTTGATCAGTTGGTATGTACAAGTTTTTTAAATGTTGAACTGTTTGTATTTCTTAGGAATCACTTTTGAAGTCAAATATAATTTTTTTTCAGTCCATGTCAATTTTGATCAGAGAGTATATAAATTTGGATTTAGCGTTAGAATACTTGTTTTGACTTAGAAGTCCATTTTGAAGATGTTAATAAAAATTTGTGTTTAATCAGAATTTAGAATTTTTGTTAGTCCGGGTCAGTTTTGATCAGATGGTTTAAAAAATAGAATCAAAGGTTAGAATACTTGCATTTACCCTTGAGTCTTGAAATACAAAAAAATGTACCACTCCGAGTCAAATTTGATCAGTTAGTGCTTCGTAATCATTCTAAGCAAATGTACGGTAAAAAGTGCAATTTCCTACAAACTATATAAAATTGATGAAGGACCTGAAAGTCGAACTTAACCTCATACTTTAAGCCATAAATATTTATAACAAAAAAAAAATTAATAAAATTTCGAAAATATTTGAAATTTGTGTCAAACAAATACCAAGTACCATTACTAATTTTCTACCATACCCATTTGCCTAACAATGTACCCATAAAGAAAAAACATCGAAATAAAGTAATATAAATGAAAAGGTAGCTAAAGGTGTATAGAGACGAGCGAATGACATTTAAATGCTATAATTTAAGGAAAAGTGTCACTATGTCACAATTTAGGAGTTTCGATGGTGGCTCGTTGCAGCGGCGTAACCACACAAGCGCATACCAAGTGCCACACATGAGAATATGAAGGTGCACATAAAGTAGGCGTAAACCCGCATTGTCTGCGCTTGTTTTCCACCCGATAAGCGGACGGACAGTTTAACTAACTAGTTGACGGTTTGCACCGAACACTTGTTGCTGCCACCGACTGCTGGCTACCGACCGAATAGGCCGGCGCACCTGATCCTTTTTTCTACAACAACATCTACCTTTCAAATGCTACCACGAACAAATAGGAAGGGGCAAATGTTCGGTTGACCCAAAGCAGCAACAGCAGAGCCACTTGTCAGACTCACTGTGGATGCGCTCGCCTTTTTGTGTATTTGGAGGTGATGAAGGCATTTTTGGTTAACTTGCGCCCTGTATCTCTTTTTACATCTTGTTAGTTGTTGTTGCTGCTGCAGCGGCTTTCTATCTCTATGTCAGCAAGACATGTTGGTTGAAAGGTCAGCAGGTTCAATTACAAACACACATATTTCCTTTTTACTCCTGAACATTTGTATACCATATGTGTGTGTGTGCACCGGCATCACAGCATGTGCAACAATTTTTCCTTTATGCCACATGTGTACCTGTGGTTTATGTGCCACATTTTATCTGTTGTGCTTTAATGTTTCGTAGATATATTTTATTGATACTTTTTTCTATTGCTTACAAGCAATCAGCGAATAAATTAAGCCATCGTTTTCTAGCTAACGGCGCTTCCTTGAGCACTTGCGGCAACATTTATTGATGAACTTTTGTATTTTGCTTTCAATTATTATTTATGTACACATGTATTTATATATATGTATATCATATTGATGTTTTTCGTAATTCTTTCTCAAGGTTTATGTGTCTAGCTCTGGGGTGCTATGATTAGTTTTGTACATATGTATGTATCTTCGTATAGTATGAGTATGCATACAGTTGAACTTCCCTAATTCGAATCACCGCAATCCACAAGAAAACTTCGAGTTAGAGAGTTATGGAAGTTCAGCTGTATTTATTGAATATATTACCTTGAAAATTGATTTGAAGACGAATTTTTGTGGCCATGGCCATTTATTTAAATTTGTGAATGCTACTTTACTCATTAACTAATAGTAGAAAACATGAACATTATATTAATTATAACGTGTGAACTAGGAAAGTTCGACTCAATAAATGTATGGAAGAAAAGAGAAAAATATTTTATTAATTTTGAAAATCTTTTTTTTTTTTTAATTTTTTTCTTTTATTTTTAAATATAAAAAAATAAAAACCTTAAATATCTTATAAAATTATTTACATATTTTAGATATTTTTGGTAATTCTTAAGGGTATCTAATTGTGAAGAAAAATCGATTTTTGCTTATGTATAAATTGTATATTAATATGTTTGAAAATATTCTCCGAAAATTTGAAGTAAATTTTGTAAGATTGTTTTTTTAAATTGTATGTCTTTTTCGAAACAATGACTACTCTTTCATTCTTAGCTTTTGGATTTGAAACTTTTTTGAACAGATTAATCTTCTTCATCATCAGACAGCCTTTTTCGGAGGTAATCCCTGATATCGGCTACGGGAACAAGGGAATCTAAAAAGTTTCAAAATGGTTCGCCGAATATTAAAGTCCATATTCTGTAAATGCATAAGATATGTTTATTGAATAAAAAGTCTCTTTAAAAAATTACAAAAAGATTACATGTGATTACAACACTAAATACTTGACGCCCTTTTTGCACGGTTAATAGAGACAGTAAATTACTGGTGCGAAAAACCAGATTTTCATATAAAACTCACTATTAGGACCAATTTAAAAAATCGTCAGTGTAAAAATAGAATAATTAATCTATCTATTCGTACTATTAGACTTCGTATGGTATTATATATGTACATATGAACTTCTGTTAAAAGGAACTAACTAAAATTATTCTGGGAATGGTAAAATAATAAAAAATTCAAATTTGGGTCCAATTTGAGGATAGTTCCGTGGACACTTTTAAACTCATATAGAGTTAATGAGGTTTGCAAAAAAAGTTTATAATTAAAAAAAAAAAAGAACTGTGTAAAAAAGTCCGTACAAAAAAAAGCGTTCCAAGAGGGAGATCAAGTATAATTTTATTGACATATTAAATTCACAAAGTCATATTTACATCATTTAATGCCAGCCCTTATTACGTATAACGAAAACATTTTCACCTTAATTTCAGTAAAATATCTCTTATATTGACCGATATGTTCGGAATAAAGTCAATCAGAGTGTTAGAAAGAAAAACAAGTACAAGAAAAACCTTTAACTTCGGTTGCACCGAAGCTATAATACCTTCCACAAATACAAAAGATTTCTAACATCAACTTTGATCAGTCAGTTTGTTCCACAGTTTTCTAATACAGTAACTCGATCTGAACAATTTCCTCGGAGATTACACTTTTACTTTAAGCATTAAGCTAAATCGACTCTGCTCGTCATGCTGATCACTTATACATATATACACTTTAAACGACCTCTGACGTTGCCTTTTGGGTGCCACATACATACATAGTGGCAAACTTAATAGTTTACCCTGTTCAGGGTATAAATTGTCTGTACCAATTTCCTCTCTGTTTCATAATAACAAAATTAAAAATAATTCACTGATCGATTCCACTCGATTTCGACGAGAATCAAGATAATAGATTGGCGGCTAAGGGAATATTTGAATAATTTTAAAGCAATAGACCAGTCTGATGTGAGGATAAGATAGCCAAATTATATCACAATGAATAATAAAACTGTTCTTCACATAAATTATTTTTTATTTTACATATTTAGGAACACAATCGCGGAATTTAATAAACATAACTAAATATTATTATCATGCAGAATTTGGTCTTCACGAACAAAAGAAAAATGCAAGTATCGATTGTATTTAATCACAGGATATTTCTCTGCCGCGCTAAAAAAGCAATAATCTCCATTAGATGAAGACATTTATGCACGCAGAAATATACGAAATAAGAGACTATAGCATACATAACACACTGTGTTCGAAATCAATAAAACAGACTCCAAATATTTTTGCTGCCAATTCGACATGTTATTGGGTTGGAAATGAGCGCTACAAATTCCACCTTATTAGAAATTAAACACAATTTTTTTATTACCAAAAATGTTTTCTAGGCTTAAGCTGGTGTGTTGAATTTGTTTCTGTGTAATAACCGAAAAGAACACATACCACTGCAAACTGTTTTTGTAGCCATAAAATATGAGCAATAATTTTTCATTGTTCCGCTGATGAGACACAACGATATATGCATATACAGGCAATATCTGCATTAGTAGGCGAGCACATGCCCAAAGCATCACTTACTGTTCGCGGTAGTTCATTTTGCCAGTGCCGCTCATCTCATTTTTGACTTATAACATCGACTAATTGCCCGACAGCTAGCCAAGCAGCCAGCCAGTCTAACTCTTATGCGTCTAACTGCCAGCGCCACAAAAAACAAGCGAAATAAAATACAAGGAAAAATTACCTGCTGCACAGCCATTCTGCCTCTGCTGTTGTTAGTGTGTGTGTCTTCCACCTTCCTGAACACTCGAGCATGTTACCGCAATAAAGATGTTTAGCCAAGTGACGTTTTGATGGCTCAATTCCCATAAATAATCTGCACTCGAACATTTGTTTTATTTTCATTATTACCGTATTTGCTTTTGTTGTTGGCTACAGGTTTTGTTGCTCTGCTGTGCTCCTCATGGCACACTGCATAATAATTAAATTTTTCAGCTTAGCGCCCCATGTATTGCCATGAATTGCTGAAGTCTTTCTTTTTTTTTTTGTTTTTTTGTGGTAGTTTTTGTTTTTGTTTCAATATTTTTTCTAAGTTTCTTTGGCAATGGCTCATTTGCGTGCTCTTTTGGGGGCAAGTTATGTTTGTATTTCCCAGCATAAGCTCCACATATCACGCTAAAGCAGGCATTAAGCATATTTTTCTTTCAATATTGACTTGGCGTACTTCTTTTATGGCCACTTGAGCCTCAAGGCAACACGCACATTCAACACACATACACATATGTATGTATTTATATAAGTGTATAAATATGGGATGGGACGGGCGTTTAGTGGGCTTTAGGCTATCGTGCTGCTCATTGGTTTGACAGCAAAATTTATTATTGTTGTTGGAGTTAATAAAAACGCCTTAAATGAAAATTTCCTTATGCTTATGTACAAGTATATTGCCTAAAAATAGAAAATTGAAATGAAAAGCAAATTTAAAACAAAATTTGAAAAAAAGTATCACATGTTGCATTTCGAAAATAAATTAAAAATAAATTGCCAATATGACCACTGAGACATTAATACATTCCCTCACACACACACACACACATGCACACACACACATACATATGTATGTGCTTACTCACAAACCATATTTACATTGTTGCCTAATGCGATTTCATTGGCTCGTAAATCATTCGCTCGCATACATATAACCTCAATTCGTCGTGTTTACGCGCGTTTTTATTATTATTGGAAGTGTTGTAGTACTTTTTTATATTTGCTTAACGACTTTTGCACACACATACATACATATTATATTAAAATATGTATTTTTTTTATTTAGTCGCTCAGCTCTGCTCGTGTTTTACCAGCTTGTTTATTTGTTGGTTTGTTTTCCCTGCTCGATCGACCGTCTCTGTTGGCTCATTATATACAAAATTAATATGTGTACTTATTTGCTCGCGCCACAATATCATGTGCTTATATATGTATGCGTGTATGTATGCACATTTATTTGCATACATTTGGCCGGTAGCTATTTGTCCGATGTTATCTTTTATTTCATATGCCTAATTGGACGTCATAATTTGTCAGTCAACCGTCTCAATTACTGTTATGCGGTTGTTTATTGAATAAGAACAAAACATACTGTATTCAAGTCACTTGAGTGGCTAAATATAGATGAATTTATAGGTATATTTTCCAGTACTTGGCTAGAAAGATGGTAAAACATGCGTTTAAGAATATTTGTAATCAATAGGTATATAGGACTTATGGACGGGAAAATTGCGTTTTTTTAATACCATGTTCTTTATTTTCCTCCGAAAATGACGAAAAACAAGGAAAAGTGTTAATATCGGTAGCACCAAAGCAATAATCCCCAACACCAGTATAAAAGTGATCTTTCAGTTTGTATATGAACGGGTGCAGAGTTTCAGATCGATGTCTCAAAAACCGAAAGATTTAAAATATGGCAATGACAGCTAATCATTATAGGAAATTCAAAGATCTACCGAAAAGGTCTAATAAAATTTGTCGACTTGTTCAAAAGCTATTCGAGGTCAAAGTTCAACCTTTAATCATAAAAAAGAAAATTTTTAATTTTTTATACCTTTACAACATATTGCTACATCTTCACCTACTGGTTTTACGTATCACCTAAAACTAAGCGAGACAGATATAACGTTATATGTGACCTAGTCTACGAAAAGGGAGCTAACGTGCGAAAACTAGTTTTCTGGGAAACGTGAAAAAGCATCTCATCTTCCATCCGAATCAACTAAAAAGTGAAAATTGATTTTTTGGCACTTAAGCCCCCTTTCCGTAGACCAGGTCACATATACATATGTATAACAGATCAGGATGAAGAGACGGGTTGTGAGACTGTCCCTTGAATCGGGTTAATACTTGTCGTAGCCCCCATATACCTACAGATTTTGGAACTTCCGGGTGAATTTATACCGCATGCATCAGCCAATAAATTAATAAAATCGGGTGAAAACTCGCCAGACCCCTTATAATTAACAGCCCTTATGTACCCCAAAGTGCTTAACTGGCTTTAATTCTTGCACGTTGCAAGCGTATGAAATGTTCAGTTCTTCTCTGTGTGGTTTATAGGCTTCATTTGTCTTCAAATAATTTCTACATACATATGTATATTCATTGTCAATGTTAAATACATGAATATACACATTTGAAAGCATACTCATAGGCGCAGTAAATCTTCTTTGCAATTGACTTGCAATTTGAAGTAAGCAAATCAGAAACATTTTTCCTCAGATATTTTCAGAAACGTTATGGATTATGAGGTTTGCAACAGAAAAAGAGACAACGTGACAAATGAAGTGTGTGCTGAAAACAACGGGAATTTTTAAATTTAATATTTCGCGGGTTTTTATTTTTAATTTTGTTGCCATACATGCAACTTAAGAGCAAAGTAGAGCAAAGGACGCGGTTCAATCGTCGTCTTCATGCAACTGAAGTATGGTATAGTTTTTAACGTTGGTTATAGTAGTCGTTGATCATTTGACATATTTGGAAAGCCCTGTTTGAAGAGTTTGAGAGCATTGCTCAAATTTTTTAATAGAAATAACAATTGCTTTTGAGGTGTGGCACTTCTTCCATCTATAATAAGGGTTAATGGTATTCGATAATATACACAGGACGACTCAATTTTCTGCGATAGGTAAACGATATTCTCTCCTAAGTAGAAATTGGTATTATGTTAGCGAACGGCAGCTCGACTCGCGTGTACATAGGGTGTTAACTTTAGATTTAGATGATTTTAATAATTTATTGGAAAAATTAAATATATTTACCTTAGTAAAGAAATTATATGTGCATACGTTCTGTACATTCTGTTCACTTGTTTTTATAGTAGATTGCTGTTATAAAATACGAATATTATTATTGTTAATTGATTCCCTTTCCCTCTCTCATTAGTCGAATATTTTTTGTTAGAGACGCGTTTCGAATTGAGTTCACTAAACAAATACCTGTGAATCAAAATTTTAAATTAAAATTAAATTCTAATAAGCTGTTTCGGATTTGTGGTCAAATATGCCGCGCGGAAGAAGCCTCTCGGAATGTGCGCAGGGGCGAGGTTTAGTTGAAATGGAAATAAACGAAATTTGCACAATACTCAACCGCCATAGAAATACGATTAATCAGGGGTGTTGTGGAATCTGATAGTTGTCGGAATCAGAATTGAAACCGATCAAAAAAAGCAGTAGGTGTCATGAATTCAGATATTACTGGTTTGATATTCGAAACAGAATTTGTATCGGTTTTGGGTGTCACAGAAACCAATTTTATCGGTTTTGCTGTCAGAAACAAATCAAGAAGATAGTCGCACACAGATTTGAATTGTAAATTAAGAAATTTAGTTACTTTATTGTTACGAATTAATTTATCTTTATTTTTATAGGAGACAACATAAGAATAAAACACGAAATGTCTGAATTATTGAGTTTTGGAAAAAAATGCGGATATATAAGAGGGAGCCTTTTTTAGAGGCCTAAAAAATCGTTTTTTTTTTTTTGGGAGGGAAAGAAATAATTGATTAAAGCGAAATTTCTTTATAGTTATATGTATATTTAAATATCATCCGCAAATTTTTTGGATACGAAATCTTTAATATTCTGCCTTTGAAAGCAATTGCCAGATGCTTCTCGCATGTGTATATGCCAGACGGCGGGCAGAATGCAGGTCGCGATTTCCCTCGTAAACAATAAAGTCAAAGAGATTCATATTTTTTAATAACTTATGTTCAAGTTAAGTTTGGAAAATTTTTAAAGAGATTTAAGCAAAAAAGTATTAAATTTTTTAAAGCTTCTAAATCAGGCTCCCCCTTAAAGATTTACAAAACGTAATAAACGTAATTAAACACCCAAATGCGTCTTTATTCATTTGATAAATGTTATCTCTTAAAACCTTTCTGTAATTCGGAACTCATTAAAAACTTAAATAGGTTTGCTTCCAAATGTATTCATTTGCAAATTTGCACATTAGTAAACAGCTGATGCGAATATTGGTTTTGCTTATATTCGAAAAGACGAAAATCCAATCAGATTCCGTGACACCATTGAAAATCAGAATTGGTTTGCAATTCTGACAGCTAAGCAATTCTGTCTTGGATTCCACAACACCCCTGAATAACTTCCTAAAAAAACCTTCAAAGTATGGTACTAAACAGCGCAGTGGTGTCCCTCATTTTCCCCCCTCTGAATTCTCTACTGCCTTGACATATGTATAAGCACTCCTTTTGCATTTGTAGATAAGTACCAATTTTGGGATAAAGATTTGTGAAGCTTTGTGTTTAATTACGAAAAAATTTTCAATTTCGATGGACTTAATGGTTACATACACAAAACCCTCGGCGCACTTGTTTCTGGAGTACACTGCGGAGGTTCTATAGTAGTGTGGGTTGCTTGATGCACCAATGAGTTTAGATTTGCTCGATAGTGAATTGATAGAATTTGCAGGGCAATTATAAGAGAACAATTGGACTTTCCAGCAAGGTAATCCATAGTGAAACTCTTGCTAAAAAATGCTGGGGCCCAAAAAAAGTGCTCAGCAAAAAGCCCGGATATTTGCCTTATCAAAGATCTTTGGGGAGTATTATCTGATAGAGTTTTTAAAAATGGACGCCAGTTCACTACTAAAGTAGTTCTACCTTCTCACGTCTTCATCGCTCACTTTTTTACCACAAAGAAATTAAACGCAATTTAAAATTCACTTAATTAATATGTATATATATTTTTATCTCTCTAGTGTATATAAATTAAAATAAATAATTACATTATATTCAATATTTTTTAGATATATATTCTTGTTTTTTTTTGCTTTTATTTCTTTATGTAATAATTTTTACCTTTTTATAATTAATTGTCATTATAAGTTGTTGTGTTGTTTTGTTTTTGTTTGCATTACGAATAGCTTTAATTGCATACTTCTTCACTATCACTATCATTATTATTTGTATTTTATATTATTTCCACATACTGTTTTTAAATTTTTTTCTCATTATGCTCCAATGAGATGATTCCCTTTATTTCTCACATTAGTTTTCTTGTTTTTCATCATGATTTCGCACCGATCATTTTTGCGGCTCTTCTTTGCTTTTAGTATATTGCAGTTATGTAATTGTGTGTATATACTTGATTTAGGTTCTTATATACGTAAGTATGTACTCATATGTATATGTGTGTATAAGTCCACCCGTTGCTCCCTTCACTTGCCTTTGCCTTGATACTAATTTATTTATAATACTTTTTCCGTCCACATTTTCTCTTTTCTCATTTCTTTTAGTTGCTTCCTAGCTTCATCACTTCTCCTCTATCTCCACCATCCTAAACATCCACCTACATATACATACATACATTCATCAATCACTTAATAACTTATTCAATAGCTACAATATTTAGGTTTATTATTTAATTGTTCTTAGTTAGATAGCAAGGTTAATTAATTAACAGAAAATTTTAGATAATTAACGAGAACAAAAACAGAAAAGTGCTAACAGTGTGGAATATTTATTTCGACTTGAGTATTCAGTAGTAACTTGACGCCGAGTCACACACACATGGAGACACGCAGGCACATGTACTGCGTTTGTATGTGTGCGTTTGTGTTTGTGTGTGTGTAACAATCACTGCCATATTATTGAAACTTCCGTTGGCATCCATCCTTTTTGTGTGGATAGGCAGTTTTTTGTTTGGTTACTTTGTGGAAGGCCCTCAGGGTGTCGAAGGCATGAGATCCCTATAATTTGTGATATCTTCGTCTTTTTCACTGCCACTATCGGTTTAGTTATTGTTTTAACGGTTTAACGGCAACTTAAAATTGGCTATGGTTGCATTTTGATTCGATTCGGTTTTATTCTCTTTCTCTCTCTCGCTCTCGCTCTCACACTTACTCATTAACGGTTTGCAGTTGCTAATTTTTGTATTGCTCGTAGTTTGCATGGCAAATTGTCATAAGAATCGTAAATTGTTTAGAAGTAGAAGTTACAGTAGATAATTGAAGATTATGGAGAAAAATGTGTGTACTGTTATGTATTGTTCGTTAGTTAGAAATTCGTTAAGCTTACGTTCCACATATGATTTATTGACTTCCAATATGTATGCGGTATTATGTTCTATGCTACAATTTTCATATAAGTGTTAAAATCATTATGGAATTTTGTTTTTGTTGCTTTTGTTGCATTTGTTCGTATGATATTAATAATTGATATATCATAGCTTTTTTATTTTTGTATTTCTGGCTATGTGAATACGTTCACTAGTGTGCTCTTGTATACTTTCCATGCATTTCGCGTTGTTTCCACTTTATATTGTACATACATACATTTTTGCTATTTATTTATTAACATATACTACATATGTACTTGGCTTGTAAATAACTGTACGAGTATGTAAATTATTGTATTTACATTTAGACATACAGATATTATGTACAATGCATACTTACATACATTATACAATGATTTATGGAGGAAGGGTGTTTCAATCTATGCTGGGTTTCAGAAACTCATAAGGCGATTGTTTGTGCGAAGGATGTAAATGAAAGTATAATGAATTAAATCGTTGGAACTGAGAAAAGGAATTGATCAGCTCAGTTTCATTTCGGTTTAAGCATTAAATTTACTTAAATTAGCAAGTCGAATTTGGATTTAGCTTTTCGATTAATTTATTATAAATTTCATATATTTAAATAAAACTGAAACATATATATGTATGTATATGAAATAATAAATTAAATTAAAAAATGTTTTGAATTTTAAGAACATCGACAATTTCTAAATTTTCATAATTTTAAAATTTATTTTTTTTTTTTTTAATTCCGAATCAGAACTGAAAATTTAAAAATATTCTTTATCCATTTTTTTTATTAAAATATTTCAAAATGTTGTGTTCTAATATTAAAATTTCATTTTTAATTGCAAAATCGGCATTAAAAATTGAAAAATTTAAATTTGAATGCCAAAATAAGAATTAAAAATCAATAAAATATAAATCGTTTGAATGTGTAAGCTTTGCCGACCAAATTATTGAAACCCGTACCACATAAAAAAGAATAAATTCAAAAATAATTTTTAATTTTTTTAATTCTTCATTATAAAATTGGGATTAACATTGTTTGCGGTATTTGGTACAATTTTTTTCAATTCGGTATTTGTAACAAAAATTTGTTTTTATTTTTTCAATTCGGTATTTGGAATTAAAACTCTGAAAATTATTATTACTTAAGATTTTAGGGATTATAAAATAAAAAAAAATAATGAATTTAAATGTTAATTAAAATTAGTTTTTTTTCGATGCATTATTTGCAGTCCTAATATTATTGTTAACTAATTATTGAAAAATATTAATTTTTTACGGATGGCAACTTTTGATTAGGTCTAAGAGTAAAATTTTAGTTCTTGAAATTGTGTAAGAACAGTTTTTTATGGTAATAAAAATTGTGTGGAAACGTACTTTGCATTTCGAGACTGTTCATTTTGCACCAAAGAACATTAGAATTAATGAAAGTGCTGAATGAAATACATATAAAACCAAATTCGAGTTACAAATCGCCTAAAACTATGCAAAACTTTTTTAAACTTTCAAAGAGTGTCCAGGTGTGAGTATAAAAACTAATACTAATGCAGTTTATGACGAACTATAACAGCCGACTGAAAAATAAAGCAATAAGAAAAATCTAGTTTTCTAAACATAATGTTGGTTTTTTAACTCTTTTAAATTAAAACCTCATTTCCACAATATTTTCTTATAACTGTTTGCTCTTTTCTTTCATCTGAGAAGAATCCATTGCTTTCAGTGCAATAAAAATGAAAAAAAATAAACCCCAAAGTGTAGCCGAAAGAGATAATTTTGAATTGCGAAAATTGATTATAAATCTTTACGTATTTATAAAAACAACGACTGTTAGAAAAAGACTCGATTTCGAGTATTTAATTTTTATGGGATTCGAGACTTATTTTTTAATTTTTTTTGTAATTGTTGTATTGTTTGAATGATTTTAATTAAAGCGTCAGAATATGGGTTTCGAAATGTTAAGAAACTGAAAAATAGAGGTAATTTACATAAATCCAAGTGGAAGAAAATGTAAAATTTTTCGAGTGAAAACATTAAGAAATCAATAAATTAAGCATTAATTTTTTTCAAGTCGCCTGAACTCAATAAATAAATCACAACTCACGCCACACCAAAATTTTTCACGATTGCCTCAATATAGATAGTATGTAACGCAGTAAAACAACCTGATTAAGTGTAGAAAATGTCAATTGTTTCGAAACTACCTAAAAGTAGGCAAGCGAGTTTTCAACTTTCTCGCATTTTGCTACAATTTAATTTATTAATTTAATTAGCAAGTGTGTGTATTTGTTTTCCAATATTAATAGTTTATTTAAATAAATTTCATAGCACATAAATAATAATAACATATTCACTAATATTGGACTTTCATTGTGTTTTTGTTGCTTTTCTTTTTCATATACTTGCGTATATATGTTTATATTATTAAATAATTATTTATATGTAATTTTAATTAATATAAATAAAGTATATAGCTTATATGGTAAACTATACGAGTATGTGTAGCTGTCGGTTTGCCAATCGGTATGCGAATTTCGTCAGCAGTCGGTTTGATGCTATTGTAGTCCGTGTTGCCAATGGTGCTTGTTAAATTTCGAAGGCAGTCAAGTCGAAAATTTCATTTACACTTAAAAAATAAAAAGAAAAAAACTAACAAAGAAAACAATTACTTCCTCAACCACAGCGCACTTTCGGGCGTTTAAATTTCAGCAGGCGTTACCCATGCGGGCGGCAGTTATTCTAAATATAGTCTATCACTTTTTGTTTTCGAAACTATGAAACATTTTTAGAATTCGCATACATTTATAGTAATGAATAAAACTTTCAAAGTTTACTTTTTTTCGTTTCCCATTTGCCAGATGTGTAAAATTCTTAATAATAATATATTTTAGTTAGAAAACAATCTATAAGCTAGTAATTTTGTTTTGAATAGAATTTATTGTTCTCAACGCGTTTACTGTACATTTATTAAAGCTTTCGTACAACTTACAAACCGTTCACAGGCAACGCCTACGCACTACTTATGAAGCCTATGCATGCACCCTGTATTGCGCTGTAGTTGTGTTGGAGAATTGATTTTAACATTTTCCTCGTTTAATTTAATGATTTTTAATTGAAAGTTTCGATTTTGGTTTGTTTGTGTGTGTTGTAGAAAATTGTGAATGTGTGTGTGTGTAGTAGTAGTCAGCCGATTTACATACGTACGTTTATGCTCTATGAATTTAGATTTATGTATTACAGGTTTTTGCTTCGTTTTAAGTTTAATTTAGTACACGTTTTCGTCTTTCATTATTTACTAGGTGTTTACACAGCTTCTTCTTCTTCTTCTTTTATGTAAGTCTACCTTTAGGATTATTATTATTATGTATAGTAAAATTGTTTACATACTATAAAATTATTATTACTTTATCGTGTAATTATATTTATATATATATATATATATAAGTATGTATATATATAAATGAATATATATTGTTTAAAAAGACACTGACTGTTTGACTGACTGCTGCGGTTGAGTTGGCATCGTTTTCATTTCTTTTCAGTGCATGCACACTCGGTAGTCTTCGTCTATTGGATGCGTTTGGGAAATCTGCGCTTAGTACCACTCAGAACTTTAAATTCTAGCAATTTTTGAGAGAGTTTGTTTACTTTTTAAGGACATGCTGCGTGAAAAGTTACATTTTACTTTGGATTTTCACAAAAAATTTTTATAATAAACATATAAATAAATTATTTTAATCCATTTATAAAAAATATAAGAAAAAATAAAAATAAATAAAGAAGTATAAAAAGTTAAAAAATATATTTTTTTAAATAATGAAAATCATACGCGCGAATTTTTAATGATTAATTCATCCCACTCACACTCCCGTCGCAAGAGCGCACACTGCCAAGTTGCAACTCAAGTCAGTCAGTCTCTTTTTATGTGTGCCATTTTCACTTTTTGTTTTTGTTTTTAGCTATGGTTTCGTGTTTTTACCTTGTATTCGTTTTTGCTTGTATGTATGTATTTAATTTTATATTTTTTGCATCTTTCAGCAATGGCACGACATATTTCAGTATACGATGTACTCCATTTCGAATTCTTTACCGTTATGCTTGTGGAAGATTCTTAGTTTGTATGATGCAATGCTTTTGAATTGGCTATTGGCTGTTGAAGTTTGTCTTTTTGTGTTCTTCTTTGCGAAAATTTCCTCTTTGTATTTGTATGCCAAAAGTGTGTGATTGTTTTCGATTTTGCTTTCTTTTCTTTTTGTTTTGTTTTTGTAAAATGGCCCGGAAAATATTTTTCAAAATTTCGCTCTTATGTTTTATTGCAGCTATCTTTCTTCATCTTGTTGTTGTTGTTGTATGTGTGGTCACGAATTGCCGTTTTCTGTCTGTTAGATTTTTTGTTGCATTTCTTTCCTATTTGCTGCTACTGTATGTATATTACTTTGCCTTATGTCTTTGTTTTTCACTAATATGCTCATTTATGTTTAAATTATTGTTTATCTACGCATATGTTTTACTAGGTTAGGGTACTTTTTTTAGCTTAAACTTAGTTTTAGGTTTTGGTATAGCGTCATCGTTTTCATGTATCCCTCTCCAGTTCAGTAGCTTGCAGCGGCGGCCCTCATGCTTGCACTGAATTTCTGTTTTTGCTGTTGTTGTGGATAGTGTCTTGCATTCAGCGCAGTGTCTAGCGTGGCCGGTTGCCTTTGTAGTTGGGATTCGGATGACGTCCTTGCGTGTGCCGTGGAGCAGCTGAAATGTGTTTTTTATTAGGTTTTGGACAAATTTTGGGTCTTAAAAGAAATTATTTGCTTACCTGGTATCATCATGGTTGGGTACATGCCAGCTACGGGCGCCATTGCAGGCCGCAACTCGGTCGAGGGCGATCGGCGACTGTTCGGTAGAGCAACTGAGGGCTGAAAGTAGGATAATAAGATTCATATAGTGAGGAGTTTCCATAAAAGAACTTGACAGCTATATGCCTTTGTGGTCCTATCTCATCAAGTTTCTTTGGACAGTAATCTATGTCAAATTTAATACAGATATCTGTTGAAATAAAGAAGTTTTTCATACAAGAATTTTATTTGGATCTTTCAGTGGTCCGATATTGGGGTTTCTGACAAATGAGCAGCTTCTTGAGGAGAAAATCAAGTGTGCACAGTATCAGTTCGATTTCTCTAATACTATACACGAACTAGCAGGCAAAGGAAGACAGACTGACAGACGGACATGCCTAAATTTATTCAGCTTGTCACTCTGGCATTTAAATGAAGTTTAAAATCATATAACCATTCTATACACCCCTAAAACAAAACCCGGATTTCCTTTTTAAAACCTTTTTTTGCGCATAATAGGTTTGACCGTATTTGATGTAGACACCTGATGCGCCCGGTTGATAAGCGCTCAATAGCGGCTGGTGATGCGCGACAGTCGCCGCCACGGCGGCAGCAGCCGCATTCGCCACCTCCGCCGCTGCAGCACCACCTAACCCCTGCTGCTGTGGTGGCTTGTTGAGTGCCCGCCAGACCGGCTGCCGTGCCGCCAGCAGCAGCAGCGGCCGCCACCATACCGCCGTGTTGCAGTTGTGGTGGAATGTGTGCGCCACGCGCTGGTGTAATGTACAATGGTGTGCCGGTTGCGGTTGCAACTGTCTGATGATCACCACCACCGACCATACCGCTGCTGGCTATGCCGATGCCAGTGTTTATGTAGCCGCTAGCTGCTGTGGCGGCATAGCAATTGGGTGTGTTGGCACCACCACCGCCGCTCGAACCGACTATACTATTCGGCGATGTGTTGTTGCTATTGTCGTTGCTGCTGGAGTTGCCAGTACCTGGCGAGTTGCGTTGTGAAGCGCTGCGCCTGTATTCATAGGCGACACCACCACCGCTGCCCTTCTGACGGAACGTGGCTGCGCCTGCATTCAAGCGTATTGGTGGCTTGGCATCAGATGGCGAGTTGCTGTGGTGTACGTGGTAGCCGCTGTTGTTGTTGCTGTTTACGGCAGACATGCTTGGTCCGCTGGCGTAACTGGGCGGACCGCTGAGCAATGGTGTCTGTGGCTTATCGCCGCCGCCGCCGCGCTTATTCATGCCATGCGGACGTGAGCCTTGATAGCCGCTATTTGGTGAGGCACGCGTATCGTTATTGCCGCCCAATAGAGGCGGTTTGCCATTGGCGGTGCCATTGTAGGACGTTGAGTTCTGGCGACTCAATGAATTGCTTGGATACGCTGGCGGTTTTTTGCTGCCACTCATATTTGAATTGTTGTTGCGCTTTTCGTGTTGCACATACGAGTTGCCATGTGGACTGCTCATAAGCGTTGTGCCACCATCTGCTCCACCGCTGACCGTGTAGTACTGCGGTGTGGAATTGCCACTGTAGCCTCCGTTGTTGTTGCTGCCATTTGAGTTCATAATGGGCGGTGTGGAGAAGAGTGGCGGATTGCGCTGTGCAGTTTGCGTAGGTACAGAGTGTGGCGTACTGGGCGCGGACTGTGAAGCGCTGCCGCCGCCACTGTAGGCGGGCGTCACGTTGTTTGAACTGTTTGCACCGGTTGGTGTTGGGTGCGAGATGGCCGTCAGTGTGCTGGGGTCGACAATCGGTATGGCAGCTGGTCCAGGCGTGTGTACGGTGGAGCTGCCGTGCGTGGGATGTGCGGCAGCTGTAATGGGCGGGTGATGAGCATAGAATGGGGTGATCACAGCATTTGTTTGTTGTGCATGAGCTGCCGCGCCAGCCATGCTAGCCGCAGCTATTTGTGGCGCAGCCGTTGGTGGAACGCCAGGTGCATGTACTGGTGGTGTGCCGGCTGCAACACCTGCGGCGGCAGCGGCGGCGGCAGCAGCAGTGGCAGGCGCATAAGGAAAGATATTCGCATGCAATAGTGCCGCATGTTGGGGCAGCGTATACATGGCTGTAGCTGGGGCCGCTCCATTTCCAACGTTGAGATCGGTTGTTGTATTCACTGCTGCTGCTGCTGCTGCAGCTGCCGCTGCGGCTGCTGCACTACCTGGTGCCGGCGCCAGCGTGAGTGTGGGCACTGCGTGTCCCAATTGATATGTGGTAGTTGCACTGCCGTTGCTTGGGATGGCTGCCGTTACTAGCTGATGACCGCTGCTCTGATGATTGGTGTAATGTGAAGATGTCGGCCGCTTTACACGCCCCGTTCCGAAATACGTTGTACCGCTGTGTGTTTGATAGCTATTCGTGGCCGCCGTGGTGTTAACAACGTGATGGCCACTAACACCAACATTGCTACCGCCACTGCCTAAAGCTCCAACGGTGGTGTTCGACGACGGTCCAGCCGCCGCCGTGGCTGCTACAAGGCCATTCGCGATGTTGATACCGCTAGTAATGTGTGGTCCGGCCACGGGTTGGGCGGTTGCAGTTGTAGGTGGTTGTGGCTGTGGCGGTGCTTGTAGGAGTGGCGTTGCTGCGACAGCGTTCGTGAGCGCTTGCTGTGGCACGTAGTATGTCATCGGTTGACCCCAGTAGCCTGGAAGTAAATTTATAAATAAGTATTTTCTGATATTATGAAAAAGCTTTTACTTATATTTCGTATAAAAATTAACAGCTTTGCTTTACATGTACTGTTAGTTCTATATTCACATAATTCCTTCTATTCGACTCCATCTTCACCAATATTTATCAACACTTACTATTATAAGCATATGGATGTCCGATTGGATAGGTGGTCATCGGTATCTGTTGCAGTTGACCATTCGCCGGTGCTGCTGCAGCGACTGTAGCTGCGCCCGTTACAAATTGATCACTCGAATATATCAATTGACCCGGATAGATGGGTGTACCATTCGCCGTGGCGAATTGTGCGGTTGGATAAGCGGCTGCGACGGGTACCATTGTGGCTGTACTGCCTGCTGCCGCTGCAGCCGGATATATGGCTTGTGCTCCAGCTGGTATCAGACCGGTGGCATCGGTGCGCGGTTGATTCGGATCAAATACAGGCATAAAATAGCTCTGCACTTCGCCCTCCTGTAAAACAGACAACGAATTGAATTGACATTTCAACTGTTTCTGTGGGGCGTGGCTTACAACTGGCGGTGGATAGGCATAAACCATGCCTTGTGGAATGGCATAAACGCTACCATCAGGCTGTGGAGTTTTAAATCAACGTCAATATAATCAGTTTTAAAATTACAGTTAAACTAGACTTACCCCTTGCTGATATGTCGTGGTGCAGTACGGCGTACCACTGGGTGTGGTGGTGGTGTGAAAGACTGTAGAACCATCGGGTGCCTGGTAGCTTTGCGTGTATGTCCACGTTGTGGGCTTGGGTTCTTCGGAAGCGCGATTTTTCGCTTGTGTCGACTCGCTGGTACTGAAGGGTGTTGAGCGCGCCGAATGTGGCGTCTCGCGTTGTACCTGCACATTGACGCTACTCGTTGGCGTTTGACTGGGTGGTGGTGGTTGTGCTGGTGGCTGTGTTACCGTTGTCGGCTGCAGTTCACGCACACTTGCCGCATCCAAAGTTGTTGCATTCTGTGGTGTGGAGATGAAGTAACATATTTTATGGGCAATTTTAGCAATTTCTTGCATTGGCCTACCTCACGCTTCGGCAGCTCATCCTTTTCCGCTGGTATATTCGGACTGGTGGCTTGGTTTTTGAACTTTTGCACCTCGATTCGATCATAACTTTTGGTGGAAGTTGTGGTGGTGATGCTCAAACAACCCGTGGCCGAGGTGTTGTCGCATTCATCAGCACCCGATTGCGTGGATGCTTCTGAAAAGTACGGAAAACATTTCATTTTTTTTCAATGCATCATCAAAACGCTTACCTTCGGTGGCGTTGATCGCCATATCCAAGCCAATGCCGTCGCAGTTGACGTCGCCGCACATGGATACCGTTTGTGTGGAGGACTCAGCCACAGACTCGGCCAGCGGTACGGTGGCGGCGCTTTCATTGCACGCGACGCTCTTGCAATGCGTCTGCGTTTGGGGCGTTGGCGTGGCTGCTGGTGATTCAGCTGGCGAAGGTGTGGACATTTGTTGTGTGCTTTTATTCTTCTTTGTAGTGCTATCCAGCACTAGCTGTTGTTGTTGCTGTTGTGACAACTGTTGTGGCGATTGCTGTTGTGCATAATTGGCGGTGTTGTTGCCCTGATTTGGATGGTATGTGGCCTGTTGGTTGGGTGGCAGATTGGACGGGTCAAAGTGATAAATTGAACTACAAAAGAATATTAAATATAGGTTAGGTCCGGTTAAAGAGGTTATGTACATACTTGTAAAAAGCGTAAAAGCAGTGTAAATGTTTTCGAAAACTTATATTTTAACAATGAGATTTGTTTTATGAATTTATTGCATGGCTTAGATTCCGGTTTTGTTACTATTGCACACACATATAAACAAATACATATATATTGACAAAGACGTGAAGTTGTAGCGGTGCTTGCGAGGCAACTAACACAAATAAATACAGTTATGAATACAAATATGACATAAAATTAAAATGTATTTACATTCGGGAAACTTAATTACACAATTGTTAGCTTTTTTTCTATAAAATATATATTTATTATATTTTTCTGTGAACAAAAGTTGTAAAATACATTTTAATTTTTTTCTCTATACGAATGTGTGTGCTTGTTCGATGATGCCTCCAATTGTTTAAATCTTTTTTAAACATATGCACAAGAGACTGCCTTATATAAGCCAAATATTTACAAAAAATATGATTTCAAACTTAATTAATATATTTTAATGTAAGTAAAATATTTTTTAATTTAAAAATTTGAATTATTATTTATAACAATTAAATTAACCAAAAAAATATGCTGCAGTCTGTCTGAAGCGTTGAAGAGTGCTTGCACAGTTAGGATGATTTTGATGCGCTGGTGTTGACTCTGAGATTAAGTTTTGATTATAGTTGTTATTGGCAGATAATTTACGAAAACAATTTCAGTATATCAAGTGTAGCTAAGAGTTAATGCAAATTTATTTCGGCAGAGCAGAAATGAGTTTTAATATAAAGTTTGCAAAATGTTTGGAAGCAGTGTGGCATATGTGGATGATAAGCTTCATGGGTCATGAAAAGATTAAATAAATATTCACAACACGAATACAGAGTAGTTTTGAAATCCATAAAGAGCACAAAGTTCGTCCATCAATAAAATGAAAATATAACAATAACACTGTACAGCATACGGCTGGGTGTTGGACCAAACCATATTTTCGAGATTAACCTCCAAAATATTTGATCTCGAAGTGCGAAATTGAATTTTTTGCAGTTATCATTGTAGGATGTAAATTACCAAAAATTAAATATATTGGCACCTCTTATTTCAATGGTGTACATTATTTTTCGCCAAGTTTATATGAGATCTGGATATTCAAAAAATTAGAAACTTTATATTTCGAAATTACTTTTTTCATTATCACTCACTTTCTCGAAACAAAATGGTTTGGCGTGATACCCAGAAAATGTCACTTTGCAGTTTAGTGTTATATTGAATAAAGACAACAACAAAAACTGAGACAACACTTTGATCTTTGAAAACGAATGAATGCGATTTTTGAAAAAAGTGTCAGATCAAGAAATGCTATTTGCACAAAACAATATATTTGCAGAATCCCTGTTATTTTTTATTTATTCTTCTAAATCAATTTCATCCCCTTTAAAGTACTTCCCTCCCGATGCAATACACTTATGCCACGGATTTTTCAATCTTCGAAACACTGGTTGTAGTCACTTTCCAGGATGGCCTTCAGTTCCGTCTTCGCTGCGGCTTGAATTTCGTCTATCGTATAAAAACGGTGTCCCCGGAGCGATCTTTTGAGCTTGGTGAACTGCCAGAAGTCGCACGGCACCAGATCAGGTGAATACGGTGGTTGCGGAACGATATGGGTTGAGTTTTTGGTGAAATGATCACGAATTACGAGGGCAGTATAGGATGGTGTATTATCGTGGTGTAAAAACCAAGAATTGTCTTTCCACAGTTCCGGTCTTTTTAGGCGGATAGCATTACGCAAACGACGCATAACGTTCAAATAATATTTCTTGTTGGCTGTTTGAGCGGTTGGAAGGAATTCAAAATGCACAACACCACGATAATCGAAGAAAACAGTCAACATTATCTTGATTTTGAGCGACTTTGGCGCGATTTTTTTGGTCTCGGCTCTATTTTGGCACGATATTCGCTCGATTGATCGGTTGTTTCGGGGTCGTAAGCATAGATCCAAGTTTCATCGCCAGTTATAATGCGTTTCATGACACCCTGGTAGTCGGAAAGCATCGTTTCACACACTTCAACTCGGCGCCTTTTTTCAAAAAAATTCAATGTTTTCGGTACCAGTCGAGATTTGACGCGTTTGAGGCCCAAATCATCTATAAAAATGGTATTGGCTGAGCTTTTCGATATGCCAACATCATCAGCAAGGTCTCTAATTGTTAATCGACGGTTTTTCAACACCAAATCTTTGATTTGTTGAACGTGAGCTTTGTCAGTTGAGGTTGATGGTCGCCCTGGACGCTCTTCGTCTTCGACACGTTCACGGTCGGCTTGGAAATCACTATACCACTTGTAAACACTTTTTTTTAGACATAGCCTCATCACCAAAGGCTTTCTGCAACATCCTCAACGTATCCGCAGCAGAAAATTGATTCCGTAAATTTCGACATCGCAAAAAACGAAAAACTCACTTTTAGCAGCTCACAAAACGACACGTATCTCAGTAATGAATATTTTGACATGAAATTTGACATAAATGTGACTGACAGTACTACCAAGCCAAAAAAAAAAAAAAAATTTTCCAAATCCTTCGACACGCGCAGTTTAAATTCGAATGCCACCTTATTTTTTGGACAGGAGTACATACTATGATCAAATTGAAAGGTGAATTTTTAATTTAATTTTGTGAGGCCCTAAAAGTGAATTCTTTAACTTTCAATATGTCCGAATTTATTGAACAAAGAAGAGCGATAATGCACCATCTCATATCTATACCGATTACCTTCATGTAACTTGTGGCTATTCAGCAAATTCACATAACTCCGAGGACACCGTTTTGACTCAATTGAGGATGTAAAAGCTAAATCTAAGGGGACCCTGATGGCCATCATGACGGAGTATTTTTCCAAGTGCTATAATGACTGGAAAATTCGTTGACATAAGTCTATTGCAGTGGGAGGGGATTACTTTGATGGAATTGAAATGGACAAAATTCACCTTTCAATTTGATCACAGGGTATATACGAAAACAGTTGGTTTATTGCCCGAGGAAAAATCGAAAGTCGAAAACACAAAGAACGATTTTTTATAAAAATAATGCTTTTTAAAAATATTTGTTGTTTTTGCTATTTTCTCTTATTAGTTAATTTAACTTTAGTACCACTTTTCACGCTTCTTTCGTTAGAAACAGTCACACAGTTGTTTATTCCACAAAAAACTCATAATGTTCACATATGGACTTATCCCTTTTTCGAAATGTTGGAAATTAGAAAGATGTGCATATGTTTATTTACACAATGAGTATGAACGGCGTTAATTTAGAGCTTTGTAAAATGCCGTTATAAGTGTAGCGTGCGCATAAGCTGAGAACATTTTGCAAACTTTACATATTCAACAGAAAGCTGACGCACAATCACAGAAGATTTGAAATGCTTTCTTAAACTTCTTTAATTGCTTTTCGAGTTCGAAATTAAGAGTACAACATTGAATTATCACTTCGAACAGAAATTTGGAAAATGAAAACTTGCTGACTGCAGTTTCACCCATATTTACCGTCTGATCAAAATTGTCCCGGATTAAAAAATAAAAATAAAAAAAGTCAGGTGTAAAAATACAAATCTTTATTATCGTTTTGGCTGGACGATGACTTTCGTTTTATATTTCGACAAAAAGTCGGTGGTAACAATGCCAGAACGTGACGGCGCGCTTTATATTGATGACAAATTGAGTATTGTAATGAGTTTAGTACTTAATACCCAAAAGCTGTGTTGATTGATGCTAATCGCCTTCAAAATGGAGCTAGAACAAGCCTTGCTTAACTCAATTTCAGAAACACTTCTTAAAAGCTATTTGATATTTTCTATGTCATACTCATAACTCCATGTCTTATCACCAGAAATGATCTTTACTGCGAACTCTACGATTTTCAAGCACTATTTCCTTAATATTTTCGAAGTATCGTCATTACATTAGAAAATAGGATGTCGCAAATTTAGTGTGTTGGCTGCCTACGACATCATTGACTACTTTTGCTGACGAGAATTGTATTTTCGTATGATTCCAATGGCCAAATGTATAAACATATTGTATATTCTTGATTATTCAAGATAGACAACAAACATAACCTAACCTAAAATCCATAAAATTTTTTCAAATGATTTAAAAAAGATAACAGCTACATTTATTTCTTTAAGTAAATTAAGAGAGTCAAATTAAAGACTCTTTGGCACTAATTCAAAGCACAATGTAAACAGGGATGTAGCTAGCAGTACATATGCAGGTGTAATTCGAAACCCAATTATGAGTTTATTTTCGACTGTGATTGTGCGTCCGCGAACATTCCTTCTTGCACAGGAGGATTAATAATAAAAAAAAGTTAAAAACTTCAAATCTTGTTTTGCTTTGTAAATTACCCGTCTTGGTTAACAAAAGGTTGCAATGTTTGCGGATTGATTAGCACGCTGCCCTTGGGCACACTTGAAATGTCGGTGACGGCCCACACCAGACCGCGCCTGGGCAGCGGCACGCCGTCCTCCATGGATGGCGTTGGCGTCAACGCAGCGTCAGCGCAATGCGCCGGCATAACGCCAGCACCACACAATAGCGTCGGTTGCAGATGCAGGTGTGGCGGCATATGGTGAACTGGTGACTGCAGATGACACACGGTCATTCCGTCCGTTGTCAATATGTACGGCTCCGTCGCGGCTTGATCCTCACTACAATAACCATTTGGTGAAGGTGTTACCGAATCGGAATACAACGATTGTGTTTGAGTTTTATAACTAAGATTGTTGTTGTGGCAGTTGTTGGTATAGTTGCAATATATCATATAATATAATACAATAATAATAGTGGTAATAATAATAATCATAATAATGTAGTAAAGAAGTTTAAATATTTAGTTGAGTTTCAGTACTATAAAGTATGGAGCTTAGAAGCTTTTCAATTTGAGCTTTTACTATTAGCGAAACTTTAACTCCATACGGCGCGTGGAGTAAACTTACCCGCTGCTGGATGGTGACAAACGCCATGGCGTATTTGTGCTGCCAGCCGAATCCTGCTTCGAGAAGCAACGCGCGCCACCACCGCCATTTTTGCCCGAGTTCGCCGAGTCACCGCGCATCATAGGTGGGCCACCACCTTGGGATGAGCCACCACCGTAGTTATTGTAGTTGTGTGATTTGGGAACAGCGCCGCCACCGGAACGACCATCACGTGACTCGTTTGACTGCCGAGAAATCAAAGAAATATTAGTTGAAAGTAATACCATGGTCAAAAAGTGGCTTTATTTTACATTTTGCATTTTCATCATCTTGCCATTGGGGCGTGGACGATGTTGTTGCTGCTGCTGTTGTTGTTGTTCCACCGACTGCGTCCAGCTGACATTCATGTAGCCATCGTCCATGCCGTCGCCGTTGTCATTTTGACTGCGATTGAAAATGCGACTGCGCGCGCGCTCATAGTCCTCCTCGCGCTCTTCGAAGCTCTTGGCTTTGCGGTCGAGCATGCTGCCGCGATCCGGACACAAGTAGCTACTCTGACGCGCCTCATCGAAACTGTGCGTATCGCGCTTCAGTATTGACTTGCGTGTGTCGTCGCGATGATCGCGCACCAGCGACTTGAAGCGTATCTGCAAGTGAGAGGAATTAATGAGAATAACGGAATATAACGGTATTGTTTGCTAGACTTACCTCTGGTATGCGCGTGTTCTTGGTGGCTGCCACAATAACGCACTGTTGCGTTTCGGTGTCGACATTGTGTTCCATGCCGAAGAAGGCCGCTGTGCGATGTATCAACATGCGATTGTATGATGAAGCCGGTGGGAAGCGCAACTCACCGCGACTGTGAAAAGATATTAAAATTGTTTTCAATATAATAAGTGATAAGAAATGATTTGGTTAGCTAACCTTTTTTCCAACACGAATTCGGTTAGGTCTTTCTCCACTTTCAGCAGGAAATGCCGATCCTTTGGATGCTTATTGAGCGTCTCTTTGAAGAAACTGAACAAATCGGTGCCACCATGATCTGTGAATTGCTCGCTCGAGTTCTCTGAGTTGTTGAAAACTAAAAATTATGAATAGATTAAATTGATTAAATACATTCCCATTACGCACCTCTTGATATGAATCCCGATGTATTGTTGCTAATCGAGTTGCCACCGTCAACGCTGCCCGACGAGGAGCCACCAATATTCTTCAAACGCGGCTTATTGCCTTTCGAATTGGAATTGGTGCGGTGCTTCTTGCCGCCGCCACCACCTCCTCCGCCGCTGCCACCGCCACCCTGTCGCTCATAATGTTGCTGCTGCTGTTGCTGTTGTTGTGGATCGTCATCGTGCATATTCGACATGCTGCTATTCTGACTATCGTTGCGTGGGCAGCGATTTTCCTTGTCGTAGGCGATCTGGTGATGCGACTGCTGTGGGCTGTCGTTGGCGTTCAGCTGATAGTTCATGCCGGAATTGTGTAGCGTTGTGCCGGCAGCGCCGCCACCACTGCTGCCACCGCCACGCGCCGCGCTCTCGCCTACGCTGAGCGCCTGATGCAGTGCGTTGCTTGCATTGTATTGCTGATGTTTGTTGTTGTTGTTGCTATTATTGTTTGTGACTGCACTCTTGGTTGAATCATAGTTGGTCGCGCCACCGCCGCCGCCGGCGCTGCCGTTGCTGTTTGCAATTTTTCTGCCATTGTTATTGTTATATTCCAGTTTGTTGTTGCCATCGGTTACACCGTTGCTATTATTGCTGTTGTTGTTGCTGTTGTTATTATTGCTGTTTCTTTGGCCAGCGCCTCCACCGCCGCCACCACCTTTAGTCGACTTCGGCGGTGTCAGTTTGGGGAACTCAGCTTCATTGCAGAGCGCAACGTTCGGTTGTTGTTGTTGCTGCTGCTGCTGACTATGCTGGCTGGTCACTATGACGGCAGGCGCTTCGATGATCGGTGAATTGCCACGCGCCACATTTGATTGTGCATGCAATTTGTTGCTGTTGTTGTTGTTGTTATTATTGCTGCCATTGCTATTATTACTGTGTGCATTCTCATTGCCATCCATATGCTGTTGCTGCTGCGCCTGATGATGATGCTGCTGCTGCTGGTAATTGTTGGAGGATTGACCATTCGGTGACACCTGTCCGTGCTCGGCACGAGGTGTCGGAGTGCGCGGCGGCGATGTGGCCTCACGCATGGCGTGGCTGCGTGTCAAATGCTTGCCTTTCATGTTACCCTGTAACAAGTAAAAAAATAAGAATTCAACAGTTAGGATTAAATAGGTTAGAGTCAGAAATCTATTTTTAGGAATTTCAAAATCTGGAAATAAGTATGGCTCGAAAATATTTGGCCTTAACCTTGTGAATTTGTTATGGTTTTTTTTTCTTGTTTAGAGCATTGAAAAATTGTGCCCACTGAAAAAGCTTTAACACATTTAAGGCTCAGTAAAGCCTGTAGCCTCGGTAGAAGCGGCTGTAAATGAAATAATTAGTTGACAATCAGCATAAAATTGGTAAGAAATAATGATTATCATCTGATCAAAATTGACCCGGTCTGGTTTATTTAGCTTAGTTTGGTGAGTTGATCGTGTGAAATTTGAACTTACTGGGAAAAAATTAATCAACGAGTTTGGTTAAAATTTTGTATTCCCAATGAAATCACGGAATTGCGGAACATGCTGCAGAAGTATTAGGTCTACAACTTTGCTTCCGCCGTTTTCCAATAGATGTCTCTGGGGTCAAACACTGGTCGATCAAATCGTTTTACATCGATTTATATTATCTTGGACATTTGTGTCAACATTAACCCAACAAAACATTTGTAGAGATCTGTTTGCATCCCAAACTTCTTCTCAACTGAAAATGTCAGTTTTTGAGCCGAGTTCTCGACATTTGCGGTAAATTTTGCTTTTCTTTATTAATTCCAAGAAAAGTGCGGCTGAGGAAACGTCCACGCTTTACTGAGGCTGACACATACATAGATAGTACTATTACTCCACTGCTACCATCAATATGATTTCTATTAGGTATTAAAAAAATAAAGAATTTTTGTAAATCAAATTGTGTTAGTTTACAAAAAATGGATCATAAAGCATTTCGTGTATTAATTAAGCATTGCTTTTTGAGGGAATAAGGAAAAACACTTTTGGACCGTTTTTATACAATAAAGCCTTAAATGTACAAAACAAAAAAAAAACAAATAAAACGGCGGAAGCAAAGTTGTAGACCTAATATTTGGGAGTCTAATGCAAATCGTTCATCCACTCACATCTGGTAATGACGATAACATCAAAAATGTTAAAGAAAAAATGCTAAAAATTGCGTTCATATCACATATTTTATATATCAATGCATTTTGTTTAATGTTTTGGGTAGGAAGTTGAAGATACTACATTCATCGAACGCATTAAAACAAACTGTTTACCGAATGGCGTCAAAAAAAGAGCCGAGACCGAGGCTTATAACAAGTTATAGAGGGAATATCGAAATTCATAATAAAAATTTGCTAAAAGGATTGAAAATATGTGTCCGGGTCAAATTTATGCAACTGAAAAGAATGAAAATTTTAAGTGGGAAGTTTGATGAGAAAAAATCTTCAGTACCGAAGCAATATTAAACATATTTTTACCAATACCGAACCATCTCCCTACTAACTCCTATCGCAACTCACATTTGTTTAGTCTTTCTTGAACATTTAAAAACTACTCAGCCTAATGTTACAAACCTTTGTTGCAAATCCCAAACAAAATCGCCATTAAATCAGCTTAACGCTCATGAAAGTAATATTGTGGTAAAAAGGTTATAATTCTGGGTTCAAATACTTTTCGCTGGGGAGATGAGACACGCGCACACACACTAACTCTTAAGTGCGAAGTTACAATACGACCTTGAACAACGATAAAGCAAAGCACTAGCAAATTGAAAGCCAAATGACTCCACATAGCGAAAATCAAAAACAAGCTTCACGCCCTCCCGAAGGCCTTTTTATTTTAATTCACAAAAAACAACAACCAAAATCATGCAGTGGGTTTTATTATGCGTGGGTAGGAGGCCTGCGTGTAATTGCTAATGCACGTACGCCGACATATAGATATGTATTGTATGTGGTAATAATTATGTGAGTTGCGGGTAGCAGCACATTAACCCATTTCCGTCCCAAGCCGAGACTAGCCTGACCGTCTGCCCTTCTGGCTGCGACGACTACTCGCCAGGCGACCTGTTTACGCGTGGGCAGCACAGTGTTTTAATATGTGTGTGCGTGCGTGTGTGTGAACTGGCGCTTTGTTTGCGCGCAAATGTTTACGCGAAATTCCTGGAAATCTGTGGTGTCGTGCACTGGGACACATTCGCTTGCTGACGTCAAATGACTTTTGACATTATAAATGCCGCATTTCACCATTGTGCAGCAAAGCAGGCGCGCACACACATGCAAATGTACATATGTATTAGCTGTACATTTATATAGTTTGGTTGCTGATGTTTATATTGTTAAGTTACTCATTATTAATATTTAGTGATGACATCATGAACCGCCATTAGTTGACTAAGCCAACCTTTTGACATTAAACTTCGATTTTCGACCATTTTGTGATAGTTTTGTGATAGTAAAATATTTGATTTTGTAGGGAATTATTGTGTTTATGTGTCATCAATCTATAAATTTTGTCCTAAAGTCATCCGAACATTTACTTTCGATACGTGAACAAATAGGATAATTAAACTAAAATTTTGCCTACACTTAGGCGCAAAGTCATAGTAGGGGAGCCTGAAGTGCTAAATTTGCAGTTACTAGAGCGTCATGGAGACTTACTAGATTGTCAAGATAACGTCTAAAAAAAAAGAAATTCTAGGTGAAGTTTCCCATTTTAGTGGGGAGAAGAGCGGGTAATTATTTTCAAAAATGTAAAAAAAGTCACATAAAAATACTCAAGCGCGTCAGTCATTTATGGTATATACGCGCATTGTATTTCTGATAGTCGATATATATTAATCTGACAATCAATTCAAGGTTGAGGGCCGTAATGAGAGGTTAAAAAAAAAAGTTATTCGAGCGTGTCAGATTTGCAAAGCGAATGTTAATGAAACTCTAAAATGTGTGCCATTTTGTCTGACAATCGACGTGACCAAAAATCATTTATTGAATTTAAAACTTGTAAAAAAAAAGGTGACCTTGAGATATTTATGCAGGGGGATGAAATTGATGTCAGAGTCTTCCCAAAAGATAATCTGACAATTATATAGAGGCATATCGTTAATCTGAGGATTTAAAAGTGGAAGAATTCTGTTTGGTTGTTGATATTGTTACAGGATGTAATAATGTCAATTCACGTCATTCGAGTCATCGTCGAAGTTGGTTTCCACTTCTTGCATTTCTTGAACTTCCTGACAACCGGCTTCGCTTTGCGGTACTCCAAAATAGTCATACACTTATTTAGAGTTTGTGGAGTAAACTTTTTAATTTTTTCATACGTTTCTTCGTCAAAGAAAACACATTTAATACTAACGTCACTCATTTTTACAATGGATGTAAAACTGATCGCTGTAAACGAAAAAACAAAAAATAGAAAACACCACAGACAAACAAAAGTGTCAAGCACTAGCAACAACCACGCTATGGTGATCAGTACGCTTGACCTTTTGTCGACGATTTTACCTGTATCGCCCCATGGAAACTGTCAGATAATAAGATTTTCGTGATTCTGACAGAGTTACCTTTACAATTAAAAAAAAATCTATCGCGATCAAGTATTTCAAGGTGACGTTTTTTTTACAAATTTGTCACCCTGCTTTTTCTCTAAGTCACCCTCAAATTGTCAGAATATTGAAATATACACTCGTCTTCATGTATTTAATTTACCATCTCTTAATCTTACGCGCTCGAGTTTCCCGAAGGATCGATTTTTTTTTCTCTAATCTGACGAACTCCCCCCAACGCACGCCTTCATATTAAGGGCTCATATTTGGTAGGGGTACATAAAAAGGTGCAATATTTCTCCCCATAATATTTTCTGACACGCTTTAGTAACTTCAAAAATCCCCTCTTGGGCTTCCCTACTATCACATATTACCAAAGTCAGATACTTTGAAAGGTTAAAATATCGAATCGAGCTTAAGAATACTAAGTAAAATTCATAAAATAAAAATAATTACATAGGCGGAAGTCTTTGGACTGACGAAATATCTCCGTACAAACTTATTTGTGCAGAGAGTATTAAAATACTGTAAAAGCTTTGGGTATTTCTTCTATCTCGTCACGGTCTCTGAATTTTTCTAGGTGTTACAAACTGACGTTAAGCCGAGCCGTTCGATACCTAACAAAGTTTCAGACAAGGCGACTCCCTATCGTGCGACTTCCTCAATCTGCTGCTGGAGTTTGAGCTGCAGAATTTAATCGAGCAGGTACAATGTTCTATAGGAATGTATAACTGCTGGCGTATGCCGATTCTGCTTTCTCCAGACTGGATAAGGAAGCAAAGCAAATGGGTCTAATAGTGAACGAGGGCAAGACGAAATATCTACTTTCACCACAAACAGTCATCGCGACTTTGCTCCTACGTCACTATTGACGTCATAACTTCGAAGTTGTAGATAATTCCGTCTATCTTGGAACCAGTATTAACTTCACCAACTATGTCAGCCTCGAAATCCGAGACAGAATAACTCTTGCCAACAGGTGCTCCTTCAGACTGAGTAGCCAATTGTGAATTGAAGTAAAGTCCCCTCTCGACGAACAAAAACAAAGCTGTATAAGTCAGTCATTATTCCCTGCTCCATGCAGAGGCTTGGACGATGTCAACAACGGATGAGTCGACGTTGCGAGTTTTCGAGAAAAAAGTTCTGCGAAAGATTTATGGTCCTGTTCTCCTAAATGATAATTTTGCATACAAAACTTTCTATATTCAAAAAAAGAATAGAAAGAATAGTATTGCTATGCTTCCAGTTCCAAAATATTTATTCTCGCTCCAAAAAAAACCTTAAAACTGGAGAAAGAAATAAGTTTGCATTAAATAGAATGTTCGATTAGTCAGCAATCATATGATGGTTCGAGTCACTCTTTAACATTTGCGTGTGATTTGGCGATTCAAATGTTAAGTACATATATTAGCCACAATAATTCAGTTGGCTTTGAACTTGAACCATCACCAAATAACACGAGCTCAACTGTTCTATTGTACCTGTGCCCTTTGGCGGAATTGCGCCAAGGCGTTCAAGTGGGCGTGTAAGGTGTAGACTTAATGTGCCAAACAATAGCACATAGTGGCATAGCACACTCACATATTCGTTAAAGCAAAGAAACTACACACATACATACCTAAATATTTGTATATATGTAAATGCTTCAGTTGGAACCTCAATCGGGTCTTAGGCACTTGTGTATGCATGCGCGCATGTGTGTGTGTCTGTTTGATTTCTGCAATCAACAAACATGCAATAAACCACTCAAATACACCTCAAGCGATGTGTTTATTGTTGTTGTTTACTACCTAACTGATGTGGCACATGCATGTCGTGCTGTTCGGTTCGATTTCTTTTGCTCTTCTTTTGTATTTTTCACACTTTAATTGTGTTTTGCATGTGCCTAGGCACCTGTGAATATGTATGTAGTATGTATATATGCACATACGTATATATTTTATATAGCAATGCTCATATACTATATGATCGAGTGTGGTTCAAGTAATGACGTAGGCGCGCCAATATAATGCTTATAAAAGCTTTCGCTGAGGATCTGACACTTTCTCGAGTGTTGTTGACAAAAATTATTTACTCAGCAACTATCGAGGCAACCGTTCACTCGGTTAGTAATGCGAAATATGTGAATAGTATTTATCTGCATTGAAGGACTTGAGGCAGGACATATGGTGTACTCAGACATATGTATGTACTTATAAATGCATTATCGGTCAACTTTTTTTTTTTTAATTTTTAACTTAACTCCTTGTAGCTTGGAGGTTAGGAACTCAATTCAAAATTAATTCGACAAAATATTTGTATCTAGAATGTCAGCAAAAATGGTTGAGGCCTGAAAAGCACACTACCTTAGCAATTAAGACTTTTAAAGTTACTCTGAGGGGAATAACATAGATTTTGAAGAATAAATTAGGAATTTTAAACTTATGAATAAAGTCTTAATATTGTTTGGTCATAGTCGTATGTATGTATTAAAACAATGAGGAATCTTAAAAAACGTTGCCTTCATTTAGGATTAAACAAGCAAAGTTGCACACCAAGCTTTTCTTTACTAAATCAAGTCTAATTAGGCGCCTAAGGCCCGATTGATCACAAGGAATGTTACGTGGAAATAAATGATGGGTGTTGAGACAAAGATGCCAATAAGGATGACGTAATTTTGACAGCTCGAATCGGGTATGTTTGTTTTCGAATTTTTGTATTATTTTGTCAGTGTGTTCAGTAGTAAACATTGACGAATTTCGTGGCTGGATGTGGCTGTGCATCCATATAAGATTGTGTTGGTACAAAAACTGAAACCGACAGACCATTAACTAACGAAATTGTTACAATTGAGGAGTGTAAAATCCTCGTATGAAAAAGAAAAAAGCTACATTGAGTTTAAAAAAGTTTACCATTTCTTGTTAATCCACATGAACAGTAAAGTTTATTACTTTGATAATATCTGTTGTTGAACCTAACAATTTTGAAATGCCTAGCTTTGACGATCTGGTCTGAGAGTAGCGACAAAAGAATCAAATGTCCCTTCTTCATTGTTTGTTCACATGTATTTGAGTATAGAGAAAATAATGTAATGAAATTTTGATGGAAAAGAGCGACTATTAGGCCAGTTTTTGAAATCAGCATTTAAAAGAGACGGTGGTTCTAGGAATATGTGCTATCTGAAATAAAATTAAAAATGGGATCTACGTTGCTAGTAAAACAGCGGAAAGTCAATGCAAAAGGTTCAGCGGCGCGCTGTGCCGTGACAATAGGAGCTCTAAGAACCACTGCATCGACGGCTCCTGAATTAGTACTTTCGCTGAAAAATGGCAAAACCAGTCATATGGCGGTTCAGCCACAGAAAAAACATACAAAGAGATAGTTGGCGTAAGGTTCGTGGTAAGGTGGCATATTTAACAACAAGGATGGCCGCAATAATGAAACAGAGCCAAGCGACTTCACTTTCACTGGTACAAGGCAGAGGTAAGTGTGACCTGGACGTCATATTTGATTATTACCATATTCGGAAATATATATTTTGAAAAAAATATTCATATCATATTTAATATAAAATATGTTTATAAAAATATTCAAAATTGGGACAATTTCAATTGGACGGATTGAAAATGTGCCTGGTTTTTAAGACTTTCGGTGGTATGAATGTACGTTATTTGAAAAGCTTTAAGATGAAACAACACATACTTAAATCAAAACGTACAGTCCACAATCGCTGTTAATAAAACTCTTGGAAATCAATTTTAAATCAATTAGGACCCTGGATATTACGAAGAAATAATAATTTAATCTCAACTGCCACTCCCTCCTACGTAAATCCATTTAATTGCCAAGTAATAACAGAATAATATCAGTAATTAAACAAATATCGTTAATATATTTACAGTGACCTGATTTCAGAGGAAACTTCCGGCGGAAAAAACGTGATACAGACTTTGTTAACGAAGTGAAATCAACTCGTTTTCAGTACAGCATCGTCACTAACGGATATGACGAGCAGTAGTTATTGTAGGCTCTTGTTGACTGTCACACACACACAAACACAGATATCAACACATATACAAGCGCACACAGGCACAACGATGACTGCCTTACAATTTCGACAAATGGCAGTCATGGCTAAGGGTGTGCTCGCATATGCTCGTGCTTTGCAGCTGTGGCTGCTGCTGCTGCTCTTGCTGCCGAGAGTGGAAAAATCAATAAATCGACCTTGAGCGTTTTTCGAACTTGCAAATCTAGTAGTAAAGAGAAAATCATATGCGAATACGGCGAAATGTAAGCGAGCCTACACACACACACCCAAATACAGGCACACATACAAATGTACTTATATGTGTAGTATGTGCATGCTTTGTGCGCATCTTCCTTATGGCCAACATTGTTGTTGCACTTTTTTCGGTATACTAAGCACGGATAAACAAGCGACACAGGTACCGCACATGCCACATAAAATAACGGTTCTTTAAGCGTAAAGTGGCTGCTAGAGTTGAGTAAAGTTTGGCCGGAGTGAAAAAACAATTTGTTGCTGTCACTTTGGTGGAGCCGCTGGAAATGTGTCAGAGGAGCGTCGGAAAAAGAAAGAAGTAACAACATAAAACAAGCAACAACAGGCAGCAGGGAGCTGAGGGGCGGCGGAAGTTTAGTGCGACTTCGGTATTTATGCAGATTATCAATGTGATTTCTATGCAAACTTGTACTTCTACAGCGCTTAGCTGTTTGCGCTAGTTTTTGAACCTTGAACTTTAAACGCTAAGCAAAGGGATATGGCGCAAGTACTTTGCAACAACCAACACAAACACATACAACAATTATAAATGCATTGGGGTTTATTATTCAAACGCAGGGAAAATGCCAACCACGAATGGTATTATTTCCGCGAAAATGTTCGAATGACATGAAATTAATTCCAAGAAGTGATTGTGTGCAGTGCGGAAGTTCTCATCTACATGTACATATACCGTTAGCGTTTAACGGTATGCACAAATGTTTTTGTATGTGTCTGCATGAATGATTAAATTATTACTACTCTATTACAAAGGTTATGGCAAATTGTTTCCAACGAAATGTCAATAATGTAAAACATTGGACTATTAGAGTTTTGTTGTTCAGATTTACTAATTGGTTATATAACGATAAGTGTAATTAATATCATGTGTTTAGATTTTGTACATTAATTAGTTTCGGTTTAAATTGCAATTCGACGAACTTCTCGCGCGCAGACAGAGTTACTAAAATAATGATTATTTTTTACATTTCAACTAATGCTGGGAGCTGCATATACGCGAATTAGTCCGTTAGCTTTTACAATATCGCTCTGAAACTTTGTACACGTCTATAGCTTGTAGCTGCCAAACTAACTAATCGTTCTAAATCAAGGCCTATTGTCCGATGCAGTGCTACATTCTCCAAACAAATTGTTATGATTGGATCACAGCAGCCATACAAACTGACTGATCCGAATAACGTTTTTGTATGGAAAACGCTTTTATTTGACTAGTTGTCTTTTGGAACCTTTTCACAAACTGATAAGATGTGATTACTATAGCATATTATTTTTGTATGCAAACTCAAGATATTTAAATTTGTATACCCTTTTATATCATAAAATGCAAACTTGCGACCACTAATTTAGCTTCGATGCAGCCGAAGTTAACATTTTCTCTTTTCTTTACAACTTTAAATTTTTAAAATAAAATTTTAACAAGAGACTTCATGTAAATTCAAGAATTTAATATAAAGCAAGTTATTGAAATAACCTGCAATGTAGCCTAAATGTAGGCAATTTTTTTATTAGCGTTCGAGTTTATAGAAATAAGTATTGCCTATATTTAGGCTACAGTACAGGGGAAATAGAAAGTCGAAAGGCTTTATTTCAATAAAAAGTCAAATGAAATATAATAGTTTATTTTAAGCTATAAATTACTGGTGTCTAAGTACACAACAAATTTATGTAAGTGGCAGTAATGGTATGTATGATTACGACTTCAATAATACTATTACGTAACTGATAGTTAGATATGGTAAATCTGGGAGTATGGACAGCATATTAGTAAAGGGAATAATGTACCTACTCATATATTTAATATATGAGTATATATCATACAAAAATACGACCAAATATATGACTAAATTCAATTTGCTTTTCAAAGGATATTCATCAACTATGCACATATGACAAATATCAAAGGCTACACTACAATAAATACATGCTATTTATGATGAATTATTAAACAGCGCTTGTAAAAGCTACGAATAAATATATTACAATAATTACTGATTATATATTGATTGATTATTAATAGGAAAAACAAAGAATGGAATACCATATTCGTATGTGTTTAGTACACGCTGCCTATATTAGGAATAAACACACACAAATGCAGCCGATTATTAACCTATGTATGAAGTCAACACATTTCGAATGCGAAAATTTCATTTCTCTCAACAAGTCTCAATCGATAATTCAGCATTGTAGAGAGGATTACAGCAAACTTCACATGTGCTTTTAACCAATAAGAGAAAGAACAAAACAGCTTAAGTAAACAAGCAAAAAATGTAATATATTTTTGTAATATAACCGCAAGAAAAATATGTATGTATGTAAGTATATCGCCAGTAACAATAGGTACAACACAGCGTATACGCAACTTAAGTTCGATCAATGCTCAGTGATGCTGCTGCGAGACCTATTTACCGCTGCTTGTTGCTGTAGGCTGAACGACTTTCGAGTATGTGCTGTATACGTGTGATGCTGTGCACATACACATACATATATGCTAGCGGGCATATATACTTGGGAAGTACATAATATATTCCAAGTACTTCTATGCTCCGTTGACCTGACCTACTTTTAAGACGACTCCTATAGCCGATTTTGCCGTTGAATGGCAACGGCAGCCGCATTGCCAATGGCAAAAATTCGTGTTTAACTTTTAGTTCACGTAATTAGGCAAACTAACACATACATATTCCTATGTAGATGTGCAGCATATAAGCGCCTGTTAGCATACATAGAAAACAGTTCCTCATTTCCTTAAATTATATGCAATTTTGTTTAACCTCTTTCACATTTCAAGCTACTTAAGCTATCGAGTGCATGCAGGGATATTGGATTTTGGGTTATAATTCGCTTTTTGATGTCATCACGCCCTTAAGGAGTTACAAGTGCCTTTTTCATAAGACACACTCATTCGAATATCTGGGAATTTTGCTACTTTCATGCAGAGTTTTGCCGATGTTTGGAACACAATTATGTATTTATAATAATTGTAGTACTTTTCGGTACACATTATTGTTAATTTGTTAAACCTTAAAACCATAGCAAAAAAGATGAGAAAGTGCGAGTCAACAACTCCAAAATAAAGCTAGGGAAAGAAGAACAGGTGGAAAGAATGACTACTAAAAAGTTATAAAAAAGAAAGGAACGAAAGTAATTAAACATTTAATTCAACTCTCCAAAATAAAGTGTCACGCCACAAAAATGCGCCTCTGAGCGTATTTGCCACAAAATACGTCTCTGAGTTGATGTGACAGAAGATACGACTCGGCGTGAGTGATTCAAATGAAGTCGAAGAGCAACAACCATCGAAGACGGGTCGATGCTGTAAAATTATACTAAGCTATTTTTGTATTCCTTTATTAATTGTTCTTTTAAAATAAATTTAAAATAAAAGTTCGTTTATACAAGCATGTGTATTTGTGTCAAAAGGGAATAGGGTTGGTTGCGATATATGAACATAAGTAACTGTATACTAAGGTGAGGAGCTGTAGTTTTCTGGCACCATACCAGAGATACTGATGGATTTTTCCACCGACTGTGGCACAACAAAAGAAGAGGAAGATAGATCTGCGAAGCGATGCAACTACAAAACAATTTTTGGAGTTCCCAAATATGTTAGAGCTAGATGAGGTAGCCACTAGGTCAGGTTGGGTTAGTTGTATTGACCGGCTGTTACGCCATACTTAGACCTTAGTACGTAAAGTACACGTCATATAGGACGTCAATGCCTTTTGCGAGTTTTAAGAGAGATATCAAGTTTTGATACTTCATCTATCCTCTTAAACTGCGAAGCCCCTAGGTATCTAAGACAAGTTCTAGATAAGGTTGAACAGAAGCAGTGGCAGAAGGTGTTCCAGCGTCTTCCTCATTTCTATTTTCATGCAATTTCTGCATGTAGCGTCCTTAGTAATGCCCATCCGACTCGGATGTGATGCCAGTATGACTATAAGGCTTTCACCCTGATCCGTCTACCAGACATTTCGTTTAACGGAATTCTTTTGTGGCCAGGAACTCAGTATAACGCAGCCATGTGAGCTCATTACGTCTTTATGTTTTTTCTGCGTTGTTAGCTATCTCAGCTTCCTAGCCACAAAAACTTTCGTTTGGATGATACTGCAGTATTCTGTAAGTTTGAAACGTTGCCTGAGATTCACTTGAGAGGTATAAAATCCAGCGTCCACCTTCTTTTCCTGTTTATCCCGACGTAGCCCTTGTACAGAATGAACATAACATTGCCTATATTGCAGCCGATTTTGATGGGGGGCTTTTCATCGAAATTTAAATTTGTGGTAGGTTGAGTAACCTTTGGAATAGTTCATAGCGGTCTCGTTATTCAGTGAACAGTGCTGCATTTGCTAAAAAATTTTCTGTATGAAATTTTTCTGACTATAACAGCAAGTAGCCCCAGGCATCTTCCTTCATGCAAAGAGTGGCTTTTTCAGTTTCCAAATCAGTTTGCTATCTAAAATTATGGTACACTCCTTAATTGCCGCTGGGCTACTGTTCACATAACTTTACATTGTAAATGGCGCTTGGCCATTCATTGAGCTATTGATCTATTACTAATATTTATATATTTAAATTTGAGTTAAACAGTTTTGTGAATCAAACATATACTCACTCTGCGGTTATTGCCAAAACTATTTTGTCGACCCAGAGACTCTTCAGTGCTGTACTCTTTTTGAGTTTGTGATGATGATGATAGACTTGGAATATTTGTAGCGACTGCTACTTGCGATTTTGTGGAACTCATAATCACAGTTCATTTATTTAAATTCTGCAAGAAAAGAGAAAATTGGGAAATAAAATATTTTAATTTCGAAAAAAAAAAAATTAAAATTGCAAAAATAGAAATAAAATAAACAAACAAAATTGGATATTACCTCAGGATAAATTATTGAATTGCTACGACCATTAAACGCATTTGACTGTTCGATATTGTTTGTGGCAATAAAAAGGAATTTTTACGTATTTTACTGTGCAACACCGTCACACCCATTGTTCTGTGTACGCTTTGCAGTTGTTGCTATTTTGAACTTAGAGGATTTGGATTTAAGTTTTTTTTACGTATGGACCTCACTTTCGCTTTGCTTTTAACGTACACGGTTTTGTGGAAATTCTCTGGAGTTTAAAATCATTTTTCGCAATTAGTTGGCAGTGCAGCGGTCAGAAGTATTTTTGTTTTTGTACACAAAAGATTTGACAGAATGATTTTTTTCTTAGAGATTTAGTTTGTGCTTTCGGGGATTGGATTGTGGTTTTATGGTTGTTTTTACGCTTTTTGTTGTTTTTTGTGTGGGTTTTTTGGTCTTTTAACTCACTGGAGTTGCTCCAAAATCACATTTTTCACAAAAACATATTTGAAAGTTTAGCGAATTCCAAAAATGAACACAAGTCGAAAACTACTTTTCTATACAGGAATTTGGAAATCGGGTTTCGTTCTTCACGGAGTGACCAATTAGTAAAAAAGTTACCGTTAAAGTCTAGTAAGTAACTGCTACACTAAATATATATGTATACATATATTTTTTTTCTTTTTTGTGGGTAATATTTTCGTCTGTGCTTTTATTGTTTTAAATTTTTTTATTCTTTTTGTGCTTAGGGTTGGGGAAAAATCTTATCACAATAGCGCATCACTACAAATTACAACAAATACATTTACGTATACAAGTTTTCGGCGTTGTAATTTCACTTTATTAAAGCTGTTGTTGTTATTATAGATTTATTCACACTATTTTTTAACACATTTAATTTGGCTTCCTTTATGCAGTTCTCTTATGGTACATGCACCGACACACTTTCCTTTTGGCTTTGACTGAAGGTCCCTTATGCAATCTGGAATTTCACAATGAGTTAATCATATATTTTACCGTTAACCAATAACTTAAAGTTTTTTATAATGCGTATATTTGCCGTATAACAACACCAGCAAGTGCGCTGGGCTGACAGGTTGGCCATTAAACAGCGCAACAACAATTAAATCTCGCGTTGAAATCGCCACTAAAATCAAATTAATGAGCTGTTTGCACTAAACTCGCGCAAGGAAATGAGAGAATATAGAAATTTAATTCAAACGTGTTCAAAGTAAACATTCGCCGACGCCGAAGTGTCTATTGTAATTAAACGTGCGCTGACGAGCTGAAGGGCAGCAAGCGTGGAGCGCTTCAGGTGGAACAGTTCTCCATAATTTTTGTTTATTTCTTCCTTGACGATTAACGGTGTTTTCTCTGGCGTGTGTGTGTGGTCTGGCATTCAACACACACACACATACACAGAAATATTAATAGTGAGCACGCAGCGGCCGGTTGTGGTCGTGATTTCCACGAAATCGCAAAGTGCCGCGCAAACATGCAACCAAATCGATACTTGTTGTAAGTAAATAAATTTGAAAATTGTGCGCATAAAACAAAAGTTCCGAGTGCCTTAAGTTGTGTGCATCTTTTGTTGAAATGTGGGTGAATGTGTGGCAAGGCATAAATAAATTTGAATACTTCCGTTGGCAATAAACAAAACGAAATTGAAGGAAATGGAAATCGGTATAAACATTGAGTGAGTGCGTGTTTTTTTGTAAGGTGTGTGGAAATAGCATATAAAATTAAAATATTTTATTATATGGATTGGATTACTTAATTCGTATTAATTTAACGGAGTTTGCATTTTTAATAAAAAAAAAAAATAAATATTAAAAGTATGTACTCGGAAATTAAAGCTTGCTCAATAGGAGTTATGAACTCCTAGAGAACAATGTGAAATGAGATTGAAATAATTTAAACTTTTGAATTACAAGACTTTCGACAAGTTTCCTGAAGCCAAATGAAAACCCTTTCTGTACAAAAACTTGATTCCGATTCCGATCGTTCTATTTTGTACGGCAGCTATATGCTATAGTGGTGCGATATTGTCTTTTCCGATAAATGACCAGCTTCTTAGTGCAAAAAGAACGGATACAAAATTTCAGATCGATATCTCAAAAATTCCGTCTATTTACAGAAGGAGAGATGGAAATAGGGGAAATGCAAAATGGCATTGAAAAATTAGAAAACCGATTGCACCTTGGCTGAATAAGGTGAAATCGAACTCGAAAAAATGAAATATTCTTTATAAGGGTACGCATTTTCAACCTGTTTACTGTCAACTGTCTATATACGAATGTCATATGAAACTTAAGAGGTTAGGGGTAATCAGAATTTTCAAAAAAAAAAATAATTTTTATTTCTGCATTTTCGTTAAATGTAATATCTTAAAAATATTCTCTGAAAATTTCACGTTGATCCGATAATTAGTTTTCGAGTTATTCGGCAAATAACAAAAAGAGCTCGAGCACTTCAAAGCGCTAGTGTGAAACTTTAAACGCGTTTTTCTTAAAACTATGTTTTTTGAACTGGTGACAACTGTAACTCGAAAACCGCTCAGTAGATTTTATTGAAATTTATACAGCTTTTAGAATATATACATAATAAACTTGGGCCTGATCGTAGGATTTTTTTGTTTTCAAAAATTTCGATTATTAAGACCAATTAATTGTTGATTTTTTTCCAAAAATTTGGACAAAAATTTCCTGAGGCCGCCATTTTGTTAATTTATGAAAAAAAAAAAAAAATCCTTCGATCAGGCCCGAGTTTATCTATTTATAAAACTAATTTTTTTTGTCCGATTGAGTTTAGATGAATCTCCAAGGACTTATAGTTGTCCCCACAAGTACCTTTTTTTTTTTAAACTGGGTCAACACAAGTGGCTTCAAGTCAACACATTATATAATAATGCCATATTACTACTTTTGTAAAATAACACGATTTAATAGCAATAAAAAAATAATGAAAATTCTAATTTTTTCGTGCCTCTGACTACCCCTAACTCTTAATTGAGTTCTGATTTCTTCAAAATCTTGCACACGAAAAAACTATATAACTTATATTATTCTTGTATTTCTTCTAAGATTTTGTTAATATTCACTTTAATGAAATTCTGATTGTAATTTTGCTTATTAAGTTGTATAAAAAAACAAAATAAATAAGTAAATACTAACTTTGATTGAACTTTCACTAATTCGCCAATTATAACCAATGAGTCAACCAACCAATCTCAATATATTCCAGGTACTCATTCCATCAACTGTATTTATAAGGTCTTTGCTTTACACGGATCATTTAGGCAACGAACATAATTAGGTAGTGTGAGCTGCATAATTCTCCACTTTACTCCCTATTAAACACACATTAAAGTGGTTTCCCAATATTTGTGCAATCGAGTTCGTGTCCAAATTATGGATTTCTTAGAAATAGTCAGATAATATATAAAAATGCTTAATACAAGTTAGTAACAAATGCCCTCTAAACCGTACTATTACATATGGAATAGCAATCTAGTCATCAAGGAAGCATTATTTGATATTATATTGTACATACAGTTGTCCACAAAAAAATAGGAGTGACCACATGGGAAAAACAAATTGTTAATTTTCATTAACAAAAATGTTTTATTTTTTCAAAATTTTTGCATAATGTAATTTGCTAAAGACCTATTAATATTTCCAGATTCCATTTATTTCAATTAAACATAAACAAAAATTTATATCGCAGTTTATATCAAGTAAACTAAAAAACTAGTTCCACAAAAAAATAGGAGTATTTTATATAATAAGAGGCCGTTCTATAATTTTAATAAATATTGCTTCCAAAGTTTCACAGAATATTAAAATAATTAATATTTCGTTGAATAACCTCGATTTTTTAAATACAGCATCACATCTCCGAGGCATGGAGTCTATGAGATCCTGGCAACGTTTTATTGGTATTCTTTTCCAAGCCTCTTTTACTACTTGCCACAAATCTCTCGAATTGGTTGGTTTCTCTTCAGCTACTTTCTTGTTGATATCTGTTCATAGATTTTCAATGGGGCTGAGGTCAGGAGACTGAGCAGGTCACCACATAACCTTAACTCCATTCACCCTAAACTATTTTTTTGCGCATGTGCTGGTACGTTTAGGGTCATTATTCTATTAATATACCCATATCAATGACATATTCCATGAGGTACTACATACCATTACCTCAACGAATATTTTGACATATATTCTTTGGTCCATGATGCCTTCAATTAAGTGTATTGGACCAACACCACAATGTGAAAAACAACCGCATACCATGATTTGGCATCGTCAAGTATAGCGGTTTCTGTGGTACACCAGGGATTATATTCTGAGTTAGGGGGACGTCGAACAAAGTTCCTAGATCATATACTACCAAATAACCCAACTTTGGATTCGTCTGACCACAATATGTTTCGCCATATAGACGCGGATCAGGAGCCATGCTCATTTAAAAATTCTATGCGGGCTTCTTTGTGTTTCTTTTTTAATGGGGTCTTTTTCGTGGACTTCTAGTAAATAATTTGATCTGCTCCAAATGTATACGAACAGTTTCAGTATTAACGGACAAATTTAGTTCGTCATGGATGCTCCTGGCTGAAGCAAAAGGACCACAAGTACTATATTGCTATCGTCTGCAGTGGATGTTTTGCTCTTTTCTCTACGAGTTTAATTTTTGTTTATATAATTTAAGGCATTTGCTATCATTTGAGAGAGCATTTTACGATTTTTTGGATCTCTTTATAAGTTTTTCCTAGTTTTCTCAATTTTTTTGTCGTTTTCCGCTTTTCCTTTGTACAATGATTTCCTCTACCCACTGGAGAAAAACCCAATGATTAAATAAAATAATAACTAATTTAAATTGCTGCTAGATTATGGAACTATACTTATTTTTCTAGTTTTGTGAATATTTTTTATGTTAAGGACTATTTTGAAAACGAAATATCTAACACTCCTATTATTTTGTGGAAAGCAATAACAAGTATCTCCGAGAACTAGCAAAGCAGAAGCAGAACAACAATCATCAGAATAAAAATTTGTTTTGTATTTTAATGCTAGTATCCCGTTATGTGTACCGTTATTGTTTCGCGTCCTTTACTTGTGAATTAAAAAAGTTATGCAGCTAAACAAATTTTTCATAGTGGCACTCCTATTATTTTGTGGACAACTGTATGTATGTATATAAAAGTGTATGTAATGTATTGCTTAGCAATGCCATAAAAGACGATTGTTGTTAATAGTTCAATAATTTGGTCAAACAATTCATTCAATATTAATGAAAACGCTACATTTCACATTTCTGTGGCATTGAGTGAGATGCCCAACAACAACAATGACAACAATGAAGACGCGTGCGAAATAAACGAACGCCAAAACGTGCCAATTCACGGGGAAATACCCATAAACACCTGAGTATGCCAAAGAAAGGTACATACATACATACAAACATACACGTACATATATATGTATGTATATTAAGTCCCGCTAAAAGTTATCGAATGTGTGTGTGTGAATGTGATTGTAAATGCTACCTATGAATTGATAGAAGCTAAATTGTATTTACTCGAACAACAACAAGTCATACATACATATTTATAGGTAAGTGTATTTATTTACACAGTATCGGAAAATAAATAAGTACATACACGCTTGCCTTTGTGGTGCCACCAATTTAGTATATGTCACACACACTTATACATACATATGTTGCACATAAGATGGTTTACAAAAACAAAATATACAACACAAGCACTACAAGTCAACTTATTGGCAATATAAACAACAAAAGCAACAACACCATAAATAACAAACCGACGACACTGATCAGCAACAACAGCTGCAAGCAAGCGGAAATAGTGAGAGCAACGAGCAATGGATGCTTCGGGCTATATTCGAAACACGCACACATGCATACATTACATGGAAACATTTTCCACAAACACACATACGTATGTATATATGTATATGTATATACACTCACACATAAACTACCGAAAGCGTACGTTTTAGCTCGAAAGCCAACAGCGTCAGCGGCAAAATAAAAAAAGGTGAAGTTCGAGAAATTTGGGGCAAAAATGTTGTACACGAGAGTGGCGACACTCTTTGTTGCTGTCGATGTTGTTGTTTTGGGCGCACGAAGAAAAATAGCAAAATCTACAAAAGAGCTTGCGTATTGCGGGTTTCGCTGAAGAGCGCCAAAGAGAGAGTGTGTGTGTGTGTGTGTTTACGAAAGCACGACAAGAAATTAGAAAGATGCAAATATGAAATAATGTGGAAGCTAAATATACATATGTTGAAGTGTAGATATGTATGTATTTATGTGTATACAATTCATATATACGTAATTTATTAACTTTAATGCTGTACGCCGACACACATACCTGAAGGATTAGTAATCTCTTTCGAAAGCACTGACAAGCGTTTTTGAATGCGGATATGAATTACAGAAATTTAAAAAAAAATCTGCTTGGATTTGAAGTACGTTTTTATTCACCTCGAAACTTCCTTAAACCAATTTCGCTTTGTTTTAAAGCTATACAGAAATCATTAAGGAAACCACCGAGGCCTTTTTTGAAGTTTAATCTCGCTAAATGTCGTTTTGACGAAAAAAGAGATTAGATCTGATCGAAATTGACCAGGACCGGTACATTTTTAATGCACGCGCAAACCTAATCAATTTTTTTTTGTCGAAAAATATGTATGCTCGTGTGAAGTTCGAGCTCCATACTCGTATATGGTGTTAATTAGAGTTCCTTAGACGGTTGAAACAAAAATTAAAAAACGAGTTTGTTTGAAAGTTGATGTCTCTAATGGAATCGCGGCTACGGAGTCGTTTTAAATGTTGTTGAAATCATACCTTATAACCAACACAGCATTTGAGTAGCACAATGCATTCAGTGAAGGTCGTGAAGTCATCAAAAATGAAAAGTTAAAGAAATAATGCTTGAAAAAAGTTGTTTTGGATCTGCTTGACGATTGAGGACCCGGCATTTATGAATCGAGTATGTTTACGAATGTACCGTTAAATCTATCCAACAATCTAAAGAATGGCGAAATGAGACGAGTCCGATAAAACATTCGCTGAAGGCAATGAAAGTCGTCTCAGGTGTTGGCAGGTTTGTGTAAGCCCAAGAAGCTATTTTGTATTAAATTTAATTTTTTGTCACTCCGGAGCAAATTTAATCAGATGGCGGAAATGCTTCGCTAATATGTAAAAAATAAGCTAGTAACAATTAAATCAATAGATAATCCCTTATTCAGAACAATACTAAGAATTTTCTGGATGTATAAATATTGGGATATACATATTTATTTATACCACTGGGATATTAGAAACCTTGCCAAACTTTTAACTAAATGCCCAATTTCGACAACTTATGGAAAAAAGAAACAAACAAAAAATAGTTTATGGGCTCCGAAATAACATACAAATTTCAAATTCCCCTTTATCATTTACTTATGAGGAAATAATTTCCAAAACATTCAATTCACCTTTGTCCTCTAATTAACTTTTCAGAAAAAAATTCTAAAATATTCAATTACCTCTATGCTCGCCTAGTTTTGTCATCCTAAATAAACCAATTTCGATTTACTCTAAATGTGCGAGTGAATACCCTTGACAAAAGCACAAGTTTGCCACTGAGACGATAATATTCGCATGAAATATTCAAATATTATTTCATTTTGCACGACACTCATTTTAACCCCTACATTTATGAACTTGATATGCAACAAAATATTTCCTACTACTCCGGAAAGTCTTGCAGTGAGTTGTTCAGAAGTAACATATCCGCACGTACACACACACACTCGTACGCTTTTATGCGCGTATACGCATTTCTACAGCTGGTGGTTGCTGTTCGCTTGTCTGGCCTGCCTCATGCGAAAAATGCTTACGCCAAAAAAATTCAATCGCTGGCAGTGGGGCACTTCGTCATATCGACACACATTCTCACACACACGCATACGTGTAGATAGAGTGTGCGTGCGTATGTGTTCGCGCCCCTACCACCGTGCTTTTGTTAGTCTTCTTTGTGACTCGGAAAATTCTCTACAACGTCATTATCAATTCACTTTACGAGCACATTTCGTAGCGTGTGGAGAGTTCTACAACGCACCCTTCGCAAGACGTCGGTATGTGTGAGTATGTGAGATTACACGCAACACAGAGTAATTTTTGTTGACATAGTGATTGCCATACCTCGCTGACACAACTGAGCATATGAGAAAGTGAATGACAATTACTAAACTCCTTAGCATTAAGAAAATCAAAGTAAAGACTTGTACTATTAGGAAATTAGATTCAAAAGACTCTTGACTTAAGCGTGTTGTTTCGTCGATTCACCGAACTGAAACAATAAAAACTGGACAATATAAGGGATTTAAACAGTTTCTCGAATATACATATTAATATCCAATTCGATCAGTGTTTTTTTGAACTCACTTAGAACAATTTACCTCAAAAAAGGTAAGAACCGCAACCTCCGGTTAATAGTACCGAAGTTTGAAGGTGTTTCTGATATATGGTAAGTGTTCTCGTATATATTCGTATTGTCACCATAGGTAGGTTTTAGGTGAAGTGACTGGTTTAGGTACGGATACCCATTACCTCACTTCACCCCAACCTATGGTGAGCATTTACCGAATTCTGCCTTCGAAAAGTCAAAAAAGCAATAGAAGATAAAAAAAAACAAAAGAAAAAATAATTTAAGGATGTTTAAGTTTTCAAGAATAAAAACTTTTAATCTCGATTTCTAGCAAAACTACGAATTCTACGGAAATAAATTTAATGGCACAACTTGTGTTTTGTCACTTTCTCCACATAACCTCAACATTTATGTGGGTATTTAAATAACCAAGTTTTGGTTTTGTATTGTTTCTTTTACAAAAACAAAAAAAAAGAAATGTGTTCCAAACACACCGTTTTTTATTTGAAATACATATTTTTTTTTGAGTAACTATCGAAAATGCAACTGAAAATTCAATAGAAAATTCTCATATCAAAATATCTCTTCTTTTCTCCTCTTCCCTTTATCACTCTGTAGAAAGTTGATGGGTTTTTCTTCGTTGAGGTCTCTACTTTTTGATAGTATAAAATATTATTATGGTAAGTTGTCTCAGAATCACTAAACGATTATTTTACATTTGTCCAGATTAAACTACCTGTTAGTTGACAAGTCAGAAATTACTGACACCGCGGCAAAATTTTCGCCGTGTTACTAAGATTTGGGCAATTGAATCCATTGAAAAAATAAAGGTAAAAGTACTAATTATGCTTTAAAGTTCCCTATTTGCTCAAAGAGTATATATTTCCATTTTCACATTTAAAAAGCGAGTAGTTTGTGAAAGCTTCGGAATAAAACTCGATAAATGGCAACACTGTGAGAGAATGTTTTTTTCTTTGTGTCAATTGCACATCTTCCTTTCATTGTGTTTTTCTCCAAGCCAGCTGACAGTTGCATTGCTTTATACCACTTGTATGTATGTATATATGAACGCTTAGAGTATGTGAGTTGTGGAATCGGTATGTGTGGGTGGGTGGTGAAATTTTCGGGAGCCGAGAGCGCGCACACATATTTGGCTAGTCAACTAATTTTCGTAAATCTCTCACACGATTGCGCTCATTCACTAGCTTATTTTGCGCCCGAACACTTCATGGCGATTGCTTTGTGCGAATGCAGAATACTTTGTTGTTGTGTTGTAGTTGTTAGTGCTGCTGTTAGCTCGTGCAGAAGCACAGTTGGCTTGTCATTCTATGTTGGCTATTATATTTTTGTTGTTTTCCAATTAAATGTTGTATATTGGCACGGGGAATATGATGCATTTCCGGATATTATTTCGGGAGCTTGTGCGAAGAATTTTTTGTTTAGGTTTGCTTTTATTCACGATTTCATACTATCACTTCGCACAGGCAAATTGAGCGGAAATTTCAAAATTTAGAAATATTTTCCGCACATTTTAAATTTGTGTCACTTTCTGAAATCCCAAATAATATTTATGTATTTATGATTTAACAACATTTTTTAAGTTGCCTACAATGCACTTTACAGCACCGAACCTGCATAAATACTAGATATGTACACCTAAATAATTTATAGAGATTCTTCCTTTTCTTATTACTTGAAGTGCCCTTCCGTAGGAGTGCTCCAGTCGAGCAGAATCGTTAACTGCCTGTCCGTCTGTCTGTCCAACGACAACACTACTACGCTGAAGACGACAGCAATGACGACCATCACAACAACAAGGTTGCAATAGTGAGCTATTCGCTCGGCCTGGTGCTTGCCTGCCTGCCTGCAATTAACGACGTTGAAAACGCCAACGAGCACGTCTCCGACGACGGCAACGAAGTTGTGAAAAATGTGTGCTTGTGTCTTTGCACTTGTGTGCGTGTGTACGTACGTGCTCATGTGTGTGTGTATGGATGGCAAAAGAAGAAAAAATTTTCGTACGATGAAAAGCACAATAATTTTTCCCCATTTAATTCATAACTTTTAACTAAGTTTACAGGTAGTTTTTCTCATGGATTTTTGTTCAAAATGATTTAACACTCTTTTCGCTTACTTTTCTCACACTATTTTCCGCATATATACGAGCACTTTTTGGCGATTTTCGTTTTAAACATACTTATTTCATTTTCGATTTTACATAAATTTTTTAGACATTCTCTGAACGTTTCGCGTAAAATTGTGCAAAATTTTGTAGAAAAACAAGATGATTCCTCAAAGCTTTTCACTACTTTCGGTGCATTTTGTACATTCTTTTCTTTTTCTTTAGATATATGTATATACATATATATTCTTTTTTCTTTTGCTACATTCACTATTGCATAGAGCACTGAGCCTTTGAATTCCTGCTTCTACTGATTTGCTTCCGTACACGGCGACCACGACGTATCCACTATTATGGCAGACATTATGGGGAACGTACGAATTGATACTGGGCCAAGCAGTTCTGGGTTGATTTATTTCAACACTCAGTTTATTCAGTTATTCTTGCATACACCTTTCGCTCTTTCATTATATTCATCCTTGCTGCGTTGGGTGGCGCGTGAGTGAATTTGCGCTAGCCGACTGCTGGCGAGAGAGCCACTACCACTCGCCGCTACCCATTGCCCATGCTATCGCCACTCCACTACGCTATATTCTGCATGCTTTCCGAACCGAAATCGTTAAACTTATAAGTTCAATGTGGTAGGCAAATTGTACGATAAGTGAGAGAAACAGAGAGGTTTTTCAAAAACAAAAGAATAAATAAATACAGCAAACTTGAGCGCCAGCGCAAAATCAAGCATGTGAGAGCCCAGAAAAAGATGAGAGCAAATGAAAAACGTGTCGTACCAGCAGGCTCTTCTTCGTGAAACAGGTTAAAACTGGGAAACTTTATAATGGGGTGATTTTTCTGTGCTGTTTCAGGCATTTTATTGTTGTTACTGTAATCATCAATACATACATAGTTTTAGATAAATACATACACACAAACATATTTACATATATACATATGTACATTTTGATAATGTAAATTTATGTGGGTAAAAATTATTAGTTTTTTTTATTTTCATATTTCTACGCTCTTAAGGATTTCTTGTGGAAGAAGTAGGGATCAGAAAAATTATTTATTATGTAAACAAATAAAAAAAGAAAAAGATCTATCGCGGACAGCTCACGTCAGGCCGAACAGTGGTTTCGCGTCCTGTAGGACAACAACGCACTTACTAAGGTGCACTTATGGGCCACACGAAAAGCAAGGTCACTGGCGCAACAAAACTTGATGTTGCTGTTCAATGTTAGAGAAATGTACATAGAAGGGGAAAATATACTATCACTCTTGAACGACCTTACAGGGCTTCATAACACTTATAAATTAGAAATTATTTAAAAAAAAATAATTTTCTTCAGAGCTGAGATTGTATGAATTGTGCTATAAAATCACTTTAATAAGAAGAATGTGGATATGGATTATGAAAGCTGGTTTAGAAACTCTGGGCTTCCCGCACGAAAATCGCACATCTATTTGGGTTTCAAAAGTTTTTGGGAAGAATCCACTATTAAATTTTCACAAAGTTTGTAGCCAGAAGGAAACGTCGGGGACCTATAATTTAATACTATACACATATACAGTATATTTATATATGTATATAAATGATCGACGTCTGACTATATGCTATTTATATCCGATGTTTGAAATATCTATCTACGGTCATACGGTTTTCAAAGATATTACGCAAGAACCTTGTATAGAAAACTAGTTTATTTGGCAAGGTATCTTTACGAAATTTAGCGCAGATACAGTCCAAAGCAAGGCAACAATTTCCGAAAAAATTGTTCAGAGCGGACCACTACATACTTCACACATATCATAAATGCCATACAAACCACCGATCAAAATCAAGATAAAAGCTTTTTCATACCCTTTTTTACTATGAGAGATAACCCGGGGAGGGTAATTCAGTTTTGGTGCAACGTTAGTTATCCTTTTTCTTGTTCTTATTAAAAATATGAAAATATTATCCTTTATATCAAATACGAACGATTTAAAAAAAGTAAGAGTTAGGAGTTTTTTTTTTTATTAATAAGGTGATTTTAAAACTATTCTTTTATTTTTCAACAAATTTTAATTTCTAGACGTGATACTAGACGATAGTAGCAAGCTGTTCTACCTGTATTCAATTATGATAGTCGATTGGATTTATACCAATTGTTTGTTCGCGCGCCCAAAAATTTGCGAACTGAATGCTGTTAACCAAACGAAATAAAAGGATTTGTGAAATGCATTTATATGAGTAATTTTTATTATTTGGAATATTTAAGAAGTTTGTACATATCTATATATTACGAGGAGAGGTATAACTCAATAACAAAGGGGAGAAATATCCTCGGCAAGCATTAAGATCTTGTATTGCAATTTTCACAAACATCATGCCAAGCACGAATAGTTTTATGACCCGAAAATAGCTTCCTCGATTTACTTAATTTTCGAATGATTTGACTGAAAATGTATCCTGACTCCATAATTTGTTATGAATATTCATCCTTCCAACCGCTCGATAACTCTTAATTTGGAAGATGGTAAACCACAATATGGCACAATAATAATAATCTCAAAGTCTGGTAAATATTTTCATCTCACATGATTTTCTTTATGAACGTGGCATATACATACGTATATGTATATTTTATTGATTTTGAAAAAATGATAGCTAAAAAATCGAATCCGAAAAGACTAATACATGCATATGTAGGGATGTTCGTATATTAGTATTTCGATGACAAATGAAATGCAGCACATACATACTCACCACACAGATGATTCACCCTAATACGATACGCACGGAGATAGAAATAATTCATTTTCATGAGAGTTATGAGTTATGGGAGATCGAGAAGGGACATTAAGGATACTACGGACGCCCGTCGAATAAAACTCCATTAACATTTATGCTCATCGAATGAATGTCCCAGATTTCCAAACATTACTACAACCGACACAAACGCTGGCGTATGCAAGGAGCAGTCAGCAGTAAGTAGCAGCAGAAGCAGTACAAATGAAAGAGTAGTTTTTATTGGCAACTTGAGATGCGAGCCGCAACAACACAAAAGTCATTTAAATACACACGCGTCAACACACACACTCACGCTCAGGCACACATGCAGCTTAGAAGTACGCACGTGAATTGCTGAGGCAGTGAACAGCGTGCGCCTGGCCGCACTGAAGACCAATATCAACACAAGCAGCAACAATAACAACACCAACAACACTGCTGTGTTTGTGGAATGCGTTATTTTTACTGCCTCCGTGTCTGCCGACCGAGTGAATGTAAACGTCATATGTGTCATATACACATTATTAGTAAGTATACGGTACATTTGTATAAAAGGCACGAACGACCACTGAGCACGCCACTGCTAAGTCATATAATGCACCAGAGGGGTGGCTGTCTGCAGGCGCACACACACGCACCGCACTGTGAGGCACTCGTCGTGGAGGCCTGCGTAAATGCGTTACTAAGTGCGTAGCAATATTTCACACAAAGCTTCTGCGGCGCTGTCGAAGCCCCCGCAAAGCGCTTGAGACTATTAACACAGCTGCTGTCGGCCGTCTACACTTCGGACATGTTGAACAAATGTACTTATATGTTGTTGTTGCAGTTGTACTTATTGCTTGTAGTACTTGTATTGTTTTAAATTTATTTTATGCCACCGGAACAAGACAGACCAGCACTCGCCTTGTGCGATCCGGTATTTGCATTTCCATTTCCATAAAACCTTAAGGGGCGAGCTTTGATTGGCGTTATTTCAAAGAAATCCCTCGACGTCTGCAGCCTAACTCCTTGCATCAGCGTTGCATTCCGTGCAACATGGCAACTTCAAGAACATCACCTCACTCACTTGTGAGCTTGCTGGCTTCTGTCAAGAGTAAACTTATCTAACTGTTTATTCTCATGCGCTCTCATATTAACAATAACAAGTTGCAAATAAATATTCTTAGCAAATGTTTGTTTCCGGCTAAATGAGACAACAACAAAAACAAACAGTTGTGTTTGAGTTGTTGGTTGTATGGATTGGTCAAAGTAACCTTGTAAAAGTGTTAAAATTGTGTAATGAGAAAAAAATATTCAGACTTTGTTCATAATTTTAAAATTCTTAATTTATTCTTCAAAATCTATGTCGTTCCCCTCAAAGTAATCTCCCTTGGTCCCAATACACTTATACCAACGTTCCTGAAATAGTTGTTAAAGTCAATTTTTCAATGCGCGTAGAGATTAAATTTTGTCTTCAATTGATTCAAAACGGTATCCCCAGAGCGGTCGTTTGAGGTTGCTGAATAGCCAGAAGTCACACGGACCAATATCAGGCGCATTTGGTGATTGCGGCTCGATTTTGCGAAGAACTCACGAGGAATCACAGCAGTATGCGACGGTGCATTATCGTGGTGCAAAAACTAAGAGTTCTCGGCTCATAATTTCGGCCATATTTCGGAAAGAAATAGGATTCTTTCTTCACAGTTTGGCCGGTGGGAAGGAATTTGGTTGGTGGTTTTTCGGCTTCAGCTCACTTTTGCCACGATATTTGGCCGTCTGATTGTCTGTTGTCGGTTCATAAGCAAGATCCAAGATTCATCGCCGGTAATAATACATGTCACGACATCCTGGTGGCCAGAACGCATTGTTGCGCAAACGTTAATGTTTCGAAGAAAGTGTAGCGAGGAGGTAATGAACATTTAGATATTGTTGTAATTTTTTTTGAATAATTATATAATTTTTTATATATTTAATTTCGTCATTAAATTCTATAAAGAAAAATAATTCTAATTTTCGATTATGGAAATTTTTATTTTTCCTCTCAAACCTATCGACATTTAAAATGAATGTTTTATTCAGAATAATTAAAATGATACGATTTAGGTTCAAAATGAGCCGTATGGTTTGATAATTTTATAATGGTCTCCTTATCGCAAAAAAAACCAAGATAATCGATGTTTACAAGCCTTGAGGCGAATTTTTCACGAACAAAATCATTCTCCATAGACAAGCACCGGTGGTACCACAGGTTATCAGGATCGGGCTACAAGAAGGTTATATAAGAACATCGCAACCAAGCTTTCGAAGCTTCGCATAAGTCTCTATCGCTGTGTGAAAACCTGATGGAACACAATTCCTCTGCTATTTGTCTAAGCTGGGCGATTGCGTCCTTTAGCCGGTTCAATTATGGACAGTGCAGGGTCTAATTAAGAGCCTGGCCATAAGGAGTCCTTTTTTCCTTTTCTTCCAGACAGTGGTGTATTTTTAACGTTAAAATTTCTGGAACGGAATAGACGATACGAAACTGGCGCATTATTGGCTGTTACCTTAATCGAATTTATCGAAGAAAAACTTAAAAAATATAACATATTTTATCTTTTCTGGTGTCCATCTTTGTTTGTGAAATCTTATTTACAACGCGGGATGCTGATTATTAAAACCATCTATTGAAAAAAAAAATGAATTTCCTTTTCTTGACCTATTACCACAACTATCCAAAATGCTTTGAAAATAGCCATAACGGTACTTATAAGTTTTGACAATCATTTTACGAACTAGAACTTGATGCTTTGAAATTTTTAACGTCGATCTATCTACCATATATGTGTGTCTTGTTTTCATTACTTTTACCCGATGGTCCGTTGGCTCATTAAATTCCTGCCGAAGCTGAAAATTTTTCTAATAACTTTGGTTTAACAAACCATATAGAACTTTCAAAATTTCTTTTAAATTTTATATTGCAAAATTTATATATGTAATAGGAGAGAAATCAAATCTTGGGGGCTCTCATGTTGTCGGATAACAATACAAGAAAAACATTGCATGGAACTGAAGCTTTAACCTTCTAAGGTGCATTTCTTCGAACAACTATCATAAAACCTATCTGCATCCAACGGAAAATCCTTTGCTAGTTCTTTCTAGCCTTGTTTGATATAAAAACCCTGATATCCGCAGTGCAGACTAATGAGCAGCTTCTGGGAGAAAAAAGGACGTGTGTAAAATTGTAGTTCGATATCTCAGAGACTGAGCGACTAGTTCACGTATCTACAGACAGAACACACAAATAATTGAATTAAATTGGTTTCAATACGTTTTCAAAGCTTTCAATTTTCAAATTAATTGGTGTACAAAAATTGTTTAATAACTTAAGAGAAAAGCCCGATATTATGCACATTTACCAAAATAACGCATATAGACACCATCGACGCCCATCTAAGTAACTACTGCACTAACACAGATTGAAATTGCATCTTACATCTTTAATATTCAGCAATGTATATAAGTATGTGAATGTATAATATATGTGCATGTGTGTGTGTGTTGGCATGACAATTTCCAAAATGGATGCTGCACCGTTTGTGGATGCAATGTCATTCGAAAGACTGCTGCTCGTTAAGGATATTACTCAATGGTCTCACAGTTAAAGTAGAGAGTCGTACGCCGAGCGCTGCGTTCGGCGTTCGGTTGTTATGCCATCGAATTTAGGTCACACGACCCGCACAACAACAAAAGTCGAGAAAACTGATGTCAACAATATAAATATATATGTATAAGTGGCATTGTGTAAGCGCTTATGTACGAGAGCATGTAAGATACACTATAAAAGCGCATACACACACAAATATACGAGCTAACGTGACAGCGCATAACGGTCCGTGCAGCACGCTTCCGACAAAGTATCCGTGATTTCTAAAGAAGTAGAGAACAAGCATTGAAATCCTGGAAAAGGAGACGAGGTTGAAGCTTAGATGGCTGTGTCGAGGCCGCAGTCGCTGCATCAACACACATACATAGAGACATAGGTGACGAAGCGTACTGAAACAAAGCCAAGCAACCCGCATTGCAATTTCTGGCGCTTAACACGCTTCTCACACACACACACAGGCACACACACACTTGAATATATGCGAAAGTGCACAGTAAAAAGCCTGTTTTGCAGTGTTAGTGGCAGCATGTGGCATTAAGCCGGTGGCATGGTGCACTACATCGCACAGTGGATGTGGATGGGGCTGAGTGCAGCCGATGCTGTTCGGCGCCTTGGCGAGACATTAACTTGACTAGACTCGAGTGCAGCGTGAGCATGATTTGATTTGAATTTAACGCTGCTCCGTGCGTGTGTGTGTGCGACAGAATGCTCGTGCATTTGCATTTGAAGGCAGGGGGTGTGGCTAGGTTGTCACCATCAATTTACATGCATACATACATACATATATTATATTAGAACAATGAGCGCGCGACAATGGTCGTGAATTTTGGACTATGACACGAGCACTAACGACGTACACTTACACGAACATTGTTTTCCTCGCCAGTGTGTGTGTGTGTGTGTGTGCGAGTATTTGCAATTGTATGGCAGCATCCTTTGTCGTTTATCATTCAATCATGCATATTTGTCATTCGCTTTTAACTACTTGTACTCTGCTAAGCGTTTTGTGGCGCTCAGCAGTTTATATTGACTTTGCTTGGCGCTCAATGCTTTATCAAAGAGTAGAAGGCAATCGAAAATTCTAGGAATTGATGTCAGTAATTTCACTCTGATTTGCTTGGGTTTTGGAATGCTCGCACTGTGGGCAAAAAATAGTAAGACTTTTTCATTTAAATTGTGCCAGAAAACCCATTCCTCGAAATTTTTTTCGGCTTTTTTTGCGATGACAATTCAACAATTCCAGTTCGATTAAATTTTGCGTCCGGAATGAAATTTCTGGTGCCAAAACGTTCAGAATGTTGGAAAAGGATTTCGCTGATAATTGTTTGTCGCGAGCAAGTCTTTTTGATTGGTAAACATTTCAACGCGTTGAACCATGTCCAGGCGACCATCAACATCAACTGGTGATGAACGCGTCAATAAAATAAATCGACGATTAACAGACAGAGATCTTACTGGTATCGTTCGAATATCGGAAGGATGTGAAAATTAAAAGGAGGATTGGTTCCAAAATTACTAATTTTTTTTTTTGAAAACCAATGTTTTCCAACTATCAGGATGTGTTGAAATGTAATATTACAGGCGATGAATCATAGTCTATGCTTACGACCTGGAAACAGACGATCAATCGGCCGAATATCGTAGCAAAGGTTAGCCGAAGCTGAAAAAACATCTCGAGCACTATCCATGCCCTTGGTTTTCTTTAGGCAATTCTAACTTATTTCAAATTATGTTTAATAAAATTAAGTAGTTCGTACAAACGGTGAGCTTTTGCACAGATGGATTGAAGTTTAAATGGCAAATGGGAGCAAAAGTCTTTTGTCAGCACCTTTCCATCAATTCTAGCTTCAGGCTACTGGACTACTGTTGGACCTTCAAACTGAGGTGGCCCCCTTCGAGACAGCGGTAGGTTTACTGCTATGAAGTTAAGTTTCCTTCATAGTAATATTTATTTTCTCCGACAATGGTACGGCTAGCAACACTAGTGAAAGGGTGTACTCGTATGTCCTCTTTATCAATAACATGCGGATCTATGGCAATCCGAGTGTTCGGCAAGCGCTGATAAGCAACCGAAACTTGTGCGGCTGTGAGATCTTTCAGACCTGGAATGAAGCGTAAGTGGTAAGAGGAAAATTATTAGCGCTTAGCAAATCTCCATGTAGCCAAAATTACTGATCTTCTGACTAGATAATGTCTTCTGGGCTTGTCGGATGCATTTTTCAAAAACACTTTCAGCCTTCTTAATATTGAATATAATGTTCTTTCGACAGTATTGTGTGAAAGACAAGCCTATTGTAAATAAACTGATTAGACTTTATCAGTGTGATTTAGACCTTGTAAATCCACTATAGACCAGATTTTCACAATACGCCATGCCCTGGAAAAGAACCTCGACAGCACCAATATTATCCGTGCGAAACTCATACGATTATGCAGAATGACGTTAAGCACAACAATCAGCTCCGTCAAAATTGGGACGAACCTCTCCGAGACTTGCGATACCTTACGAGGTTTTAGACAAGTCCGACGTGAGTCCTTTTCAATATAACGATTGCGTGTCACTAATCTGACCTCAGTGTCACTATCTACTCTAAAAGTACAAGGATACTGGTGTACGTAGATGATATCATAGGTATTAATAACAGATCCGTCAACCTTGTTTTGTCCAGCGAAAAGATTGGACTGTAGGCAACTATAAGTTCGAAAAAGTTAAGGACTTTAGATGTGTCGGAACCAGCATAAATTCTACCAATAAAAAGCCTGGAAATCAAGCGCAAAATAACTCTTGCTCACAGGTGCTATGATCAAATCGCAATTGAAAAGCAGATCCCCTTCTCAACGAACCAAAACTATGCTTTATAAGTCTCTCAATATTTCCGAATTATTATACAACGCAGAAACATGCACGATGACGATCTAGGATGAGAAAGCACTTAGAGCGTTCGAAAGAACTGTTCTTTAAGATCTTTGGAGCCGTACGCGAGACCGATGAATATCGAAGAAGATAGAACCACGAACTGTATGAGCTCCACGGAGACATGGATACTGTTAAGCGCAAAAAGTCCCACGAATGCGCTGGTTAGGCCATGTAGTTTGCATAGAAGATGATGCTTTAGACCGATTCTAGACCCATGGATGGAAGGACCGAGTGCATAGCGTACAACGTCAGGCAGATAACGAGAGAACAATTCATACATATATATGAATTATAGCAGTAGGATTACTAGGTTTGTTGGTAACAGATTACGGAAGGCAAATTCTGAATTACCCGAACAAATTCGAATACATAGTAAAACAAGTACCATGGAAAATGTGACTAAACTCGCGCATTCTCACCACATAAAAAGCAAAAACGCCATAACTTAAATGCCTCATAATAAATCCCTTGTTGTTATATAATGATGATGTTGTTTTATTATTCAATTAAACCGATGTCAACAAAATGTTTTAATTAATTCGTTTAAACGCGATGCAAAGGAGACAACAAAAGAGCCAACGATACAGGCGACTGTGAAGGAGTGCGAAAGCAGCTAAGGCCAAAGGATAACGCTTGAGGGATACACGAGAAAATGGAGCAAAAACAGCATGGGTGCTGCTACAGCAATGACAATGTAACTGTAAGCACAAATAAGTAGTATCCGTTTAAGGGCGAGGCGCTTCTGCTGGCTGCCGAGTGTTGCGAGCAAAGCTCGGATTTATGCAATTTGCGTGTGTGTCTGTGAGTATGCTGCTGATGGTTACATGTTGCGCTGCAGCTCCACTGCTGGACGGGAGTTGCGCGTCTGTATGTACATATATGTGTGTGGGTTTGTGTGAATGTGTCCTTGTCTGGTGCTTTGTGGTGCATTACACGTAATTGCGATAATGGGCGAGGAAAGTGTAATTGTGCCGTCGCAAATGCAATGAAATACGACTTGGCGGATGGGATACAGTGCAGTGGAGTAGTAATGCGCCGCCAGCGTAACGGTGAACCGAGTGCAAGTGTATACATGTGCGAGATAATAAAAATCATGAGTGAGTGATTGAGCTGTAACATATGTATGTGAATGTACTATACCATTTACATCATCTATATTATTTATATATTTTCATATTTCACGAACTGACGAAAATTCTTTTTATATTTGTAAAATTTTATATTTTTATATAGCACATTTGATGTGTAGAGTTTAGTTACAGTCCTGACAGTCGACAAGCGCTTGTGTGTGTATATCCATAAGCTTCCATGTACTAAACCGATTTACATATCAATGTGTACAGTTGGGTGTTGGCATATACAAGTACACATGCTCCAATTAAACTATTTACGTAACTAGCCCACATGACCTGACAGCCGTGCATTTGGCATACACACACAACAAAAAGAATCAACTTTGGATGTGAGTTTGAAATAAGCTGTGCGCGTTTAGGCCGATAGCGGGTGAGTGGGAAGAATGCGCGATTACAGTAGCGTGCAGGTAAGTAGTACTGTTTGAAATGTTTATTTTTTTATAGTAACAAAACAAGTGAGGACAGTTGATAAAAGCTTGAAAAAAACTTTTTGTTTCAAATATTTTTGTTCCATTCAACTAAAATCTGCCGGGTTTAATAAAGAAAATTCAAGAAATTTCTAAGTGAATGTTAAATTATTACTTCATTTTTAATATCTCTTTGGCGGGAGACCCATTAAAGCATGGAAATTAAACAATTGTCAAATAAATGTACCGTATATACATATGTATTGTAGATGTATTCCAACATTATCTACTAAAATTACCTCGAAACTCTTTACAAAAAATTCCGGATTCATTCGAAAAGCATAATAATAAAATTTCGAATTCTTTTAAGAATTTATAATTTTAAATAAAATAAAAAAAATTGGCACTTCAGATTTTTAAAAGAACATTCTTATATTAAAACCTCATTACTATAATTCCGGCGCTAACTATTCTGAAGTATACTCTATTTCCCTCTTATAGCTCTGAGTTGTAGCTTTAGAAACAGAAATATCGATGATACCAATAATATTGATATAAATAGTATCGAATTTCAAAAGCTCAATAAAATGCAATTGAGTTAGGGACAGTAATAGGAGCGAAAGTATTAATGGTTTTGATCGCAATGAACGGTCCATGCAGAGCTATTTTTATGGGCATGCTTCTTAAAATGGAATGGATCTTCGAATTATGCATGGAATGCCTAATAGTTGGTAAGAATAAAGTGTGCTGCTCACATACATGTTTCCAATTCAATAAATTAAAAAAAAAACATAATATTTTGAGTAATCAAATGCATATTCAGTAGCAATTTTTTCACCGTAACTGTAAAAACTCAATCCTCTAAGGATATAAAGTCATGTGCACGAGTTTATCATGTGTATGTATGTTTGTATGTACAGCATGTGAGTTTTAATTGAAGTAAGATTACATCAAATCAATAACAGCCGCCACCATCAGCAGTAATGCGAGTAAAATTGATGGTGAACCAGTTTTGACTGAAAGCCATTCACAACACACATAAAGTATACATATGTATGTATATGTAAAAAAAACGGGATTAAATGCTAACTTCGGTTACACTGAAGCTATAACACTCTTCACAAATACAAAATAATCTTTACAAAAACCTTGATCTGTCAGTTTGTATAGCAGCTATATGCTATGGTGGTCCGATATCGACAAATGAGCAGCTTCTTGCGAAGAAGAGGACGTGTGCAGAATTTCAGAACGATAAAACTGGGGAAAATCAAAAAGGGACGAACATGGCTATGTCGAGTATAAATTTTATAAGGTCTCCGACATTTCCTTTTGGCTGTTACAAACTTCGTGGTACACTTATATACCCTCTTCAGGGTATAATAAAAATATGATCTATACCACAATAACGTTTAATTGAAAGTATTGGACCAAAAAGCATCAAAATTCATTTTTTTAATATAGAAATCTGTTCGTGCCTTTAAGTCTTCCAATACCTTCTTAACTTAATTTTTTAAGGCTGAATTGTAAGAAAATTTGCACAGAGCAAAATAATGTAGTTTACTTAAAATTTTTCCACAGCCATGTCATCTGAAATTTCGGCAAAAAATAAAATAGTGCATTTGAAATTGATTAACCCGTTTGTAAATGTGTGTGTGTTTGTGTGCGTGTGTGGTGGATTCACTCGAAAAACTGACATGGCACACGTTTTCGCAAAACTATGCCAAAGCAAAGTGAATGGGATTGGATTTTCGTGTTTTCCTAAACACACACACTCACACAGGCAAAACCGCCTGAATAGACTCATCACATTTGAAATTACAAATTGCATGCGCCAATGTGCTTGCAACCGCAGCGACGGCGGCAGCGCCAGCAGTTACACAGCCGCCGAATTTTATGTGATTTTGCTCGCGAAAATGGCTTATCAATTCCGCTTTGCTTGCGTCCGCCAGCGCTGCGCCCTACATGAAGCACACAATAAAGCTTCGGAGGAGCACAAAGCAAAAGTAATATTCGATGACGTCGCCGAATGTGAGTGTGTGTGTTCATCTGCGGTCGGCCACTTGTAAAAAGAAATTCTCGAAATAAGCGGCGCGCACAAAACCCACAAATGAATTGAAAAAATTCGAAATATGTACAAGATAACCACTCACTTTGAAATAATTTTTTGATTTTAATTTATATTTTTATTGTATTTTAGCTTTTTACTCTTCAAGATTTTCTATTTTCTTAATTTTTCGCGCTGCCGCAGCAACTTGCCACTCTTTGTGGGTACTAAATACATACATTAATACGTATATAACTGTGTGTGTGTTCCACGGCGTGTCAGCCGAGCGAAAAGAATAGGCAGCAGAAGCCAAAATGGCAATAAAAGTGAGCCACTTGATCAAATAGAATGAAACAATTTTTACTTTTAGTGTAAACAAGTCGACATTTTGTACATGCGTGTGGGTGTGTATGTTCGTATGAGTGCGTGTGTGTTTGGGTGCGGGTACATATGTTTGTTTGCATCATGCTTGTCGTACAGCATTGTGATTTTTGTGAATTGCTTAGCTGTTGCCCGATGCCATCACCGTTGCCAACGTGCTTGCTGGTTGGTGGCATCGTCGCCTTTGCTTGTGCTTACATACATATGTATGTATGTACATATGTACAGCTCGTTGTTGGCTTTGTTGGATTTTAGTATTTGGCCACACGCCAAAAGTAATGCAAACTGAAGTAAACTTATCGCACAATCGCAACCATATTTCCCCGGGCCGAGAGCGCTGAGACGGAACGTTCCCCATATCAACAGTAGCCGCAACCCCAGCAACAACTACCTAAATTAATATAATATACAATATTATACAAATCGAGTAACATTTAGTAATCCAAGTAGTGTGTATCCATCAGCGGGCAGAGTCCATATGACCAGGCGTAAATGGGTGAGTGGATAAGTGGTGTGCGCGCGAATTGTCAACATACTGCAAATTAAGTGGCGGAAGAGCCCCTGTAGGGCATGGATAGAATTTCAAATAATGAAATATAAAAAAAAAACAAAGGAAATGTGCTTTTCTTACTAAGAAGCTATTCATATATCGGAGCCACCGATTTCGGACCACTATCGCATATAGCTGCAGTACAAACCGACCTATCAGAATCAAGTGCTTGTACAGAAAACTTTTTCATTCGACGAGAAATTTTTACCAAGCTTGGTATGAGTTATTGTCCTAAACAACGGTGCAATCTCAAAAGTAATTATTGAGATTGGAGTACTATAGAGCAGAGTACAAGGTATGTCGCAAAAGAAACAGAACTTTTTAAATATAACTGTTTCTGGTGGCGGCATCTATGGTGGGTATATAAAATAAAAAGTTTGATCTCTTGTTGACATTTCGTAAAAATTTTAAGACAATTAAAATATAACTACAATCGATGTTATCGATCAAAAAGTGCCAGCAACTTTTGGTCATCCGTCGTAAAATGCATTTTGAGCAAAAAGCAAATATTAAATTTTGTTTTAAACTTAGGAAAACGTTTACCGAAACATTTCAAAAGATGAAAAAAGTTTATGGTGATCAGTGCTTATCTCGTAGTAACGTGCATGAGTGGTTTAAGCGATTTCAAGAAGGTTGTGAGGACCTCTGTGACGATCAGAAGTCGGGCCGGCCAAAGTCGTCTTCAGAAGTCAAAAATAATATATTGTACACCGAGAGTTCGTCCCACCTGGCCAAACGATTAATGCTGTGTTTTACCTCGGTGTTATGGAGCGTCTTTTGTCGCGCATTCGTCGTGCTCGACCACAATACCGTGAGGCAGGGTCCTGGCGCCTGTTGCGCGATAATACGCCGTGTCATCGGTCGACGCTTGTCACTGATTTTTTGACAAAAGCTCCATATTAACCATTAATCACTCACCCTACTCACTTGATCTGGCACCCTGTTATTTTTACCTATTTGGAAAACTTCATTTGCCCATGAAAAGACGCTGGTTTCAGGACATTTCACCTATCTAAAAGGCGACGACCGATATTCTCAAGAGCATTCCGATAAATGACCTCAAACACTCATTTGAAATGCTAATTGACCGGCCTAAACGCTGTATCGAAGCACAAGGAAACTACTTTGAATAAAAAAATATAACTTTTGAAAAATATTAATATGTTGTTGTTTTTTTAACAGTCCTGTTTCTCTTGCGAAAGACCTTGTACAATCGAGAACAAGTGAAAATAATTGATCGGCCTCAAATATTCATTTCTTACTCAAAACGAGGAAAGACAAGGATGTCATAAGAACTATTTTCAGGCTCTTCTAAACAAGCGATGTGTTTAAATTTTCCCTACGGGGATGCAAGTTCGAAAGCGAGTAGCGCCTAAGCGCAAGCGAAAAGTGAATATCTCATATAATGAAATTGGAAGCAGGTTAGCGTAAAAATAGCCACGCAAAATGTGAACACACAATACGGCGTTAGGACAATAGCCAAATGAAAATGTGTGAAAAATGTGCTAAAAATGTGAAATTGTTGGTTAAATGAGGAAAACAAACAGGGGAAATAAATTGAATCGAATCAATCAAAATAATAGAGAGATTTGAGCGATGTTCCCTCAAGGCAACCTTTGCGAATTTACAAGTAGACCCACAGACACACATACTATATTCACATATGATAAAGATCATCGAAATTGCCAGGTTACTTAGTCAGCGAAAGCGTCGCCACGAGATGGATTTGCGACACAGGTGAGCGTGACAGCTAATCAAAGCGTTCTGTTGGTGCCTAGTAAGAGAATGTCATCAGATGGTCACGCTACTAACACCAGACACAGTGATGGTCAAACGAGTGCTTCCCTTTCTGCCCCATACCATTAATTATATACGGTTGTGTGCATAAATTCATAATAAACAAATTTATGAATCATACAATGGCAGCAAATATTTATTTCTCTTAATTAATTGCCTAGAAAAGAAGATGTTTCGAAACTTACTCACTACTAAGGGCACAGGTGCGTATGATGAACATTACAAGGAGGCATGTACTCAACATACTCGTATGAGAAACACTCGTAAATAACGTCTTTATTTTCGCTAATTAGACTTTTGATGATCTGATCAGTTTCGTCTTCAAAAAAAAGGAGGAGAACGAAGGAGAACGGAACAAGTTTTCGGAATTATACTACCTACATATCTGTATTTTTGTGTTCAGAGAACAAGTTCCTCAGTTTTTTAGATATGGACCTACAATTTTGCAGCTGCCAGAAGTTTCACATTTTTCGAAACCGCCGATATTGGGGCACTATAGGATATATCTGCCAAGTCATTGTATGAAAAATTTTTTTTATATGACAGAAATCTTCAAGAAGCATGCCTCAGATTAATGTCCAAGGCAGTGCTACAGTCTCCGAAAATATTCTTCAGATCGGATAATTATAGCATATAGCTGCCATACAACCGACCGATCAAATTCATGATAAAGATATGTTAATACCCCTTTTTGCTAGAGAATTTTAACTCCGGTTCAACGGAAGTTTTCTTAGTTTTTACTGTTTTCTATGAAGTAATATTGCTTTCTCTTTTAATATTTCCAATCCTAATACTTTATCTTTTCGCCACTGTGTACTGCAATTTTTTGCCTTAGTCTTGCAACAATTTTGGGCACCACCATAGTACAATATCTTGTATTATATTTCCATTATTCTAATTTTAATTTTCCTACTCTGGAACCCTCAGAGGTCTACTATTGCCCATTAAGACTCACGCGATCGCACTGATCACGATAGTACAACAACTCAACGATCGTTCGATTCTTTTTTATTTTCCTGTACTCATTTGTTATGAATAAGACTAAATAGATGTTTGTAAATTTTTCGTCTGCACGAACATTTGAGGTGTGAATAACGCGAAGAATATGGAGCTAATAAAATGCGATATCGTGTGATGGCGTTAAATATTTTGATTTTAATGTGTTATATTTTGATGGCGTTCATCAACATATTCATATTCGTATTTTGTGTGTACGTGTATGTGGTATATTTATCGGCAGTTCATTGGCTTCAACAGGCTTGCAACAAATTGAATGCATGAAATATTTGTCGATAAAAGTGTTTGGACGGTAAAAATCAAATGACAAGCAGATCATCTTCATAAGAAGTTCTTAATCATCTAATGATCTAATTTGAAATCACCAGAAGTTGTATTTGAATACCTAGAATACTTAACGATTATTCTTTACAATTGTTGAACCCCTTTGTGATGCCTCTGGTTTTGGTACTAATGTCATCTCAACATTTTATAAATTTTCCTCGGGAAGAATTTAGTATACCATCCCAGGATATCAAGGATAAAAAGGATATGGTCGATAGTGGAGCTTATCCTGATCAAGGATATATGTATATGATAGCCACAGGAAGCTTATAGTTTCCGAGTTATTCGAGTTTAAAGTTTAAAATTTGCAATATTTATTTACATATTTTCGATATATAAAATTAATTTTGCACTTGTATTTTTCAATTGTATATACACTAACACATCACTTATTCATTTGCACACATTTATTTTGTATACTATAGTGCAAAAATTACTTTTAATAATTATTTCAATTATTGTTGAATTATTATTATTTTAGAATAACAAGTGAATTACAAACTGTCAAATAATCAGTGTTACCTTATCGACATCATTTGTAAAAATAAATTTGTAAATTTGTCAAATAATCGACCCTTTTCCTCCTCTGTCAAATCGATGCATTGAGGCGCTCTCGTTACCCAATTTACAAATATTTGATATAAAAGATGATATTTTTTTTACTCAAACTTTTACTTAACATACTCTATTACAACACACTCGATTTACGAGTCCATCGAATTATATTTGACATTGCTATTTCTGCCTTTCTTGCCATAGTCAGTTCAGTTTCTGAAAATCAATTTTGGAATTCGTTCGAAAAAATAATTTCTCATAATTTTATTATATTTTTAATTTCTCGAATTAATTTGAAGACTACTATTTGGCAAAACAAAAGCAAGAACAAACGAGCAAAATGGTTGGCGTAATATGTTCGGCAATACCACCGGTGGATGCTGCTTCCAGATTGTCCTTTATCAAACCCAATAAACCCTATAGTTCCTGCACACTAATCGGTAATTGGTACAATGACCGCATAAACAACGAAGTAAAGAAGTATAATCCAATCAACACTTCACACAATCCCACAGAAACGAGGTCGACCGATCAGTCCAGTTATCAGGTACACTACGCACATCCAAAAGAAATATCACGCCCAGATGCACCCACTTTCGAGCAGCAAAGGGCGCGCTATAAGATTAATGTGCACAAAGGCAAGGATAGTAGTGTGCTGATAATGGACTCGGAGAAATATTTGTCCAATTACACCACGCTCAATGATATCAAGTACAGACTGCAGCCGCCGCAAGACAATTGGTCCATGATCACAGATCGGCCAGTGAAGGGGCTGCCGAAAGAGAACTTGCTGCAAAGCTATGGCAATGAGACGAACTTCGGCTTGCGACATTGGTTAAGGCAAATACGAAATCAAGCCAAATTGTATCGCTCGGATGACACGACTTATGCGGATGAATTTCGGCATCCAAAACAACCGAAAAGAAAGGATGTGCGCTATTGTAAATGAACCGACGCCCGGTGTTGTAATAATTTATGGGCGTGGATTTTAAGTGTGAAAGTGTTAAAGAAGTTATTTTACAACGAAAATTAAACAATAAATTAAGAAAAAAATTATAAAAATTTACGAACAAACCACAAAAAATTATAAAACATAAAATTTTTAAGAAAAATTTAAACAAAATTCAAATAAATAAAAATTACAAAATATATAAAAATCAACGAAAAATAACAATAAATTATCAAACACATAAAATTAAAAACAAATTTATAAAAAATTTTAAATTGAAAATTCGCTAAAAAAAATACAACATGTAATAATAACAATAACTTCATCTAAACCGAAAATATATAGGAAGTGTGGTTGTAAGGCAAGAATGTTTAATATATAAGTCAATAATGTGTAAAAAAATAGATTAGTCTGTCGAACGCTTTGTAGACTTGTAGATTAACTGTTTCTGCTTTTTAAACTAAATAAATCTGTACTTTTTCTTTCAAATGTTTTGTTTTTGCTTTATTTAATTTATTGACTATTGATAATTGTGTAAACAGCGATTTTTTATACACTTGCAACATGTTGTTGAAGATAATAATAGTTTTGTTCACCAAAAATTAATCGAGATGGATATACAGCGTTTGACAATAGGAGTGACGGATTTGAGTAAAATTTTGTCAGTGTGCTCTAAGGTTTGGAAGTTGTCCAAGATTGTTACGCAAATTCAAATTCTCTCGTGGCTAATGTAAGAGCTCTTCGCGCAGAAGATTATCTTCTCAGATGAAGCTCATTTCAGGATTAATGGCTTCGTCAACAAACTTGTCGTCACGTCGTTCTTGTTGGTAGAGCCGGCATAAATGGTAGACGAGACGAGTTGAAATTCGGGTCACTGTTCCTCCGTCCGTCTGTCCGTGCAAGAGATAACTGAGGAAAAACTGGATATATCTTGATGAAACTTGGTACACTTATTCCTTGGTACTCAAGGGAGATACAAAACTATAATTTGGTGTAGGAGATCGCAGGAGTCAGGAACACTTGTGGACTAAAAATTGTTTAAAAGTTGACATGGCTGCTCCCCTAAATGGTTTAATTTAAGTACAATTGACAGTCAGCCGAACGGACAGCAGACTTTATTGAAAGGCAAATTTTATAAATAAATAGTTTTCTGTGCTAGTCTACGACCATTTAAGCCCATCTGTTATCCTCCTTATCAATGATTCACGACGAAAAAATGCACATGAATGTGACATATTCATCGGGCGAATTATATTTTAGAACTGACTAATGGAAATTAGTAATCCCGATTGATCTTCGCACAACTAAAGTACTTTCCGAAACATCTTTAACACTTGTCAGATTCCATTTCGCATGAAATTAATTATAACAGTAAAAATATGTTATCGACTTACCAATATTATGGCCGCTTGAAGACGATAGTTGCTTTCTTGCTTGCAAATATTTTTCACTAAATAATTATGTTTGGTTTCAAGCATAAAACACTACTAACAGTAATTCACAAACAGAGCATTAATATTGCGCAATAAACACGCTTAAGTACGTGAAATGGAAGAATTCGCAGCGATTTCAGCTGAAAAGAGAGCAGAGGGCGGCAAAATATTTAGATTTATATTTGAATTAAAAAGGTTCTATCAACGTTTGCTCTACTCACCTGAGCTATACGGATGTTCTCAAACCTCGCGCCAATGCGTCGCCTCCCTTAATGTCTTACTTTTGGGCAGCACGCGAACCCCGACGTTGCAGGCGAGAAGCACAAGGCATTGGTGCAAATGATAGCATTGTCGTAATCCTCTTTTCTGGCGTAATACGCGAAGTTTGGAGCAAAGAATGCACGCAAGGCGAAGGTGACAAATTGGCGTGCGAAGTGGAAAACGCTTGTAAAGTCATTATTCAGTGTTTGCCGCTTACTTTAAAGATACATATATATTTACACAAACATATATACAAATGCACATATGTAATTAATTTTCTTGCTTCACTCCCTTCCCTTGCGATTCTTCGTACACGTTTCCGTTTAACACTTATACTCTACTCCCGTCTTTGACTAGATGCAATTTAACTTTTAGCGTGCACTCTGTAACGAAAAAATAAATAATATATATTTTAGTGCTTTTTAATGGCTTTTCCAATTCATGGCATTTAGAAATGTTGTTGTTAGTATTGCATTAGCTGGCTGCATCATATAAAGCGAGTCACTGTGAAATGGACACTAAGCTTGTTGTCTTTGCTCGTTATTGCAGCGCTGCTAACATTTCTGCTTTGCATTGCTTTTATTTGCATATTTATGTGTGTCGTGTAGTAATATTATTGCCTTTTAGCCTGCGAAGTGTTTAGCCATTAATGGGTGCATTGACAAGGCGCGTGCAGCGCCTCTGAAGGTCGACGCGCAATCAGCCATCCGCTCGCTCGCTCACTTATGGTACTCACTCGGTCTTTTATACAAGAATACATATAGCCTGGCTTTGAAATGCATATAAAGAGCAAATATGGAAATGCAGTTAACCCAACGCGCTCTTCAGTAAATGCTTTTGCCTTTAAGTGATTCAGAAGCAAGTACCAAGAAACATTAAATATTAAGTAGAAAAGTCATTCAGTAAGGATATAGTATATACATACATATGTATGTATCATCGATTGTAGCTGTAGTGACGGCTAATTAGCGGCTTCCTATGAAGTGCAATAAATCTTGCATCAATAATTTTTTTTTTTTGACAGCTGATGGAATTTTTCGAAAGTCGGTATTTATGTATCGATAAATTTACTGGCAGACTGTTGACCTCTTTCGATTTTTTCGAAATCCGATGTGTCAGTTTTGAATCTGAGATCTTGTATACAGATTTGGTTTAATTTAAGGTTTATCGATTCTTTTAACGGTTTTTGAATTTTTGAAATTCCATTTGTATCAATAAATGTAATGATTCATTGTTGACTACTTTTTTGGAAATTCTACAAATGCGTTTGATTATCGTTAATTTTATTGCTCCTGTCATTTTTGGAAATTTCAGGAATCTATTCGACTATTTTTTATCGATAATTTGATTAATTTTGAGAGTTTTTTTATCGATTACCTTAAAAGCGGGTTGCTAATTATTTTGGGAATTTGAGGAATTGTATAAATTTTTATTATTATTATTTTTACCGAATATTTCAGCGGTTCTGATATTTTCGAAATTTGATAAACTTGCTTGAGAAATTTTTTTATCAGTAGCCAAAGTGGAATTTTGTTTGAGGTCTTTTCGTCATCAATAAATCTCCGTCATCATACCTATTTAAGGTTAAAAGATTTAAAAACAAGAAGAAATATTGACTTCGCTTGCACCGAACATATAATAAACTCTGCAAATACAAAGAAGACGTGTTCAAAATTTCAGATCGATCTCTCAAAAATTCGGGTATATACGAATAGAAAGTCATGGCTAAATTGACTAAGCTCATCAAGCCGATCATTTTATATATATTTTATAAGGATTTCTTCTAGATACAGTTTTCTAGTACAAACTTCAAGGAAAACTTAATATACCCTGTTGGTGGTATAAAAATTTTAATTTTTTTATATTATTAAGTTGCAGAAGATAAAAACTAAATTTGATAGCATTGAAGATAACGGTCAAGCACATGAATCGCATACCCTTTTGTATAGAATTCAATTTGTTAACATTGTTTATGCTTTTACAAGTAAAACTCTAGAAAAGAGCGGCGCTCAAAGATGGTGAACAGAGAATGGCGAATCGAAGACAGCTATAGATATACAATTTTTATATTTCTTTAGTCTCTCAGCGCTAACTGGGTAGCCAAGCTAACTTCCTATCAGTTTGTAGCCAACAATGGCATTGACAAACGCCACCAACGCCAACCAGTATTTCCCTCACCATGAATTCGTACAGTTTACTGCATTTACTCGTAATCATTCAAGTGGCAAGGTCTAACCAGTGATGGCGGAAGACGTATACTAGTCCTTGCCTCTTCCATGAAGGATTCACTTTGCATATTGTCTACGCAAATATAAAACTATCGGCATTTCACGCCTGATGCGATAAAGGCAGGAAATATATACGTTGGGACGGGCCGATGCCGATATATGGGTGCATGTGTAACGGTACTGCAGTACTTTTAATTACTTTGAACGGCATTAATTGTGAGGCGTGAAAATGCGTCTGGCAAGTGGCTAATATAGTACATACACACGAGAATTTCAATAGACTCGTACTTTTTGTGCTTCGTTTCCGATATGTTGATTTAACACCAATAATGAAAACGGGCTTGTGGACAAGTGAAACACTTGTGAACATAAAGCAATAATAATAAATGCCATGTCCTTAATATTGAATTTCACTTTTTGGTATTTGTAAGTATTTAACATTGAGAGAAGGTTAACGGGTCCTACAAATGTTAAAAATTATTTCATTGTTCTTTTGGACAAGTTTTGTTAAAATTATAATCATTGACTGATGTTTAGTGCGTTATAATTTATCAACACTGCTTCACAAAATTGACGGTATTCTGACGTTTCATAACTCTCTACAATTTGTTGCTTTGTTGATAATATAAGAATAAATAATAATAATTATAGTTTTAAAGTCAATTCAGAGCTTTTTTCTGGGGTTGAGGTCAGCACACGTCAAAGGCATTTTTTTTGTATATAGTAATACTATATTATCTAATATTTTAACATGAAGCTAAATTATCATATGTATATAAAAGGCTAAGTCACGTGTGTGAAACTTTTGTTTTCTTAAATGTTTCATGTTCAATGGGTGTCGCACTAATTTTATAGATTTTTCTTTGAACAAAATACTTAACTTGGGCTTGTCTGATTAGAAAAAGATTCGGTACATGTTTTTTGGAAAATTTTGTTAGGTCTTCCGGAGTAGGTTAGTTAGTATTTTTTGGAAATTACCTATTAAAATTTTTAGCGAACATTTTTACACTAATTTTTAAGAAGTTATGTCCACTTGTTCAAAAAAAATGTCTGGTAATGATCAAAAATTATAAGAATTTTGAGAATAACTTAGATTTTTTAATCCACTTTAAAGTGTTAATGTTTTCACAAAAAACGTATTTTTTCTTAAACAGTCATATATCAAAATGTTGACTCTTCGATCATTAGTTGTATTCATTTATTTTACTAGTTTTTTGTTTGGGTTTAGGATCTGAGTTAATTTTAAGCATAAAAAACTTCCTCACTGCCAAACACTTTTTTTTGGAGGTTTTGCAGTAAGTAAGTGTGGAGTAAGGGAATCCCATATTTTTTTTTTTTAAAGAATCGCCGATTATTTAGGTTTCTTTAATAGCAAATGGATAAAACGCCTAAAAAGAAGAGCTTTCCGAATACATAAAAATATAGATACCTTTCTTTGAAAAAATTTTTTTTTTTGGAGCCTATAATCCATAGAATTTGTTTATTGAAATTAAACTTGTAAACTTTTATAAAAACGAAAAGTAGTGTTTAATGAAAAGTTTGGTTTTTTATATCATTACTACAGAGCGGTGTGCATTTTTTACTTCATATTAACTTTTGTTTATTTTATCCATCTGGCTAACAATAAGTACGGGAGAAGTCTGGCTGGGATCATCAAATGATCTCACATTAAGATTTATGACTAACTTTAGGTATACAGTAGCGCGCAAATAATTAGAACCTTGAGATTTACAATTATAAACGATTATTTTGTATTACTGAATTGGTGTGAATTTAAGAAAATCAATTTCCTAGTTTCGTAATTAAAAGGGGTATGTAATGATAGAGAAGATTCTCCAGATTATAAAAAAAATATATATACACACATATAATTGACACTGGCATAAGGTTTTTGAGATATTTGCATTTAAAGTTAAAAAATTTAACTATATAAGGTGCGTGGTTTTTAATGAATTTTACAGTTCTATATTTAACTTTTATATTCACTAGCATTTCACTTAGTCGTTTCTACACATTTATATTATATTACACAGTGTAAAAATTACTTTTAATCAATATTTAACTATTGTTCAATTATTTTTGTTAACATACATTTTCGCGTTGAATCTCCTCTATGTGTGCACACCTATTTTAACCCCGAAATCAGGAGAAGCTATTCTATATCCCACCCCAGAAATGTATTTTTGTTATATTTTCATTTATTTTTTTTTCTATAATATGTAATTTTTTTTTACATATGAAGATTTAAACAAAATTTTTTTCTGTTATAACAACTAATGAGCCATTTGGTAAATTTGTTATGTTCACTATTTTTTCCATCAGTGCATGTCTTGAATAATAATGTATTTCGAGACAATACTCAACACTTTTCGCACAACTATGCTTTAATACCGTACATTACTGTAATAACCCCATATTTTTTTTTTGTTTTACTCACTTTCAATACAAATGCTACTCAAAGCTTTAGAAAAACAACGAAAACACTAGCAAAGAAAATCAAACAAACAAATTATTTAATATCAAAGCATTGCTTTAAATAGGTGTAGGTGCAGTCGTAAATGCTTTCCCGCTACCAATGTTTGACAATGTTGCGCCACAATATTTACGAACATATTTTTGATAAATTGTGATAAGAAACGATTTCCCAACCACATTTGATGGAATAGTAAATAAATGTTGTTTTTCTATTTTTTTTTGGTTTTTCACCAAACTCACTTTTTTGTTTTTGTAAACTGTAAGTGCTGTCGCAGTTGGCGCAGCTGCCACCACCGGAACAATAACGAAAATCAGCTGCTTCACCGCGCTGCCACAGTTCCGCCTTCACGTCTTTTCCTACTCGACGCTACTGCGCTGCCAGCGTCTTTGCTTTACCATTGTCTATCGCTCAACTTTTGATATTTCTTTCACTGTTCTAACTAATCGTATAGATACAATTTTTGCTCAAAATAAGCCGTGAAGTTAGTGGCTTAATAGATATTTGGACATATTTTTTCGCAACCAATTTCACAATTTTCAGCGATTTTTATTTCACTTTAACATATCGTTTCTATTCATTTAAGCACTTAATGCAATTTTGCTGCCAAATATTTCACTATACACTGCTGCCCAATGCACTTCACATCTTTTTTCGTTAAGCTTTTTGTTGTTGCTGGTGTTTTTTAGGAAATCTTTTCACAACCTTTTGTAGTTTGCATATTTTCGGCGTAAAACGGAGAAACTTCAGAACATTTGCCGTTTACACCGGTATTTTTATTTCTCAGACAAAGTTTTCGCAACTTTGCAAGGTTTCTTTGTATTTGTTTTTACAAATTAGCACAAGAACTACACTATTTTCACTATTAGCTCCGCAAGATCCGAAAAGTGATTTTGCACTGCAAAACTAGAATGGAACAAAATCTACACAAAGAATGAAGGAGAAATGCAAAAGTACGAAAAGGAGAATTTCGACAGCAAACGGAGAATGTCAAATACATACATATTTACACATATTTGACGTTGTCTGCTCTGGCCTTGCAGATAAATATACGTTCTCTCCTGTCAGTGGCTAATTGTTAGCAGATGGCGCTGCTAATGCAGTTCGATGTGTTGATTTAAGTTGTTCCTAACTTGTCTAAAGTATCTGAGCGACCTCTAGTGGCATTTTCTCGTTGTTTTAATGTTAGCTCAGGTGCGGTTCAGATACTGAAAAGTATGGGTAGCGGTGGGTATGGTCAACCAGAGAACATAAATGTTTTAGAGCTAGCCGATTGTTCGTGTATTGGTTCCTGAGTCAGTAAATAACAATTATATTCAATTATTGTAATTAATTGTAGTTAGTTTCCAGTTATTCAGTATAGTGCAATTCAGAGCGACTCAAAATAGTTTTTAGTCTCGGATTATATTAACATAATACAATTTGATATATAATAATAATTTCATTCTCAGTGATGGGCAAGGGGCATGCAATCTCGTCCGCTGAAATCAAATCAACAATGGAACTAAAGTGCTTAACAGGGTTGCCAGCTAAAATAGCATCTTACGAGCATGGAACCCTTGGGAAGATGAATCGATAAAAATGATTTCCTGGCGAACTGTCACTGGCAATAAGCGCCTACCTGGCGTAAAATTCAAATACTTTTTCAAAACGTCGCCATTTTGTTTATTTTTGATCGTAGGTCATTGTACTTTCTAGTTTAACAAAATTTTTTTTATTTTTAGGTTTCATCACTGTAGCAGTCGAGAACTTTTTTTAGCATCTTCGCATTGAGCTTTTGAGCTTGTGAGTCGTGAGGAACCAATACAATATGACATGTTACATTATAGTTATGAAAAAACCAAAACTTTTTCGCTCATATTTTCGACCGTTTTAAATGAATTGAGTTAAAAAAAAAATCATTCGATCAATCACGAGATCATATTATTAAGAAGAATTGTGAAAAAATGTTCATAAGATCGTTCACTAGTTTCTGGTAAATCGTGCCCACCGACTTTGAAAACGAGGCTTCAAGAAGAACACAATCAAAGACTGAAGCAGCCGACCGGTCTGTCCGTCAGGCTAAAAAAAATTATTGATTGGACAATTTATAGACACAATGTATTGTAGACAGATGAGACTGTCTACCACGTGCCACGTGAGAAGAAGACAGATGCAGTTCAGTTGCTAAACAGATTCCAGGTGGCACGGTGATGTTGTCGGGATGTTTGTCTTTTTACGATTTTGGAGATTTGGTACGAATTGAGGACACTTTAAATCAGTCCGGATGAACCAGAATTTTAAACTACCATGCCGGGCAATCGGCCTTTTTACAACTGTCGACTAGACAACAACACGACAACGCTCTATATCATAAAGAATGCGTCTACGTAGCTTTTAAAAGCAAGTTGTACTTCCATGGCCTCTGCAGATCCCCGACCTTAACATTATTAAAAATGTTTTCGACATTCCTCAAACGTCCCCGTTCAGAGGAAAATTGATAAGGAATGAAAACGTAATGACACAATTATTGAAATATTCGAAATTTGGTCCAAATTGCCACTTGATTAAAGGCAGATATTGATGCGAACGGCAACGTAACCAATTATTAATTCACAACCTTATTACAATAAGTTAGACTAAAGAGCAAAATTTAAAAAATTATCCATAATAAATACAAGAAACTAAAGTTTAAATTGTGTGTGAATATTACCGTTAATCATCAGATAACTTGATAACGATCCTAAATTAAGGTCTACAACAACATAGAATTTTTTTGTACAGCAACAAAAAACAGCAGCAAAAAACACTATTTCTGTGAAGTGTGCAAAAAAAGTTCATTGTAAAAAATACTTTTGACCACCTCTGTATATGTGTGTAATATGTTTATAGTATGTAAATTGCTCTCGAATACGAGCTGTATGGTATATCTTAAATCTCGGTATGTATGTAAATACGCACTTACTTATGTATGCAATTCGTACATTGATTAGCGCCGTTGTAAAGCAGTTACAATTTGAAGCGCGTGTGCTCGCTCACGGCAATGCTTGTGGGGCCAGTTCGTTGTGGGACGGCATAAGGCCGTGAGTGAAAATGGAAATTTGACAGTTGACATTTGGAGCAACTTCAGTTTTAATGGAGGAAAATCCACAAATGCATACCGCTACACACACAAATGCACATACATATGCGCATTAACACATCTACATACATATGTGTGTATGTATGCTTTGTATGTAGATCGAGGCCAACTTTTACTTTTTCCTCACAGACTGGCAAGCCCAACCAGTTCGGGCTGATTGCCGATCTACAAGCGTAAGCAAAAATACTATTGTATTAAGCTAGAGAAGTTATTTTTAAATGCGCTGCAATTTGCCTTTGCTCGTTGCAAGGAGCAAATAATGTGCGATATTGACTTAGCCGCTAATTTGCACATGCGCTGAACCACAATTACATTTCAATTGCATTTTTTTTCGTTTGAGTGTGGTTTTTGTGCCAGCAGGACGTTCTTTGTTCGCGGTAGCCAGCTTTCGTTTCCTTACATTACCGAGGCAAGGAAGAAGAAGCAGGCGAAGCACAATTCAAATGCATTTCATAATCGCTTTGCGTAATCGTGCAGCTGTTGACGCGCGAGGTTCGCCGATTCATTTTGTGGATATTTTTAAGGTTTCCTCACTCGGGTGGGTCGGCGGTCATTGGCAATAACTTACTACATTCGTACGAATGTGTGTGTATGCTTGTGCAATATGTACATACATACATACATATACATATGTATATTCGAGCAAGTACTTCCTGGGATGCTATTATCGGCTGTTTTACTTAAGTGTTGCTGCAAAATGAGTGTCAATGAACTTGTCGAATAAAGCAAATTAATTGTGCGCATTAATTACGATCTTACACATATGCATGTAGCCACTGGCAGGGTTATTTTCAAAAACACAAACAGCCACAAATGAACTTTAGCGCAGCAGAGAATGCACAATGAACGTAATTTGTGTTTGAAACCTTTGTTCGCTCGCATAACCTTACACATACGTTAAATATCGCATAATTACCATCAAAACCACATAAATTTAAATTACTAAATACTTATAATTTTAAGTTATGGCGCCATTTTGTAAAATATGAAAAAGTACTTGGTCTAAAAGATGAGTTGAAACTGGCTTTAGCGACTGTTTTTGAAATTCCTCACGAGTCTTGCATTGTCCTCATAAATACCCAACATTATTGGCTTTATTTCATTCGCATGTCAATGTGATAAGTATCTCAGTTCTTAAAAATTTTGATTTTGAAACTAAATGACTTACAAGTATTCATATACACAGTTCAATAAACTGGTTGCGTCATTTCATCTATCATAACTGTATTTTGGAATTCAATAAAGTTCCAATTTCCAGTCCTCATACTGTTATCACAGATCCATCAAATATCAAAATTATCGAAAAAATATAGTGATAGCATTGAGAGCTTTCCTCAATCCATTCTAAAAAAAATTCACTGACGTACTATGACATATTAACTCTTAATAGTTCTGTGCTTATCAAAATGTTTACTAATTTCTCTCTAATGAAGACTCCTCAAATTTCGTAATTAAAAATTAATAATTGATGATAAAAGTACCTGCTGGTATTGCAAAAAAAACCCCTTATCATACTATCTGACCAAATTTGACTTGGACTGGTTCATTTAAGATCAGAATCATTACAAAATTTTATTTTCGAAGTTGGCAGCACCCTTTTTTTAGGTTTTTATTAAGTTTGGTCTCCACATGTTAATTGTTATGCGTTTGGCAATGCGAGAGGCTGGTCTGAGGATTTTTACTATGAAAAAAAGTAAACAAGACTACGGAATCGTTATTTGGGAAGTCAACTTTATATTGAAAAAGAAAAAAAATGTCTTGTTTGCGTAGCAGATAGCAGAGGATCTCAATATTTTACTAGACTCGTAAAAAATACCTCAATCTTTTGCCAAAAACAGCGTCTAGTAGGGGCCGATCCACAAATGAGCCGAAACCAGAAGAACCTTGTCAAAGTCGGTCAAAAATCATTACCCCCGATTTGGTTCACCATGATTTCGTTCCACAGAGTCAAACGGGTAATAAGAAATACTGTTTGGATAGTTTGAGGTGTCTATGTGAAAAAATTTGTGGACACGTAATTTATGAACTATTCCATCATGATTGCGAATGACTCTTTGGCTAAACTCGCACTGAGTCATCGCTTAGCCACCGCTTTCGTCATACTTAACTCCCTGAAACTTTTTTCTGTTTTCAAAACTGTAAAATCAGCATCCGGAAACGCGCCAAGAGTCCATTAAAGCCAATAAAAGTCATTCGTTGAAGGCACTGAGATCCTGCCAGCGGAGCCGTAACAAATGTATGGAACATTGGCGTGCTTGTATTGGCTCAAAAAGTCCTATTTTGAAGGCAATAATAAATAATTTGTCAATCCGGTTCAATTTTGATCCAAATGAAAGAATGTATCCTATATTCTTTTATACGGCATAAAGGTCGCTAGTGCACCAAAAATAACGGATATTATGGAGATTAGAATGGAATAACGATTGAAGTAAAAATAACAAGACAGCGAGATAGAAAATGTGTTAAGTTGAAGAACCGTTATAAAATTGACTATTTGGTCACAGAAAGTTATAGTTAGTTTTGTGTTTTATGTTTTCTTTTTAGAAAGCGGAGCGTCACTTACGCTCTCTTTGTAAATGTTAAGTTTTTCAAGGTTTCCGAGTGGAGCACAACGTCAAAATGTATAAGGATGTTACTCACAGTTGTGTATGAGCTCATGTGTGGTTCTTTGGCAATACACTAAAATTTAACCCGAGGGCGTCAGGGCATTTCCTTTGTGATCACGCAGGTTCATTAACTTGTCTCGCACACATTTATTACCGGAGATCACATGCACATGTATGTATACATACAAACGTATGGAATAAGTCTTGTTGTGCTCTGCAACTGGGCTTCGCAAAACGTCTGCCAAATGTCTGGTGAACGTGTAAATAATCCTTGCTCGCAACGAGCTTCAGTTTCCATTTGTTTGGAATAAGTATATTTTAGTTGAACTCGGTTGATATCGTATGCTTATGTGTGCGTCTATATCTAAAGAAGTTAAATGTAGTGCGGATATCTGCAAGTACGTACGCGTATGTATTCTTACCCGCACACAAGCCCACACGTGTCTTCCAGCGTGCAGACGTATTAGTAGGTCGGTGCCAATGTCTCCTCACATCGCTTCGGATCATCGATCAATGACCAACCGAAATGTGTAGGTACTACGATCACAATATAAGCTCACACATGCACGAACATACATTTGTACGTCGGTGAGTCTGATCAGCGGCCGCCAACCCGTGATGATTACTTTGTTTTTGTGCAACACAATTATTGTAGTTGTTTTTGGTTTGGCGTTATAGTCGCGAAAAAGGCAGCCAGGCGTCCGACTTGAATGATCGCGAGCATTTGGAAAGTCAGGCGACTTAGGTCTGCAGTCTCGACGCTTTTGGGGAAGGGTTGCGCTGAAGGTATGCGGCACTACACGGGCTCACAGTCGCTGTCACAGCATTCATATTCACACTCGTCGGACCGAACCGAAGAATGGCTGGCCGGCCGGGCTGATATCGATGAATTTCATTGGAATTTTTATGTGTATTGTATTTGCGTATCTGCGTTTGCCAATATATCGTGCAAATATGCATACATACACATATCTACATGTACATATGTATACGTATGTATATATGCGTGTGTGTGTGTTGCCTGTGTTTGTGATTTAATTGCCGCACCCAAAGTTTCGTTTCGCTTCGTTCTTCGATGCCATTTAGTTTTAAAAGAACGCAAAGGATGCTGCACACATACACAAACACGCACACATACATATGTAATTATGCATGTACCCACATTGTACAGCACATAAGTGTACCCATTATAAGAGCACATTTATCGAAAACTAGCGCTGGAGCTTAAGCTGCTGCCCTAACTGAACTGTTGAAACTCGTTTCCATTTTAGCGATTTGCTGCCATGTCTTCTTCTTCTTGTGCGGATTTTTAGGGCCCCATCATCCATATGTATGCAGCTAAACTCTTTTTATTTTGTACTTTGACTTAAATTTAGACGCGTGTACAAGGGTGTACGCATATGTACATATGTATGTGTGCCCTCAGTTATGCGTTGAGGAAATTTCAAATTCCATGCTTTTCGTCTCATCTACATGGTCCATGACTTGTCGAATGCTACATATTACAAACATACATATGCAAATTCCTACACATTTACATGTATAGTTCACACACTCCCTCTGGTGTTCCGATAAACTCGATGAATTAGTTCATATGGGTGTGGCTGTGCGAATGAAAAAACTGCTGCTTGATAACAGAAATACGGGAAATTCTCATAAAAGAAGTGCTGCAAAATATTCAAATGAATTTATTTAAACCTTTCGTTATTATAACAATATGCAAATATACTCAAATTTATTCTCAATTCTTGAATAAAATTACGTATTTAGTATTACGTTTTATTAATTTTCTATCATGAACAAGGTACATATGTACATATATATATTAAGTTCGTAACACCCCGAAGGAAACTTCGTAGACCTAATAAAGAACTTCCCCCTTAGTTGAGATTGAGCTGTCATACAAACTGGCCGATCAAATCAAGATAAAGTTTTTTAAAATAATATCCTTTTTCCTTACAAATTAACCTTTATTCGATTTGAAGGTTTTTTACATCAAATACCGGGCTTAGAAAGAACTACCAAACGTTTTTCTTTGGTTTAAACTCTTGATCGATTATGTTTTCATATAAAGTTCTATGCCCATATAAAGTTGTTATATGCTGTAATAAATGCGAATGTGAAGGTTACAATATATTTTTCAGAGCAATGAAATATTGGCATTTAAAGTTGAAAGATTCGTCATTCCAATTCGGAAAGCTACAATTTGCCAATCGATGACTTATCTGAGTCCAGAAAACTAAAACCAAGTGACGTGTTCGGTCCAGACTTGAACCGAAATTAATTTCTTTAAATTTTGCAGATTTCTTGGTTTCCCCTGTTGGTCCCAGAGTTACCATTTTCCCTTATCAAAATCAGGGATAAAATTATGGTCAAAATTAAAACTGTACAAAGGTGTGGAGCTGGGTGACAAAGGGTCAATAAGTAGAATACTGTCGGGTGGATGGACGATGTTTCGTAGCAGTTGTAACTTAAGTGGAACAAATATCAATTCTTTTTCCAGTAAAGTCTGCAAGACTAAGATAAATTAGATATCAACCACAGAAAACTTAAGATCTTTTGGACATTATGTTTGTTGACATACTAAAGTAAGTGAGGTAAAGAGGAACTTATAAGAATCATCACATATTCACGAAAATATGGAAATTGACTCCAGTCGCATGGATCTATAACTATATTTACGCATTTTTTCAAAATTAAATTTCTTTGAAAGAAACATGTCGCATTATTAAAAGTATTGTCCAAATGCAGCTACAATCCTTTGTTCATCTTTTTAGCATTTTGAGAATCCCAACCCAAAAGAATTGAGCCGGCTTGGCGGCCAACAATGAATAAAGGTTCTGATGTGAACCGTATTCCAATGAAGAGAATGCCCTCGATCGGAATAAATGGTAGACAGAAGGGGAACCTATTTTTAAACGGGCCCCTTGCAACATGTCTTAGAGAAGACATTGCACTTTCTCTATAAAATTGTAAAATAAACGTCTTAAGATCTTTTGAGGAGCCCATGGAATGTCTGTTACTCAGGCGTGTATTTCTTTTCACGAAATCTTTTTAAATTGAGGGTTGGCGCTTGACTTTGATATTTAGTCTTGGTTTGCAGAATAAAACCCATAATTATTTCCATTTTCCGTTATACGAATCCTAATATTTATTAGATGATGAGCCAATGAAGCTTGCTTATCATCATCAGAATCGTTTCTAAACGAGTCTGAGTGTTCTTATTGGCTAACAGTTGACCTGTTCTTTATAAGTAAAGCTGGGATTAGGTAATTAAAATAAATATCTTCAAATAAATTTCTTCATTATAACAATTAACAAAAAGAAAAAATCCAAAACTGCGAGACTGACTACGAGAACCGACTATGTGTGTTCTTTTCAAGCTGTTGGTGCAAAATATTTTAATAATCAACCCGACGCTGGTCTCAATTCAGCGAATTCGCATGTTTTCAGCCAGACCATCGAGTCGGCGCTCATTGACAGCAGCCGCCAACTATTAAGTGATGACAACAAATGCAGGTCCAGCAACAAGGGCGACACATGTACATATATGCGGCGACGTTCGTTGTGCCGCTGTAGCAAGTTCCACTATCCGTGGCAACAACGACACAGAGTTATAAGACACGAAAACTACCCGTTGGTGAACCGTACGGGCGTTCCGACATCAAAAACGTATGGTTGATGCCGTTGCGACGGGAAGTTAAATTCGCGAAGCTCCACATATGTGTATGTTTGTATGTACATGTACTGCAAACAACTTCAAAACAAAAAATAGAACGGTGGATAAGAGCAACAATAAGCACAACAAAACTTCGAAAGGCCAGCCAACTTCAACTGTCATTTGCAGTTCAACAGCATTTTTGTGCAAAACAACAGCTTTGATATCATAACCCCCGCCATATCTCCCCAATGCGAAAACAAAAACAGAAAACACCAAAATCAAAAAACGATTTGAAAACGCTGAAAAAACTGCAGCAACGAAACTGGTTCTACTTCTTGATTACTCTCGAATGGATGCAATCTGCCTGCCAGCTAAGCAAGCGAACAAACAGTCAGGTTCACTGCTTGCCCGACTGACTGAATAAATTGGTCGTTGGTCGACCAGCACATTGGCAGATTGGCAAGGTTGAGGTTGAGGTTGAATTGCCGGCTTTGGCGTTGGTGTTGGCAATATGTGCTGGTCAGTTGGCGATTGGATCACTCGACAGCGCCGAAGCACTGTGCAAATATTTTATTGTTGATATTTGAACTCACGTCTTTAAATTAAACAAATATGTGTGCATGTGTACATTAGGGATGAACTTATTTCTTGGCCCAAAATAAATTTGCATAGCGTAGTGTTGACTTCAGAGGGTATATAGTTTTTTACGAACAACTACTTAATTATCTCTTAAGTGACACGTGAACTTCGACGGCGCTAAAAACGTCAAAAACTGCTTTTTCCGTGGATGAAATTTAGCAAAATTCATGATATCACTAGATGATGTTGTCCGCAGAACGACCAAAATGTTGATTGTTTTATCTTGCCGAAACTCGATTTTTGAACAAATCAAAAAACTGGTATGGATATTGCTTGAAGATCTACATACATATGTATATACGGAATATGGAGAAGAAATTTTATAGTTTGCGGATCATTTGTCGCCGAGTAATCCCATAAAGTGATGAATATTGTTGAACTGAGAACTGACTTTTTAGAAGGGTAAAACTCAAAAACAATTTAATTAGAGTTCGATTGAAATTTTCAAATTTTAATATGTTATATAAAGGTATAACTTACAGAAATATGGAAACCTTTTTTTTTTGTTTTTTAATTTCGTACTAGATATCTCTTTAAAATCTTCAGTTCTATTTATTATGGTCAATCTTCAAGAATTGGACCACGGACCAATATTTTTTTTATCAAATTTAATGATTTTGCGCTTAATTCACTAATGAACCCTAATTGCTGTTGTGATTTTTTATACTCAATATTCACAAAACTGAATCGGTAGGATTCTAATTTCTTCTAAGCCAACAATTTACAAGCTAAGTAAACTTAAATATGCACTCAAAACTTCTGACGTTTTCTCGTTCTCTTGAAGCCTACAATATTTTACATAATAGCTCTCTTTTTAATAAAACAAGAATATCTTTTTGTGGATTTGGAGAGTTTTCTGGCACTTGACAACGCAAATTCAGGCATAACTCTAAACTGTACATTATCCATGTTCTGTACTCTCTACTAAGATAAATGCGGGATACTCGGTAGTTGGATTGTAAACTAATTACTGTAAAATAATGAATGATCTTAGTCAAAGAGAGAAACTTCTTCTGACAAAATAAAGAACAATATACAAAAATGACAATAAAATTGCATACAGAGCAGAACACCCCTAATGTGACTTCTCTTTACTTATTTAACTCACGCTGGATAGAAATCAACACACACACACACTTGCGCAAAGATAATCTGCGAACATGTTAGTGTCTTCAGATGCGAGTGAGCTTTGCTTGCACTTGATTTCATGCTGTTTCGCTAGAACAGCATTTCTGCTAAGAGTAGCAAAATATTTCGAATAGTGTGCCATTAAGCTACGAGCACACACAAATACATAAATATGCACGTAAAGTGCTTGTTGAGCATTTTGAGCAGTTCTCTCTATGATTTCTTGTGCTGAATAAAAGTTTCTAATTGTTTACTATTTTTACGTACTCGCGATGTACTTGCACACACTTACACACACACATGCAGACATGCTTGCCTACATGCACATAACTGTGAGCATTTGAAGCGACGGCAGTCGACCTTGACCATGGAAAGAAATTCGCTTTGTTGTGCGCTAGAAGTTAGCAGGTAAGTTAATTGGTTATCAAAAAAACAAAAAAACACGAAAATATAGTGATAAGTGGCATATACCGAGAATATATACATACGTACATAATCTATAATATATTAATTCATTTGTGAGCATTTGCATGCAAGCACACTTTGGAAACTTGCTTGGAATTTATTATTCGTTTGCTTATATATAGATTCATGATTTTTGCGTAATTTTTGGAAAATTTCCTGCATTGTGCGGACATTTGTATGTTTGCTTAGGCGGTATTGTGGTCGTAAAAAGCACATGCATTCGAGACATTTTATATACTAAATTAGTTGTTCTCAGTTTTTGCAAGTCACACTTTTAGATAAAAATAGCAATCTTTTGTTTGACTACTATTTCTTCTTCAGAACATGATAATTACTTAGATAGTCTCTGTCAATGGTCGAAAATGTTTTTTGAATAGGTTAGGTCAGTCTAGCCTAGAAAAGAGGGCTAGCTCGGAGTGAAGGAGCGAGAATCTATTTTTTTCAGGTTCCATTATAATAGATATTTACTGACATTTGGATACAAAATGGAAGCTACTGAGCCAATATTTGGAAGCTCCTTTATCAAGGAGAGACTCGAAGAGTCATTCTGGTGCCAGCTGAAAAAAATAAATAAAAACCTCTTAATCAACATATGGTTGGATGGTAAAATACATACATATGTATGTTCTTAATTATATATAAATAATGTTTATACTCTTGCAACCAGTTGGTACAGAGTATTATAGTTTTGTTGAGGGTGACGGGAAAAGTTGAATCACTCCCCATAAAACGGTACTGTTCAAAACTACTAAAAGCGCGGTAAATCAATAACTAAATGAGCGAGGGACGCAAAATTTTGCCGCCGGGATGGTATGAGAAGGTTTTATGAGAGCTGAGACAATAGGCGTGGCACCGCCTACTTTTTGGTGAAATCCAATGTCTCGGAACCCGACTGACCGATTTCGATAAAATTTGGTATATGGTATTTTTGATCGAAATTTTCGGCAGAATAGCGGACTCGCTTTATTTGAAAAATGCTGAATCGAAAAATACGTTTTATGTGCTCAATCCAATCGTCCAGCATGCTTCAACACTAGAGCGAATTTGACAGGAGTTTTTTAATTTTTTATTAATCTTCAACCGAATAATGTGTTTTGTAACAGTAAAGTGCTTTTCAAGCCCGAAATTAGTCTTAAAATAGCAGAACCCCTTAAGTCTTGTCTTTAAACTAGGAAAAAGCCAGCAAGAATGCAAAATACACGAAGCGAACTTTTAAGCAGAAACATTTCCCCCACCATCAGGCATTTTTTCTTGGAGGTCTTCCTGGACATTGATTACGGAATGAGGTGAATTCGAAAATTCTCAAATTTAAGCAAAGCGTATTTCTCGGACTTGCAGATACACACATATGTATAACCCCTTAAGTGCCAAATAAAACACTTGAGCTAGCAGCACTAGTCGCTTAGCGCTAGCAATTGCCCTTACCGCCTTATAAAGATGAAATTTTCGAAGTTACTGACGTTGCTGTTGCTATCGCTTTTGCTATTGAGGTGTATATGGTTGTATGTGTATGTATGTATGTGCTATGTAGAAGCGTCCAAAGTTATCCACGTATTTTGATATTTGTGTTATTGTATGACAACAACAATAATGTGGCGATTATTATTTAGCTGCGAGTGCATTGAAATTTGTGAGCATTTTTTGTGCTTTGCTTAGCATCAAGGACAAATGACGTCAGTGCCAAACATCGTTTCGTATATATGTATGTGCATGCATGTGTGTGTGTGTGCAACCGCTTACCCACCTTTTGAACATATCTACGAATGACCGTATGTTGTTCGCTGTTGTTTTTGCATCGAATTTGCCAACACTCAAACGTTTTCTTATTAATTCTATTCGCCGCTGCTGCGTCTAATGTCATATTCGCATTGCTTTCTTCTCTTTTCGCGTTTCTATTTCCAAAAGCTGGTATGTTTTCGCAATGCGATTGCCATTGTTGTTGCTATTTTGCCATTTTTTGTTTTTATTTGTTTCTCTTTTTGTTAATGGCTTTTTTTCGCTGCTGTTGGCTGTTTTCAAAAATAGAATTATTGATAAAAGCGAAATGACATTTTCTTATGTTTAAGTGCCTGCAATGAATGCGAGACACGTAGCTTGTTTGTTGGTGTGCATGTGTGCATGTGTGTGTGTACGTGTATTTATGCGTAATTTATTGTTGTTATGTTTGGCGTTGCTGATAATTTATTAAACAAATGGAAAGAAATCAAATAAAAATTGTGAAATGTCAACGTACATTTCAACGACTCTGATTGCCCCTGATCGCCTCTCTTCGCCGCCAATGACCGCTTACGCTGCCGACAATGAAAATTCGCTCAAAGTGGAAACATCAAGGTGGTGTCTCTGAATTTTCTATGGGGGTGTAGCGCGCTTGTATGGTGATCTACAGCACATTTCGAAATGCAGTGATGCAACTGGCCTTTAAAAATCATGCTCGAGATGGCATCTAAATTTATATTTGACGTTATTTAGAACGTTCGCCATCAACTCCATGAATGTGCAGTCGCGCCGAAAAAGGAAAGCTTTAGTATTCCAGTTTATAAGTCATTAGTAGTTGAGTAGAGAGGTTCAGGCTTTACTTTTTCTCTAAAACACTCGGTTTTCGAGTTGTGGAACTGATCATGCAATTAATATGACTTTGAGTTACCTCACATTTCTTCTGTTCATTATTCAACACTCAGTAAAGGACTAAATACACAGTTAACAGCAAAATAATGCCTCGCAGCTTCCAGCTTTGAAATTCATTACAGATTGTTTTACTTTGGTTTCTTCAGCTTCAGCTTTCGATCTTTCTTAATAATTTTTGTCATACTACAAATTTATAATTGATATATTCGGTATCCAAATATTGATATTTCTAAATATACATACTTATGTAAATATATCTGAGTGTTCCACAGTATATTCGAAAAATGAGATTTCAGAAGAATAACGGATATCAAAGTTATGTTGAGATTTTTCTTCGAATATCGAGGTGTGGTGTGGTCCGAATTCCTTCCGACTAGCCAAACTGTCAACTATTTGAGTGTTTTCGTTGATTGCGCGAAGCTATTCGTAAAGAGAGGTGGGAATTTTGTGCAGACAACTCTGGTTTTTGCATCGTCACATACTGCATTGATTCTTCGTGATTTTCTGCCTGATTTAGCTCCGTGTGGCTTCTGGCTATTCAGCAAACTCAAACGACCGCTCCGGGGAAATCGTTTTGAGTAAAATAGGAACATTAAGAACAGAAGTTGACTTTAACAACTGTTTCAAGGACTGGAAATAACGTTGGTGAAAGTGTAATGGGGCCAAGGGGGATCTACCTTACTACGTTTAGAATATTTTTAGTAAAGCTTAGTACTTCTGGTCCCTTTCCCTTAAATCTGTCGATATGGCTGGGAGGACGGCCAGCGTCCTTTACTTGAACTATGCCTCCGACAAGTATTTATATTTTTTAAAGAGAGTGGTGTAAATTCATCACCTTCAGGGCGTGCCCACATTTGCGAAGGGGTCTACAAAACCACTTGGCACCCTCATTTTGGAATTGAGGACCACAACCGTTGGAATATTTTGCATATTAGACTTAAACTGCCGTCTAACTTCCATATCTGTTTAAAATCCATAGCTACAGGCAATAATTTTCTCTGTCTAGTTGAGTGAGCGCTTACGCGTAGCAATCACAACAATAGCAACAGTAGTGCCAACATGCAACGGCAGCAGAAGCAGTTATGCGCTTTGAATTATAATGAAATGAGGACTTTTGTGCGAGCGCATTCGGAACTGACAGTGTCGCCACAGGAGCGATAACCCTTGCCGGGGGTTATTTAGAGCCATTCGGACATGGGACTTTAATTCGCGTTGGCATTCAGTTTAGCACTTTGTGCGCTGTTGCGCTGTTGCTGGCGGCAAAATGCGCACTTCTCTTCTGTTTATCTGCGCGGTTAACACCGATTTCCATGAGCGCACACGCGAATATTGTACGTCTTGAGTGGCCATTCAATATGAAGCAGGCGTGAGTGTGTGTGTACACACTTCATTTTTTTCATTTTTATTTCATTTCAGATTTTTATTTCTTCCAGCCTGCCTTGCACAACAACCCAACAACCGTACGCTCGGGCGCTCTACGAGAATGAAATGCAAGCAGCGGCCGTAGATGCTTCCGCTGTACCGCCACATTTCATGGTGACGCACCGTCATCGAGCGACGACGCGTTGAATGCAAATAGTGCGACGGCGCGGCATACAGGGTCATTGGTTCGTTGATTCCAATGTCGTCTTCTGCATCGCCGTCATCGGTAGTTTCGGAGTCGTCGTCGTCGGAATTGGCAGTTGGAAGCGTAATCGGTTTCGTCGACGGCAGGACAGTTCAATCACATTTCAAAAAGGTTCGAGGTCAATGCGCGTGCGTGCAACTGAGCACATAGCACATACCCCTCAACCATATATTGAATCGAATGTGCATTTGTATGTGTGCTGATATGCGCTGGTTGATTGTGGCAGCACAGTTCTCAGATTCTTAGCTGGCGCGCTTTTTAACTACTGCAAGACGCTGCACCATCGGCAGCTGCAATATTTTACAGTTTTGCATCGTTTGACACATAAAATTACTTAATATTTTATTGTTTTCATACAATCTACTTTTTATGTTTGTTAAGATCAGTGGCTTCTGATACTTATTAAACATCTGGTTTCAAATATCTGATAGGTTATCAAAATATGTTAATAGGAAACACAGTTTCCAGTTTGATAGAATATATTTTGCAGGACTTTTATTCCCTTTTTGCTGAGAACAAGTATATCTGATTAAAAAGGAATCGGGCGGACAAAAAACAAACTGCGCTTTCAAGTATTTTACTACAAATCTGTAAGACATACCTCTTGAGCTTAATCTTTTCGGCGTTTCTTGTCGTTTTCTAAAATATTCAGATCTTTTGATACAAGCATTGATACTTTTCATACCCTAAACTTAAACCAAATCGCATTGAGTTGATCCATAACAGATTCTCTGCTATCTCTCTGATGCTAAAACGATAATTTTTAAGCACTGTTTCTGTAACATTTTCGATGTTATCGTCATTAACATAGTTGGAAGGGCGTCTTTGCTTTGCGCCACTTAAATATTTGTGTTTGTGATAAAGAAGACTTCATGAATTCTTATGTAACAATTTCATTGATTCCGTACTGGGGATTCCATTCCATTCACAAAACTTCAAGCAAACTCGTTGCTTGTTTTCTCTTTCCTTGTTAAAAATCGTTAAACAAAAAGTTTTCGCCTCTTGCACACTTATTGACGTCTAAAGATCGAGCTTCACACAAACATAAAAAAGTTCTCTCAATTAAAAAAAAAAGGCTTTACCGACTCGGTGTGTACTCACAGCTTCAATGGACCAGTCCGGATCAAATTTTCAGATGGTACTTCTGAAATTGCAAGGTCTCTTTGCCAGCGGTTCGATAAATAGAAATCCCGCGAACTTCGAAGTTGACGAAACCTCAATTTTGACTAAGTTTATGAATTGTCACTTTTCCATTCGCATTCAAACTCTAACTTCACTCAAGAAAAAATATGGAAGCTGCCTTTGGAACGATGTTTTAAATTTTCCAATTTTTGTTGTTACTTCATCAAGGAAATATTTTCGTAATTAAATTGATTCTCTTTTCTATAATTGCAAGCCTCTCTAACCCAAGTTTCAGCGATATATTCTACCTTTACAGGTAGATATTCGAAATCCACATAGACGAAACATTTGAACATATAGTAAGAAGTGAAAAAAGTTTAGTATCATTTACAAAGGAAGAGCACTGTTCTGAAAAAAAAAACATCTCGAAAACTTTATATTTCTTTTCCTGCGACATTCGAGCCCAAGCGCCTCCGAATGGTCCTTTTAAAAGTAACGAACACGACTTGGGGTTCGGAAAAATGTAATGAAATCACGTTAAAGCTTATCTAAGTTTTAGTACGTAAAATATTTTTATTTAAAACGGTGGCTTATCTCATAAAGAAATATGTAGATAAGGAAGTTCATTTAGTGATTGAAATTTGACAATCATTAACCCTAAACAAGTTTTTCACAAACAAACAAAAAAACTATAACGATGTTAAGAACTTGAATAATATGAATGTAATAAATTTACCTTAATTGAATTGAATTATCAAACAACTAATCCTAAACACAATACATGTGCTTAAGTTGCCAACAATCGATTCTAATTGATTGGCTTTCGAGTTAAAACATTAAATTTTTCTGATATTTAACGATCTCTGGACGCTCTATTCGTTGTGAAACCAAGCCATTGCTCATCATCATCTACTCTTTCCACTTGCGGCGTGGCATGCAATGCATCACAGCAATTTGGCCTTTGTCACGTTCCTACAATAAAAATTCGTTCCAAGGATAATAATCATCCACACAAGTGAGTGAGCGATTGTCGAACGATCGAATGCATGAATGAGTATCGTCTCTGCTGCTGCCCCTAGTCCAAAAGCAAGAAAAAAATGTGAACAAATGGATGTAAGTCTAGCAAAAACTGAAGTGAACCGTTTTCGAAGCATATGTGTAATTGATGGCTACAAAGCCACATAAGAGTACACACACAAGTGCATATTTTGAAGACACCACAGTGGAGAGCCCAAACCGCAAACCGCAACGAGCTGTATTTTACTACAAGAACAACAAAAAAGATAAACTTACTGCAAACAAGCAACATTGATGTCAGCCAAATAGCAGCAAGAGCAGCCGCAACAACAACGACAATAACTGTAGCAATAGCTTTAGGGTCTCACTGCAACTGCAACTGCAACAGCACCGGCAACGGCGCGATGGAAGCGCAACATATGTTTCCATTTATTTTTGCCATTTTGTTTGCTAAAATGCAAGTGTTGCGCTGATGTGTTGGTGGCAAAAATGCATTCGTGACACATAAATGTGGAATTCGGATGACTTCCTGTCGGCGATCAGCAGCCACCGATGGGGCTATAAAGATCCGCAACCAAACTCCAGCAGCGATGCATCTTCCGTTGAGCGAGTTGTTGTTTGTAAAAAGTGTTGGTGGCTTGAAATGCATAACTATCTAATTAGATATGGATAATTAACTTTTTTTTAATAATATTACTTGGCATTGTAAAAAAATGCATACATCAAATGCTGGTTAAATATTCTATTACTACATTTAGGATATTGATTTTACTAGAGGCTTTAGTATTCAAATGTTCAAACCCAAAAAGAGGGTAGAAAACAGATAAGAAATATATGTATATAGAGGTGACTGAGAAGAGATTGCATACAGAGAGCGGCAAGATATCCTTACCTTGTGCATTTTAATGTCTACAGTCATTAATTGCTATCATAGCATTGGGTGTTTAAAAATAATCTGTTATATTTTCAATATATGTTAAATTATATGTTATTAGAAAGATGGGATTTCGTACTAAAAAATCTTCCTAAACATTTATTCCATTGCTTGACTCCTACAGCTCGTAGCAGTTTGCGGTTTGGGCTCTCCACGGATGTGTGTTCAAAATATACACTTGTGTGTGTAAGTGTATGCCATAAATTACACATATGCTTCGAAGACGGTTCACTTTAGTTTTAGTTAGACTTACACATCCGTTTGCTCACATTTTCCCTTTCATAATCCTTTAGAACAGGACTAAAATTCAGTCTCCGATATTGCTTTCTCTTCCAAAGAGAAGTGAGAAAACGGCGAGGTTTGTAGGGACGCAGAGCTATACGGATGTGTACAACCAAGATAATCATTTGAGAGGTGGTGTCTTCTTAGCAATTGTCAGTCTTAGATACCAAAATTACCTTCCGCCTGTCAGACCAAGGTAGTGTCTTCCAAATTGAGATCACAGCAATTAAAGAAAACCTTCATGTTTTGACAAGGAGTGTGCTCACAACAAGAAATATACATATATATTTAGACAGCTGAGCAACTTTAAAATATCTGAAATCTCGTAAAGTTTTGTAAAAAACAGTTAGAGAGTGCCTTCACCTCTTAGTGGATGTAAGCTCCTATTTCATCACGTTAAACCTAACATCACCTAGCACCACTCTACAATTAGATCCTGAAATAGTTGAAAATTATATGCCTCTGGATACTTGTAGATATTTCGGTGAAATATGCGGCGCATATGGCGACTTCAAAGTAATGACATAAGAACTCTTGTAGGAGTACTAATAAGTCACTGTGTAATTAGCAGACATGACAGTGTACTAGGAACGCCATATAATGACTATTGTAGTAAATGTAAATGTCAGGAGGTGGAAGAAAACTAGACTTTAAAACATCTTTTATGTACATGTAGAGCTCTGTACATGGTACGTTCCACAGTAAACAGTGAATCTAGCGCCCCCTGGTGGCGCCATCTATATGTTGACTGGTGCGTTAGAATCTGCCATCTTTATCAATTGTCCAGTAAGAATATCATGACTTTTCATCGATTGGAAGTGAAGTTACTGTGTTTTAAGTGTCAGTATGTTTGTGTCATCGGTGCGAAAAAGAGCTTCGAACAAAGAGCCAACATTAAATATCTCCAAAACATCGATTTATCGCCTTTTGATCGAATATTTGGGCTTACGAAAAGTGTGCGCACGGTTTGTTCTGCACAAATTGACTGACGACTCAAAATTTGCTCAGAATCCAACAAAAAAACTTGCTTTATAATATTGTGACTGGTGACGAAACGTGGTGTTTCCAATATGATCCCGAAACGAAACGCCAGAGTGCTGAATGGAAGGAACCGGACGAGCCGAAACCCAAAAAATCGCCCATGGGGAAGTCAAAAGTGAAGACAATGCTGATTTGTTTTTATGATTCCAAGAGTATTGTCCACAAAGAATTTGTTTCACCCGGCCAAAACGTTAATGCGGCATTCTACCTTGGAGTTTTGAAGCATTTGTTGCGCCGTATTCGACGTGTTTGGCCCGAATATTGCGAAGATGAAAGTTTGCGTTTATTGCATGATAATGCTCCGTCTCACCGATCGACGCTTATAACTGATTATCTGACCAAAAATCACATTTTAACCATTAACCACTCCCCGTATTCACCTGATATGGCACCGTGCGGTTTCTTCCTGGCGGCCATACCGGCCAACGAGCTAAACTACTCCTTCGACATGCTTTTGGACCGTGCAAAAGGCTGTATTGAAGCAGACGGAGACTATTTTGAACAAAATAAATTGATTTTGACAAAAACAAACATTTCTTCTGTTTTTTTAAGTCCTGTTTACTTTGGAACGCACCTTGTATAGAAAAAGCATCGAAACCAAAAACCGCACTAGGTGGTTCAGAGAGACGGGAATAGATTGAGGGGATCATAGACCCTGTCCCTAAAGTGCGTCATCAAACATCCACTCTTCATACCTCCTACCCATAGCATGCGTCGGAGATGGATTCCAAGAAATGCTCGATGTATGCATGAAACATAAGTTTAAGCTCAGGAAGATAATTTTCAGCTGCGAAGCGTTGTTGAATTGCAAGAAAACCGATCCATTACTGCAGCGGTTGGATACTGGTGGTGGAAAGTAGGTGATTTACGACAAAGTGATCTGAATGGGGAGTCGTGGTGAAACGCCACAAACGGTGGCCAAGATTGGAATGTTTTGTTAAGCGTTTGGTGCGATTGCTCAGTAGCTCCCAGCTTTGGTCAATAAGAGAAATTTGTTAGAAGCTCCAAGGCCCTAAGGAGGCTCTTATACATCCATCCTATAGTCCGCGAACACGGAACTACTTCCACATTTCAGCAAGTTACTGTGGAATTAAAAATGAAAGAGCTCTCTGAAAGCAATATACTTGTAAATAAGTTCGCATATTCATTTACATATAATTTATCTTTCGCTAAAGGATATTGTGGCAACAAAGCAACTATTCTTACCACTTACTAGATGTATTTATTTTTTCACTTAACCATTTGTCACTGCTTCCTTCGATTATTCAGTTTTAATCGTTCTGGGAGTTTTGCAAAGCGCTGTCGGCTTGTCGCCTAGTCACCCATCTCATCTCACCATTGTTGTTGCTCTGCAAACTCTTCACGCTTCCCACACATCTCAGAAATAGGCGCGTTAACATACAACACCAACAACAACAGCTATAAAATCAATGGTGTTCGTTTGCAACGGAGTGCGGTGCAGTCGCACTCGACACCACGCAGACGCCATTACAACAAAAGTGAAAAAAAAAAAATAAAATAAACGAAATGAAATAAAACAAGAACATGGAAGAAGTAGTCACAACATTCAACTGCACAAAAAAATTCCAGATGCGCGCAATATGGTGCATTCGAAAAGGCTGCTATAAGTCTGCTATAAGTTTAGCAGTTCAATTTTGTAATCTACTTATACCCAGTACTTCTTCTGGAGGCGAAAGTTTCGACTTTGTGTTCGTCCTTTACTCTACTACGAATTGAGGAGGACGAGCATACTTAATTTATATTTTCTAGGTCAAAACTAAAGTCGAAAGTTGTTTGGTAACGAAGGAGCAGGTTGAGAACCTCTGGCAAGAGTTAAAAGAAATTATGTCTCTTATATACACTATACATCGATGCGCTTAGACTATTTGGCTTTAAGCTAATTAAACATTACCCTAAATGTAGGCAGCAGTCTCTAGTCTCTCTAGCGAAATCTCTCATCGCGTGAATGGTCGAATTTCGATTTTCCGATGTTTGTGCGATATGGTACCTCGCTGGCTTCCAGACCAAGGCGAAATTTCATATTTTTATTTCGAATAATTGTTATTCGGCCCAAATCTGCGGCCGATCTTAAGCCATTTTGGTTTCCTAACTACTTCAATTTCAATAATATAGGAATAATTTAGGGGAAAAGCTAGCATGACTGCTAGGATTACAAAATATGTTGCCTACATCTAAGAGGTTTTCTATCAATTATAATTTTACGATATCCACAATGCTCTTTAAATAAAATTAATATTTATCTTTGCCATTTTGTTTCATAATTTTTAGTCTCCATAACCTCCAAGAAAGGCATTTCAAATTTTTACCAAAATATTATGTAGCCCGTGGGTATAAAAATTTCAGTTTCACTTGAACTTAAAAATATATATTTCTTGTTGTAATATGCATTTTCATGGTTGCAGTCGCATTGTTAATCGTCTTGACAGCCAACTTCAAGGCCACTGCAATATTTTACTTAGCGTGCATACACACAGGATGAGGATCAGCCAGTGCGCTATCACCCTCACCGCTATCGTCGCAAAAGCCGTGCATTCGTCACGACGCCCGCGCCGCAGAACGCGCTATGGACTGACAACCGCCGTCGCATATCTCGCAGATCGCTTAGCACCTCAGCGACCCGCTTTGTGCTAGGCTCTTTGCTGATTTTCTGCCTTTCTGCTTAATGCTTCACTCCTTGTCTGTTGGTTCAGCTGGTGCCTGCTCTTTGGAATATTAAGATCGTTTTTGCAGTTTTTTCGGTTGCCTCCATCAGCACCGCAGTCTTATCCGACCACTCACGCACTAAATGCACGCAAAATGTCGTCGCTGGTTTTTTGCTTTTCATTTTTTATTGTTGCTTTGTGTGTTTTGAGTTCCTAACTACACAGTCGCCAAGTTAACAGCCGCGACGCGTCATTCAAAATACGCGTAGTCGCCTATGAATCATGCGTAGTTTCAGTGGAACAAGTAAAGTCTACATTTTAGTCATGACCATGAGAAATTAACATCTTCCGTTGACTTTTCCACTGGTCATTTCCATTTCGAAATTTACATTGTATTCTGTTTAATGACTTCTTGACGGAGGTGGGGATAGATTTTGAAAACTTATGATTATTAATTGCCAAAGAAAGTGTGGTGTGCATGTGTGTGTGTGAAATGACTGTGTTGTAGCGTACAGTCATGCGAAAGCGGATTCATTATATATACATATGTACATATATTGGGTAGTCGAAAAAGTGTTTTCGTATTTTGTCAATAGATGTTGTTGCAGTCGTATATGTATATCCAGTGCTACCCATCACATTGTGTCTTACCATATGCTGATTTTAAGCTTAATTTAACTAAAACAATAAAATAAAATTCTAGGAAGTTGAAAAAACAATTACAGCTGTTCAAAATGGGTGAAAATAATGAAAAAATTCGCTAAATTTTGAAATTTTTGTATAAAAAAGTAGAATACGACGCAAGCCACCATTGAAATTTGTGAAGTTTACGGCGATGATACTGTATCAGTTCGTGTAGCACAACAACGGTTCGCTCGCTTCCATTCTGGAAAGTTCGATTTGAAAAAACAGCTCGCTCTGGTCAACCTTTCGTTGAAAAATTCGATGAAATTATGAAAAAGATTGACTAGAACCGTCACATAAGCAGCCATAACATCGCTAAGGAACTTAACATTCATCATCAAATGGTTTTGAACCATTTAAAAAAGGCTGGCTGGTCTGTGAAAAATTTATTGCACCGAAATAACATTGCGATTCTTTGTTGAAGCAAAGTCTCGGATGAAAGACTCCACTTTTGATGACGAAGGACTATGATTTAAGGGCATACACCTGGAATGTCCGGCGCCTAAGTTCGGAATTCGTTTGGCGCCAATCGAGATATTAAGTACAGCCAGGTCCTTTTCCACCTGATCTCTCCAACGGAGTGTAGGTCTTCCTCTTTCTCTGCTTCCACCAGCTGGTACTCTATCGAAAAAAGCTGGTGAATCTCTACTATCCGTACAACATGACCTGGCCAGCGCAGCCGCTGTCTCTTAATTATTTGAACTATTTCTGTCAATGTCGCCATTAGCTCATCATTCCATCGGCTACGATATTTGACATTTGGGAAGGAGTGCTCTTTGCTTTCACGAATTTCTGCCAAAACCCTATGTACAGGAAATATCTATTAGACCAGGCTCCTACAAAAACGACATGGAAACTTTGAAAGATCTCAATCTGAATATCTGAAGCTGTCAGTTGGCAGAAATTTAGAAATAACAGTAATATTATTATTTTACAGTTAACATCGGATAAAAGTGCTACTGGCTGACAGTGTTTTTCTCAGCAAGAATACATGGTTCTACTTGAAGCATATTGCAAGATTCGGCGCTCATTCCCATTTCGCAGATTCAGCTGAGAACCCACGAAAGTCAGGTGGCACTCATATGTTTGGTATGATTTATGGTAATTGTGCTTGAATTCAAAATATTAATTATCTCGATTTTCGGTAGATAATATTTGTGTTTAAAATGCGAGCTGTGCAGCTTTTAACGCGGTCGCGAAGCTGCTTTCACAGCTCGGCAATGCTTTGGGGTGCACCAATGGACTACACTTGGCTCGCTGTGTTTGCATAACACACACGTACATAACGCAGGTCGCAGCAATATTGTATAATTCGGACGTGTTTGTGCTGCGAATATGAGCTGCCATAACTTGGTGATTTCATATGGAATGCTATCGTCTATGTAGATATGTATGTGTGAGTGTGTGTGCAAATATATACTTTTATTGTTGTAAGCATGCTTATTTGTGTGTTGTTGTCGACATTGCTGCTGCTTTTGGAATAATCTCGCCGTGTGTTTGTATGTGGAGATGTTCTGCTATCTCTGTCATATAAATATAGCATGCGTTTGTTGTTGGTCTCGTGCTTTTGTTTTTGTTTTCGCCGAGCTTTATTTATACATGCATGCATATTTTCCTGCTTTCTTTGAGCGTTGAATGCAAAATAAATTGCGCATAAAGTTTAATCACATCGACTTTGCATTAACAAAAACAAAACAACACGAAATGCAGAACGATACAGCAGCAAACGACAAAAATAACAATAAGAGAGATAAAAAAACAAAAAACAATAACAAAAACAACAACGAACTGCGTTGAGATTCTTTATTTTTTTTGTTCTTTCACGCTTGCTGTTCAATAATACAACAACACTTTCTCATATTAAGCAATACATTTGTGCAAGTGTGAGTGAGTTTTAGTGTGTGTGTGTATATACAATGGACGAGTGTGCGTTCGCAATAACAATGAAGTCAACAACCTCGCTGCATTACTCATTTGCCAAGACTGTGTGTGTCCTTCAAAAAATTATCTTATATAATTAAACAAAGCACAGCGAACGCTCGGAGCCGGAGCTGGAGTCGGAGTCGGAGCAGCGAGCGAACGAGTGAGCTTACCGGGTGGGTGAGGGGGTGCTTGCGGTGCCAGGTGCGGAAACGAGAGCGGGAGCAAGTATTTTTGACAATGTGTGTGGACGTGTGCGGGTAGTGGTGAGGTGGGCGTGTGTGCGTAAATGCATTGGATCGACTGGCTCCTGCTCGGTGTGAGTGAGCGTGTGCGCATGTGTGCGGGTTAAAAGGTGCTGCGCTGATTTCTGCGGGTGAGTTTGCGTTGAAACGCTTTAAATGTTATGCTTTAAAGCTTTGTATGTGTACATGTGCGTGTACTTGTAGGCTGTTCAAAGTTTTTTCAGCTGTTTCTGCGCACAAACACAACTACAAAACGGGAGTTGTATTGAAACTTTTGAGAAGTTAAGCAAACAAAAACTCGAACACGGATGCGTTGCTAAATGCTGCTGATTTCGTTGTTCTCTCGCTTTCACTGGTTTTTCGGCATTCTTTTTACTCCATGTGGTTGTTGTAGTGTTTTGTTGGTCTGATAGCTACCTTCTGTACTCTTTTTTCGTCGCTGTCACCATAAACGATCAATCGATTGCTAAAGATAACCTCAAGAACAAAAGGAAGCGATTGCATTAGGGAAAATTAGGGTGTGTGTAGGAGTTTGAAATTTAGTTTAATGAAATATTACCGTTTGGTTATCGGTTTTTCATAGTTTTCGGGGTATTTAATGCTTTTAAGAGATTTTGTCAACTATTTTTGAGAGTACAAACATTAGGTAATGTTTTCTGATGAACTATATATTCCCTTCAGTATGTAAGTACGAAAAGGGGTTTCAAAAAATTTTGCTTAAATTTTATGTGATTCAATACCATTTATTTGAAAAAAAACAGAAAAAGTTTCAAACGAAAATTGATAAATCAGAACCCGGTTTCCCGTTGGAATCATCCGTAGCCACTAACTATATACTACAAGGTTGAGAAGCCTTTCTTTTTCTTCTTGAAATCACAAAATATGTTTGTAAGCAATACCACCTGATCCAATTTGACTTCGACGGTCCATATAAACTGTGTTCGAAAATGCGCTTCGAGGAATGCACCATTAGTCCATTAGAAGGCGTTCTCTGAAGGCATTGAAGATCGGTCCAGTCGAGGCTTAAAGCAAGTTTTCAGAAAATAGGATTAATCAGTTATATGCTTGCATTGGCTCAAAAGCAGTCTTCAATGAAAGTGTTAATATATATTGATCTGAAATGAAATGGATTTAAAATAATTTTATGAAAAATTTGGTACGAGCAGAACAAAAATATTCCTGTTTATTCCAACTGTTGTGTCTGTGTTGGAATACTTTTTCCTTGTGTTCAAGACGCTCTCAACTTCTGAAGCTTCCGATATAAAGCGTCTTAACTAATTTCACCAACTCTAAATGGGATTATGACCTATTAAACATACCTGGTAAAGATGTAAGAGGCCAATCTCGAGAAGGACTTGGATGTTTGGCAGTTAAGAAGATTTTTTTCCTTAAAATAAACTTAAATCCAAAAACAAATATTATTAAATTAGACGAAACAAGAAATGATCGAAGAACTTTTCTGAGAATATTCTTAAATATACATATGTATGTGCATTATATAAACCATAAAATAGTGTTTGAGATTAGAGAGTGGATATAACCTCATAAGGACCATTATTGAGTGAATAAGGCTGCTTAAGTGTTATGACGTCACATTAGCGTAAAGATGCTTCATTTGCGGATCAAATAAAATTGCAAGTTTTAATTTCAAGCGTTTAAAATGTCATTACAACCCGGAACTCGATACAATTGTGCAATATAACGACCCCCAACTTGCGCTTGAACCCTGTAACACCAGTGGAGGAAGTCCTACACACCAAAATTATAGCCTTGATTGTTACGTGACGTCTTCCAAAAGTCATTGACTGCACTTTGCTAAAAAGTCAACAGCCGCAAAGAATAACAACAATACATAAAGTGGAAAACAAAAACAAAAAGTTCAAAAAGAGAAAAACTGAAATAATCAGATTGTAAAAATACACGAACGCGTGCTGTTGAATGTCGTGCGGCCTACGCTCAGCGTATCCTCAGAAGCAGAGCGCGGGGCGCGAAAGCTTTGCGGGCGGTTCGCCTGACGCGTGTGCATGTGAGCGCCTGAAAAGTTGTTGACCTTCTGCAGCTTTACGCAACCCCCTCACCCCCACCATAATGCAGTTGCCTGTGGGGGACGAGCAAAGATTTTTGTGTGCAAAGTGGAAGAAGCGAGCGGAGATGCGCCAGCCGCAACAAATCACCGAAGTGTATGCGGAATTATGATCAATTCGCTACTCCTGCTAATATCTTACGAAATTAGGTGTACATATGTATGTGTGTGCTGGCACTTGCCGAAAATACTCGGTTGTAAAAAAGTGACTTTTGTGAACGGGATTTTTAGAAATATCCAAAGCAAGTCGTAAAAAACGAGTTCATTGTATTCGAAATAAAAACGAGTTCGCGTTGCGCCACAGTAAATTCTTATTGCATGCCTGCCCGCGCTGTAATCAATTGAAACCCTTACACTCACACTCATACATACATATGTATATCGAAATACGTTGCTTGTGCTTCCAATTATCAAGTGGTGTTTATGTACGAGTACGCTGACTGCATTGAGTAATTTTATTTAACACACTTTTTTATTTTATTTTAATTTTATTTTAGATTTATTTTTAATCAGTTCGTTTATTTCTTTTAATGTTTGTATTTTTGGTCACAATGTCGTGTTTACTACGCAGTACCAGTGTTGAACGATAAAATTGTATGAATATGATGCAACTCTCCTCTTTAGAAGGGTGCAAAAATAATTTTGTAAATTCTTTTGTTTCTCTCACTTTCTCAGTTGAAACTAGAAATATTCAATGAAAAGTTTAGTCAGTTACTCAAGCAAAATCGAAAAAAATCCAAATTGTAAATATTTTGGAATTATAATTTTGTAAAGCAGTTAAGAACGTTTTCAAACAAGTCCAATTCGATTTTAATACATTTGGGCGGGTTTTTCGAATAACTTTTGTGCTTTAATCTCAAGCTTGTGTGGTAAACTTAAAAAATTCTTTGAGGGTCTAGTTATCAGTATCTGCAAATTTACTACTATCAAGAGCAACTAGTATTCACAGCAACTAGCCGTCCAAGTTTTTATGCCATCGACCGGAGTCGAATGCAAACCTTTCATTGGAGTTTTTCTACTCTTGCAACATGTTGTACAGAGCATAATAGTTTTGTTGTAAATAAAATACAAAAAAAAAAAAATATAAAACTAATCGAGATAGATAAAGGGTTATGTGTATATAAATGATCAGGATGACTAGAACAGACGAAATACGGTTGACTGTCTGTATGTTGGTCCGTCCGTACAAGCTGTAACTTGAGTACAAATTGAGATGTCTTGTTAGGTTATTCAATACCTGATCTGATAAATTTTTATGAAGACTTTGAATTTAGAAGTATTTTTTCTGTCGTCGAACTATCGTAGTCTGATTTATGCATCATAGTGGGTTTTTATCAAATGATGTGTGATTTCTCTTTACCATACCTCAATTTTTGTTAGAGAGTAGTTAGATTGAGTTTTTTCAGAATGGCAACATTATCCGCAAAACGGTTAACAAATTTTAGAAATTATTACATTTGGTTTAAATTTTTGACTTGTCATTGAGCTGAGAGCTTTGCGCAAAGTCCACGCTTCAGCGATCGCCAAGAATCAATTGAATGCCCAGAGGGAATCGACCTGAACAAAACGAAGAATGCAGGTGAGGCAAAACTTTCAAACCTTATTTCCAAAAGGCTGTTAACCGTCCTCGTAACATGAGACTGAGCGTTTTAATGAGGGAAAATTATTGCCTCGTGTTTGGTCGTCGATTCTGGGCATTTTTCAGAAAACGCACGATTTAATTTGTTGAGTTCTTGTTGGTAGCGTTACCCATTTGTGATTTCATCTGGTTTTAGAGACTAATAATACAGTCTTCAGACCCTAACAGGTGTTTGCTGTTATGGATATTCGCCTTTACCGTTGATTTAGCCACGTTTTACACCAGTGGCGTAGCTACAACTTCAGGCGCCCGGGGCCAAGGATGTTCTGCCACCCCCCTAAATCTACCTATCTACAAGTTTCATGAGGTGGTTCGAACAAAAGTAAATTTTACAAAATATCTTCGATATTAAGTATATAAAATTTAGGAACTAGAAGCCACGCAAAGTAAAAATTAATATTTTTCATTGTTATTTAGATTATTACATTGTGAGTGTAAAACTCTTTATCTTTTATAATAAATTTGTAAAAAAATTTGTTGAGGTATTTTTCTGAATATTAAAAAACAGCGAAGATCGTTTTGCCGCCCCCAAGATTTTGCGCCCGGGGGGAATGTTCGGAGTATTGGATTAAATGGTGATCAAGTCACGCCTTCTCTTGGCAAACCGTACAAATGTAGTTAGGTACATACTTATGTAAGTTCCAGAACTTAAAGGTTTATAAAAACATAATGTAAAACTACTAACTAAGACCTAAAATATATCATAAAAATCTGCCGAAAACTTTGCACTATATATGTACATATGCCAGAAATTTTTCAAACAAAACTACTAAATGATCTGCTTATGAATAATAAAAACATGACACCACACAAAAACCGATTACTGGATATGATTATTTAACTAATAAAATCTTTGACTCATGCTGGCCTGTTATATAAAACTTTACTGTGAAATCAATTAAAAGCAGTCTAGTGGTTTCTAAACGTGTCAGGTATTAAATACGATAACTGTAATGCCAATGTTAATATTGTTAGACAATTAAGGAATTACTTTACATGGGAAGCTGGGAAAAACGCATTTGAATAATAATAATAGTATTTCACTGCAAACTCATCGCTGCTATACTAAAATGTGGTAAACGATATTTATGAGCGGGCATGTAAGTATGTACATACATAAATATGAGCATTAATTTTTAAGAGGACTGCCTAAATACTTGAAATTTTGCTTTACGCGCAAATAACGGCTTTCACTACGAAATCACGAAGCCGGTTTGCAACGAAAATCGCACGAGAAGACTGAATAAAAGAAAAAAGTAGAAGAAAAACAAGAAAGAAATTATTAAAATGAAAACAAAAACATGAAAATAAAAAAGTACGAAAATATTAAAATCGAAAAGCAGTAGTAAAAGTATGGCGCCGAGTAGTTTAAGTCCGCAATTTTGGCGAAACTGGAGCAAATTCGTATGAAGAAAGTGTTTGTGGAAAACTTGTGCAGCTGCGAAGTAAAAGAAATGTATATAACTACCATAAACATATAAATAAATACATTGAAAATATGATTAGCAAATAATATATGCGTTTGTATGTATGCATGAATGTCGGTTTAAATGCAATAAATTTCGTAAGAGAAATATAAGCGTAATAAAAATGCGTATGAAGAGATATTAAAAAATTCTATTTTTCCACTTCGCACTCAAAAATAAAAACGGTGATCAATCGGGAGGGACGCGCGGTGGTATGAGTAACCTCTGCCTCAATGGACTCAACGAGCTGTGTAAGCAAAATATGCGATAAGTGTTAGCGTTGCAGCGGCATGCAGCGATGGCAGCTAGCCGTTAACAACAAAAAAACGAGCAACAACATAAAAACAACAACAAAAACACGTGAGTGTACTTATGTAGCCAAACGAGTGATGGAGCGATCGGCCGAGTGAAAATGCGTATGTGTGCGTGCGTTTATTGCACTCACAGCGACGATAAGCGCGGCAGCTGTAACAACAACAACAAAAATGCACTCGCAAAAAAAAGTGAAGGAAGAAATGCATGAACACACACACACGAACGCACGTGCAGCGCGCTGTTCTTTAGCGCACATATGCACATATAAAAACATATAAATATGTGTACATGGATTTGTGTGTATGTCTGCATACGAGCATGTCCATAAGTAAGCAAAACAGCACTTTACCAAAGGCAATAACTGAAGCAGCAACAATACCGTAAAATAAATGAGAACTCAACTGTGTGGAGGACGCTGCTGCCGCGACGAGGGCAAACACATTGACGGGCATAAAGCATAAAGGAATCGTAAGAGCAAAAACAACAACAAAAACATTCAGTCAGTCAGTCAGTCAATTAAAAAGTGCAAAAGGTAAAGCAAATGGCAGGCGAAGAAAGAACTGACGCGAGCGCTCACGCGGCGCAGAGGCTTTGCTGGAAGAACGAAAGCCAGCGAGCGGATCGACACGATCGCAATGCAACAGCAGTAGCTATGGCGCTGGGCAGCGCGACTGCGTCAATGGCTGCGGAGACAGCAGCACGGGCGTTAACCGCGAGCGACTTCGGCGCTGATGATGACGGCAACGGAGAACTAAAGACCCAAAGAAGAAAGAAAAGGCGAAAAAAAGTTCAGCTACCAAGAGCAGCGACTGCCGTACCAATGGTGGTTGTAGCGGCCACAACAACAACAACGAACAGCACACTCACATTGACGCGCGATGCGAGAACTGTGCATTCGCTGCGAGAATATTTCACTTTCCAAGCCTATAAAAGCTAAAGATCTATACGAACTCGAGTTTATTAAAACGAGCGCTGTGCGCGTGCTAAGATCGTTTGTTCGCCCGCCGTCTGCTGTCCGCTGTGGAGCTGAGAACTCATAAATACATTTCAATAATTTGCAATTAAAGGAGCTGCAATTCAAAGTGAAAATATTTATGCAATAACTGGAGGATGAACTGATTGTTTATGAGAAAAGTGCGTTAACGAGGACAAAGCAGTGTGTAGCGAGTTCATTGAATTGCCAAAATAATGTACTTGTTTATGGAAAATGGCCAATAAAATCGGTAGTGCAAAAGAACAAAATGAAATTGCAGTTTAAAAATATTTTTGAAGCAAAAAATTTTGAAATATTGTAAAGTGAGTGCGCGAAATTTAAAAAAAAAACTGCAAAATCAACAGGACTAAACTTTTAAAAAAGAAAATTATCGACATAAAAATAAAATTTTAAAATTTAAAATATTATTCCTAAAATTTTATAATTAAATCTTTAATCCAAAAAATCTGCGTTTGGTTGGAATGTTAAAGACAAACTTCGGTCATTTAGACATCTCTTCCAAAGTGCCGTGTACTCTACGTGGTTTTAATGCAATCTTGAAGGTCTGGATACCAGTTTCTTGAACTGTCGTTCAACCTTCTCGATTATCAGCTAATAATAGACTTAAAGATTTCTTAAGACAGTGGGCGTGGTTATAAGCACACATATTTTTAAAATACATCAAAAATATGTTTAGAGTTACCAACTGATAAACTAAAGTCGTTATAGGAGAGGCACAGTTTCTTTTCTGTCCTTTTCATTAATTTCCTTACGAATTTGTGGATTATTGACTAAAAAGGTAATAAATGCAAGCTTGTCCAATATCCACGTATTAAAAAACATTATTTTAAAATTTTATAAAAAAAAAATGCGCGTGATTTCCAAAACAATAAAATGTTACAATTTCCATGCTTCAGCTGGTTTTGTTTTTAACAGAAACATATTTTTTTTAATTAGTCCGTAAACGGGTAAAATTTTACCCAGAGACATATTATATATGTACGTCTAGGTATATGATTATTTTGCTTTCTTTAAATATCGCAACCAGAAAGTAAAAATATCATTATAAATATCCCTTTTCTATTGTTTTTCAACTCAAGTCAAAGGACAAATTTATTTATTATATTTGCAATTCGTAAGAAACGCTCCGCATATTAACTTAATCAAGTCCGATTCAAAAAGTTGCCTTATTATCACACTTTGCCAACAAAAAAATTTTAAAAATTTAAAGTAAAATATTTTTCATATTTTTGATACTCAAAACTGAAGGCTTTTGATTGGAATACCGTGAAACGCGGGTTCCACCTTAAGAGGTGTGGAAGTAATGAATAGCTGCCCTCAAAATTTATGATATGCATACAAAACTCTGAAAAAATTCATTTAAATGGACCCTCAAGTCATCGAAAAATTCTTCATTCAATTATCGTGATCGAAAATGAATAATGCAAATTGAGATTACTTTCTTGTAGATATGTAAATTGGTAAATAGCAAGAAAAATCACAAAATGCGTCAACGCAGCGAATATATTAAAATATATATATTAAATATATATGAGCATACATATATGATTACTACATATACTATATGTACATATGTACTCATGTCGTGAATGAATATCTGAATAATGAAGTTCTCATATCAGGCCAGCTGGCAAGAAAGCAACGTCAGCGCAATCGCATAATAAATGCATGGAAACGTAAATAAATACATAAGCACAAATACTGTCATATAAAAGAATATACATATATATGTATGTGCAAGGTGGCGCCGGCAACCAACGTCCACAAAGCGCAGATACTCGCTTATCAACGCCGAAAACGAAAGCAAATTGACAACAACAAACAAGCTTATAAATAGAACAAACAAAATTCTAATTCTACATACAAACATTTGTATATTAGCTTTAAGAATGACACACACACACACTCAAACTCGTGCTATATATGGGAAGAGTAGGTGCAGCCTAGCAAATGGGAAGGTCGCTCAAACAAAACTGAGAGTGTTCTACTGACACGGATTAGTTTTTGCCAACGCTAGCAAAACGACTGCTCTAGCCCAGCATGCTGACGACAACGACTACGCCAAGCAGCAGCACAACAACCAAAGAGAAACCGGGAAAAATAGCAACTTAATAGGACAAGCCGGTCCACGAAGTGTCTAACACATAGTAGCACTGATGGCAAGAAGCGGCGGCGCCAGCGACGGCGTCAACGTCAATGCTTGGGATCGCGCAGTCAACAGAAAAGCGCTTAAAAACCTTGAAATTGAAAAGTAGAGAAAACTACTTGATCTATTAGGAAAAACTAGCGGTAATAGAGAGAAGAGTTTGAGAGAGTGCAAGACCAAGAGAGATCAATGAGCTTTATGGCAATGAGCACCTTTTGAGTGAGTCGATGAGTGAGTTTTCATAAAAGCAGAAAACAAATAATTGCTGATCTACGGCAAGGTGAAAAGGGATCGGATTGGGTGTGGACGTCATTATTTGCTAGCGCTAGATTTGCGTAAAATGAGCGAACGCGCGAGTTTAAAGATCACGTAAATGTAAATAAACAGTTAACGATAGTTGACGATTAACAACAATAAATCATCAACATACTAATTTATTAGATTAGCGAAATTCTGAGACGGCTAAACTTTGCTCTAAAAGTACATGTGGTACACACGATCGTCTGTGCATATTTTCGGCTGCACTCTTAAGTTTTCAGAGCGTTAAGTCAACGTCTACTAGATCGGCTAGGCCACTTTCTTTCGCTTATGTACGAGTATGTAAGCGTGTAGGCCAAAAAAGCCGTTTAGCGCCATTTAAGCGGCGATCGCTTGGCGCAGTTGCCTTTGTGACTTGATGTTGAGCGGACACGTTGGAGAAAGGCGCTGAGCGCAGTACAGTAAAGTAACGGCTAACGATAAAAACGAAATATTTTACTCAACGACTGCACAGTTGATTCGTGATAAATTCGTGCGCTAAATTGGGTGGCGCAGAAATAATAGCAAAATCTTATCAGCACGATGCTAGCGTTGGGTTTGGCGAGAGTACGCGAGTGAGCGGTGCGCGCATTAGATTAGTGTTTGCGGGAGTGTGTGTGTGAGCGCGTTGGGTATGGAAATTAACGCTGTTGTTTACTGATTGGGCTTTGGTGTGTTTACTTACATACATATGTGTATGTACATATTGTATTATTAATTCCTTTTAATTTATTTTTAAATGTTCTCAAATTAGCTTTGCTTTGAACTTGAACTTTTTGTGGTCACTCAAAAATATATAAATTAAAAATATCGCGAATGTGCACAAACGGATAATCAACGGTTGTTATTGTGTCTTGCTGCGCTTTTGAATACTACTTTATCTTACGATTTACTTTCAATTTAGTTTTGCCAATTATTTGAACATAATTTTTTTTATTGCTTCAAGGTCATTTAAGGAGTAAGATTTAAAATAATTATGCAATTTCAATGGAAATCCTCTAATAAAATTATTGTTAATGTAAAAGTAAGCTTAACAGTTTTCACGAAAATTTTCCCACAAATTCGTAAATAAAATTATTAGTATATTTTTAAGTAATTATAACTAAATAAAAAAAAAGATGAGCCCTTATGCAAATTTTTTTTACAAATTCTTAAATTAAATTATAATAAATTTTTCTCATTATTTTCTTTTTTCACAAATTTTTTCTGAATTGTTTTTAGTTAAATTATAATGCTTCAACTAAGTTAAAATTAATTTTGATTTAAATATTTTGTTTCAGTTTTCTCAAAATTTCTTTCTTGAAATTCCTATCGTAAAAATATGATTTAAATATTAACATTTTTAAGTGTTAATTAAACATTGCCAAATTTATTGATTCTGCATTGGCATTTTATAATATAATTATATTCTTTTTATTTTTTATATTCGCAAACTTTTGTCATAAAAGTTAATGCGGTATTGGCTAAAAATAGTTAATTCAGGTTTCACCAATAATTCGAATCAGAGACTACATTCAGACATATGTATGTATGTATGTTTGTATTAAGTACATTAATCAAATCAAACATCAAACATCATCAAACACGAAGTTTAATTAAATTTTTAGAGTATAATGCATGGTTAACGGGGAAAGAGTCAACAGTGCTACCAGATTTTATCAGTATTGTGACCAAATTTGACTACGTAATTTTCTTCACATTGCAGACCTGGTATTTCTGAGCTGTTTTTGAAGATAAACATTTTTAAAACCAAACATGATTATAAATAAATTTAAAAATGCATATGAACTATTTTTATTGCCGACAATTTTATACCGTGCAGTTTGCTTAACAAATTATTTATAAAAATTTTTTATTGCCTGTTTATTTTTTCATTGCTTATAATATTTGTTCTATAAATATTCGATTACTTGTTTGTTTTTGTTAAATTGTCGCCGGCCAAATGCTGCGCAATTACAATCGTCGATATACATATGTACATACATATGTATGTTCTCAGTGGAGAATTTATAATATTATACCTATGTAGATATGTCCATGTGTAAATGCAAAGATTTTGTTTATTGCAAATTGTTTATTATTGCTACGTGTATTTTGATTTCAATTTATATACTGCACACTTCTGTAGGTACATAAATATGTATATAATCTACAAAGTCATAATCTTGTATGCTTTTTCCATTGCAAAAATGCTCAAACAGCATTTTCTGTTTTATATACTATATATGTAAATTAATAATATGCAAGCAAGTAATAAATATGCATGTACCTCCAACGGCATCCAGCAAGCCTTCCATTCGTCATGAACGCGTCAGCGCCACATTTGCTACAACAACGAGCTTTTTTGTCACAATTTGGCTTTCTTCTCGGCGTGCAAAGATGAAAACACATTTGACAGCTGTTACTTGCTGCTACAGCTGGTTGTTATTGTTGTTTAATTAGTTTTTCGGTTTTTATTGCTATTTTATAGTATTTTGTTTTTTGACTGATGTTGATGTTAATTGGTGTGGTCCACTTGGCCGTCGGTACAAGAGTACCGGCGCTCATGCAATGCCACGAACGCACAGTGGTGTGAGGTGCCGTTTTTAGTAATTTAAAAAAAAAAATTCTATACAAAAACTGGATTTTGATCGGTGACTTTGTCGGACAGCTAAGCGTACTAAAGTAGTAAGATCTGAAAAGTTTTACAGATACTGTATTATTGTTGTTGGACCGTTCGGTCTGTATTACAGCTATACACTATAGTTGTTCGATATCAGCAGTTATGACATATGAGAAACTTCTGGTAGAAAAAAGAACGTGTATAAATTTCAAATCTATAACTCAAAAAACTGAGGGATTTGCAGACAGACCCTGTTCAGGGTAAAAAACAAAATTTAAATTTTTTGTTTTGATATTTAAAGTTTTTGTCCACAATTTTAACAAAATCGCGCCACTGTGCCGACGCTTGTCGCACGAGCCAACATTGAAGTGTTGCCATTTTCTGACGTCGGAGTTGTTGCTGTTTTCTTATTTCGTTATTGCCGCGAAATGCTCTTTGTAGTACGTGTGCATTCGCATTGCATCGCTGCTACTTGTTGTTGGAAAGTGAAAGTGCTGCGCGTGCATGAAAAGCACATTGCGCACAGAGCGTTGAAGCGGGCGGGCGGGCTTCGCAGCGGGGCGACCAGTGAGGCGCAATATCGGCGCCAGCACAGCTGCCGGTTGAATTTTGCACACCACTACAAGCGCACCACACACACAGACACACCTAAGTGCTTGTGTTTTGTTGCTGTTATTTTGCGCGCTGACCGACTTGCAGTGGGCGTTGCTCGACCTGATTTTTGCTTTCTATTACAAATGAAAAGCAACAATGAATTTATTAACTTACCGTTACATACATACATACATACATACATAATTTGCTTTTCCCACTGAAGCGCTTCACTTTTGCTTTTTTCGCCGATTTAGTGTTTCTTTCCTTTAAACACCTTTCAATGAAAAGTTGATTTATTTCGTTTTGTGCGCTCAAGCGTTGCTCAATTAACTTATTGCCGATTTTTGTTCACTGTTTCACTTTTTTTTAAATTATTTTCTGCTTTTTCTTGGTTTCGAGTACACCTCATACACTTTCTACTTTCTTCATTTGCGCAATTGTTGTTGTTGTTGCTTATATTTATTTCTAGGCTGTGGATTGCTACTACTTTTTGCGCGTGTGTGCCAATTTTTGTTGCTGTAACGTTTAAAGTGCGTGACCGCGTAACGCTTGAGTTGATAAGTCAGCGAGCAAAAGCAAATATGAGGAGAAGTGTGTATGTATTTGCACATACTTATGTATACATGTAAGTATTTTTTATGAAATGTTTCAGTTATTATTTTAACACTTCCGTTCGATGTACTTGAAGAAAAGAAATTCTTGGACTGAATCTAGCCTCTACTAGGCTTTGTCTGTGTGAGCTCAAAGAATATCAGACATAGCCTAAAAGAGGTTAGGTGAAACAGGAACAATGGCAACACTCTCGTACGTTCACTAAGTTTACAACAACAACAATCGTAATGTATAAATATGTAAATACTTAGAAAATACGCTTGTAATACTCTTAATACATAACTAAAGATAACTGAAATGAAAGCGGAAAGTAAAAGCTTCAGTTTACTTGACAACAAATAAGGTCGAAAATCTGGTAAAATATTTTTTTTTTTTGGAAATGTGCTTTATCTAACAGTAATTTCGAAAGTAATTGTGGAAAAATTAAGTTAGTGAAGTGATGAAACTCGGTGGAAAGTATTATGTACAGACTGAATGTTTTTTTACTGTAAAAACTTTTATTATTTAATGATTTTTGAAAAATTTAAGAGCACAGCACCCTTTGTTATATTTTATTGAAATATCTATCTTCATAATGTAAAAATTTACTTTTAAAGTTTGTTTCAATATACGATATACGACGCTTGGCGCTTCAAATCCCAAAGGCACTTCTGGCAAACAAACGACTTCACATAAACCCACAAAAAATAGTCACATGATTTTGGAAGCCACGCCTCAAGCCCTCGACGCAAGACCACCAAATTTATTGTTTCATTGGCTGTATGGCATATAGCGCCACCTTGTCAAAACGAAAGGTTGTCCAAATCAACATTCTCCAATTTAGGCACCTAAAAGTCCTTGGTAAGGAGCCTATATCAATACCTATTGACTGAAGTATTATGGGTGGCTTCATTTTTTAAAAAATGTGGACCGATGATTACCTCTGCATAACAAACAGTAACCTTTTGAGGAGCTAACAGTGTCTCAACATCGGCTTGTGGATTATTATCACTCCAAATATGACAATTTTTGTTATTAACCAAAAGTGACACATTAAGCTGAACGATTTATTTATTTGCAATTGGGTCCATTTAACGAACGTGCGGCGCGGAGATTGATTCAAATCTTACACGAGTTGAGTCGCGGTAGCGGATGGATTCATTCGGGTATTCGATATTCTGCTCCACAATAGAAACAGCATCTTCGTTGCGTACTGTAAAGTACGAAAGCGATTCATGGATGGCCGAATTACCAACTCCGATGAGTGATTACGTCAATGTGTCGCGCGCAGGTATCCATTATTTTTTTTTAGTAATAGTTTGCAAAATCTTCAAATGTCGTTTCGGGGTAGATCTGTTTATTATTTTATGGTAAAAGATACTAAATGTAAATCGAGTAACAGCGTTCAAAAAGTTCAACTCCGAAAAAATTATTACCTATCGAAAACCGCAAGTCTAAAAAAACTCCTGTTACCTCCGATTTGTATAGAGTTGTAACCCTTCTGAGCACATGGGGATCAACATGAATAGTTTTTCAGGACGGAATTAAACGTTTTAGGAAAAAGCTAGGCTCAGTAGATTTAACTGTAGAACAGTAACAACAGAATAAGCGGAATGAATTCATTTATTTATAAAAACTGTTATTAATTTGTAAACAAACGCCGTTGGTCGGATGAGTCATGTGGATTGAAAAGCGCTACTTTTCTGCTTTTTTAGCCAACCAATGGTCATTTGCGCGTTGACAATGAAATTAATACGAAATATTTTACCTGAATGAATCATGCGAACTACAAAATTATCAAACAACTTGTATTGGATTTCCGTACTGTGCGAATATTTACGTGAGTAAACAGGTAAAGTAAATTTGCAGGAACATTATCCGATAACGGTATACATAATGTAAATATTTCACTTTAATTTTACTTTTTTTATTAAAAACACTTATTTCAGTGGTAGATTGTCACTTTAAATCGCTTGTCTTATAATACAGGAGAGATCCGAACATTGGAGATAAAATTTTTTAAGCTTTGAGGGTAAGTTTATCTCGAAAAAGAAGGCTGCTTGGAAAGCGTTAACATGAAAACTCTCCTATCAGGGAATCAATAGACGTTCTTTTAAATTACATAGGTTATTGGAATCAAGAAAATTAAACACGTATGACATCAAAGCCGTTTAGCTGCTTTGAATATCTCCTGAAATGAGTTTAATCAGAAAAGCAAGCTTGTGGTTATTCGAAGCCGAGATTTAAAGAGGAATACTTTAAAATAGAACCATATATGCCGAGCAACCTAAAAATAGAGCAGAATTATTTGTTAATTAAACACAGTTTTAATAAGTTCTGGTTGAAATTTTTCTTTTCTATGGTTAGTTTCTTGAAAATCTGGTATCCTTAAAAAATTTTCCAACCACCTACTCGTTGAGAACACCGTAATAAAGATTGTCGTGAAGTCATGAATTTAGTTTATAACTTTATAACTCGAAATTTAAAATAATATATGTGACCTGGTCTACGAAAAGAGGGTGTCAAAAAATTTTTTTTTTTTTATTTTACTTTATTTTTTATTTATTTATTTTTTTTTTGTTATTTTTTTTTTTTTGTTTTTGACACCTAAGCCCCTTTTTCGTAGACCAGGTCACATATGTTAATAACATATCCAGGGGTTTCAAGTAGGCTCTTAAAGTTATTTTTTATGGGATCCAACAACAATTCTTTTAAAGAAGTGTAAAAAGTTGGTGTTTTATGATTTTACGTTGCTTTATGATAACTTGGGAGCACCCTAATCGTTAAGAAATGATTTGTAATAAACAAATATTTAAAAGCAAGTGACTGAAAAACAAATGTGTGTCCAGACAGACCTTTATTCAGCAAAAATAATAAAAAATTATGAAATTAAATTAATTTTCTCAGAATCAAAAGTAAGTATACATATAAGTAACTTCCAGTATACTGACTCACGTAAATAATGTCAATCAGACATACCGACATACAACAAGTGAATAAAATACAGCTGTGCCCACTGAAATAGGTAAAACAACTCTTCTTCTTCTTTACTGGCGTAGACACCGCTTACGCGATTATAGCCGAGTCAACAACAGCGCGCCAGTCGTTTCTTCTCTTTGCTGCTTGGCGCCAATGGGATATTCCAAGCGAGGCCAGGTCCTTCTCCACTTGGTCCTTCCAACGGAGTGGAGGTCTTCCTCTTCCTCTGCTTCCCGCGGCGGGTACTGCGTCGAATACTTTCAGAGCTGGAGTGTTTTCATCCATCCGGACAACATGACCTAGCCAGCGTAGCCGCTGTCTTTTAATTCGCTGAACTATGTCAATGTCGTCGTATATCTCGTACAGCTCATCGTTCCATCGAATGCGACATTCACCGTGGCCAACGCGCAAAGGACCATAAATCTTTCGCAGAACCTTTCTCTCGAAAACTCGCAACGTCGACTCATCCGTTGTTGACATCGTCCAAGCCTCTGCACCACATAGCAGGACGGGAATTATGAGTGACTTATAGAGTTTGGTCTTTGTTTGTCGAGAGAGGACTTTGCTTCTCAATTGCCTACTTAGTCCGAAGTAGCACCTGTTGGCAAGAGTTATCCTGCGTTGGATTTCTAGGCTGACATTGTTGGTGGTGTTTACGCTGGTTCCAAGATAGAGGAAATTATCTACAACTTCAAAGTTATGACTGTCAACAGTGACGTGAGTGCCAAGTCGCGAGTGCGACGACTGTTTGTTTGATGACAGGAGATATTTCGTCTTGCCCTCGTTCACTGCCAGACCCAGGTAAAACAACTATACTTTTAAAATATCAAAGCTTACTCGAACTGAACGGTAAAAAATGTTAATCTTTTGTATATGCAATTGATATCACTTAAATTGTATACATGCAATAATGTGAAAACATCAAGCTCGGAAGATCATGAATTATATAAATAAATAAACAACATAAATTTAATGCTTCTAAATCGCTATTTACTTAAAACTCTCGGTTAATAGACCAACCACTCGTTTTCACGAACTTCATTTTGCTTTCTCAGTAATTCGTCTGTGTTCGGGAAAATTATTTCGTTAATTGAATTATGTTAATTTAAAAGCTTTAACCAAATCCCAGAAGAATTATTAGCATTCTTTAATAGCAAAACATTTTCAGTTAACGGAATTTTTCATGGAGCATATTAAATAACCGAATTTTAATTTTAACTAATTTTAGTGAAATAATTTTTTTTTATTCAAAATTTACTGAAAAATTAGTATAAAAAGTACCCTCATACCTATTTTAATGTCAATAGGTGTATACGCCATGTTTGACAGCATTATTTGTTTGACCTCGATTTACTATGAGCGACGCTGCTCTGCAACAGCTGACAAATTGACAAGCGAACAGTCAAAATAGCAATTTCTCGTCAGTTGTTGCTAACCAAAAGAAAAAGTGCACACAAATAAAACTAAATAAAGATGCACACAGACATAAATCCAAAAACGTCAAAATTAGACAAGCAAACAAAAAAACGCAATTAAGCTCGGATTTCTGAGTTAGTATATAAGCATATACATATGTCTTTCAGCTGTAGCTTCAATTTTGATTGAGTTATCTATGCATTTAAAAAGTTATTGTATTTGGTGTACGAGTATGATTAATTTATTTAAGAATTAATGCAATGCTTTCGTGCTTGCTGCCAGCTCTGGCGCCTTTGAAGCCATATTTTTACTAAACAAATGCGCGCGATTACTCAAATAGAATCGAAAGCTATTACTGCACTGCCGGATTTTCGCGAATTGCTGCTGTAGAAGGTTTCTGGTTATGTAATTCGAAATGCAAAACGCGTTTTATACGCCAACAAATCAGAGAATTAAACATTTTTCTGTTTTCAGTGTTCGAGTTCGTTAAGCCTTGAATGAATTGATATAGTATAAGGAATGGAGAAGGAATTGAGTAAAAATGAGTCAAAAGAATATATTTTGAGCTGCACCGAAATGTGTACTCTTTATTTATACTCATAAGACTAATTTATTACATCGTTCTTACTTCTATTTATACTAACTAGTATGTTTACTTATTACTGGTTGATAGTTTACTAAGATACAGATTATATTATTTGTTTAGGTTTGTTTACATATATATTGCTTGCTTAGATACAATTGCTTTGTTTTAAGATAAGGTTGTTGTGGTATTCAAACTCAATGTTGTTTTGATACTTGTTTGTTTAGGATTGTTTGTTGTAGTGATAGTGCATTTCAATTGTTCCAACTCAAGGTTGTTTCTGCATTCTGTTAACTGAAACAAAATGTTGTTTTGATGTTTGTTACTATTATAAGGAATACGTTCCTTAACTCACGCACTTACTAAATAAAACTTAGTAAATACTTATCTACATATGGAGTGGAAAAGAAAAATGCATTTGAGCTATGTAAGCGGAATTTATGTGCATAACTTTGAGTGTGAATAAGAAATATTTTACTTATAAGCATAAAGATACACATACCAGTTTTTATAACCTGAACGGGTTGGCTTAGATATGGATCTAAGATTTGACATACCTCCTTCGCTCCACAAGAAGCTACCATTTGTCGGAACCACCGATATCGGACAACTTTAATATGTAGCTACCATACAAACTTAGCGATTCAACTCAAGTTTTTGTATGGAAAATTTATTTATTTGGCGAAGTATCTACAAGATAGAGATTACAATCAAAGGAATACAATAACTGAATATAATGTTTAGATCGGAGCACTTTGGCATATACATATGTAGCTGACATATAAACCGGCCGATCAATATGAAGATAAGTATCCTGTCATACCTTCGTATGTTACAAAAAATGTATCTGTCAAGGGTATTTCTATAGCTTCGATGCACTGAAGTTAGCGTTTTTAATTGTTTTTGTTTCTATATTTAGGTACTGACTATTTATGTACCTACATTATACATACATATATTATTACTAACATATTCATTTCACATTTTAATTAAAGCACCACCTTTATTCAAATGACTGTCGAATTTCTCGGAAATAATACTGATCTTTTGATTCCGATTCATCGACGATGATTGTGCTTCGTTTATTTGTAAACTATTTAGTCGTCAGCAGCGGAAATAGAAAAGTGAAATAGTTTATAACAAATTCAATACTTTCATCACATTTCGAACAAATTGGTTTACAAGTTTTGTGGATTTCCAATGTGTGAATTACCTTTGAGGTCTGTCATGATTCATAAACTCTTTAGGTCTCTCTAACAGTTGCTAAATAATTATTATTGTGATGGAGGTTATAGTTTCCATTTATGTGTACGTAACAGAGAATTTTTTAAAATTATTTTAAGCAGTGAAAATGAATTATTTATAAAAAACTTGTAATTTTTATTAATATCAAGAATTCTAAAATTCATGTAAGTATATAGAAAGCTTCATTAAAAACAATATGTTATTAGATATAATACACTGAAATGCAGTATTAACAACAATGCAGACTTGCAGTCGCTTTATTAATTGAAAGGTGAATTTGTGGCTTTTGTTCCAAAATGTAATTCTTAAATTGCTACTTTCGGGCGACCATAAATTGTTCAAAAGAAAAAATTTAGGCATTTAATTATGACCTCAAATTTTCCCATAATAAAGATAAGTATTTTCCCTGAATTCGAGAAACAATTTCTGGTTTTTTTTTGTTAATCAAGGGGATTTGTACAATAAAAATAGAAATACAATATATAATAAATAAAAATGTCATAGCAGAAAAAAACTCATTTGGAAAATGTGTCATTCAGAAACCAAAAAAAATGAGCGACTAGTTAAAACTTACAATTTTTATTAAAAAAAAACTCTTTAAAATTGTCTTGAAAAATCGTATTCCTTCGATAATTGTTGGATCGACTGAGAATATTTTAAAATATACTATGCACATTCGATATTTGTATATAAATATGTATGGAAAACAAAAACAAAAAATATTTTGTTTTAAATTCACATGTGGATACAATTCTTTGAAGCGTTTAGTAAAGAGGATCCTAATTCCTTATATGCGCGTTTTGTGGGTACAAAGATTTGTCGGAACGACTGATCACCTTCCGTCAGATATTTATGCTAGGTTAAATAGGTTTAAAAAATATTTAAATATCTTTACAGAGTTATTTTATCTCTTAAAAGTGCCGTCTAACTATGACTAAATTAAATGTTTTTTTTTATTGCAGAAAAAAGTATTTAATTATTCCTAGAAGTGCAATATATATGAAATTGAAAGCTAAGTTTCATACACTAAACGGTTATCATGAAAAATTGCAGGAAATTGCATTAAAATTGTTTTATGAGTCATTGTTGCTTCAAACATATATTATTTTCAAAAATCCAGCCAAGTATAGTTGAATGTTTATTTGCTGCCTAAAAGTATGCAATATAATATATTATTAAGCAGAACATTGCACATCTCTTTAAAAGTTGTTCATTCGCAGCATATCTTAAGGCGCACATATTTTGCTCCGATCTCAGCTGAATTTTTCGGCTTTTTACTAAAAATCTCGCATGCGATTTATTTGTCTTTCAATTGCAGTAAAGAAATTGCTTGAAGCTGAGTAAAAATATTTGTCGTTGCATTTACACTCCACTTCAACATGGCAATGAAATAAAATTATGGCAGGCAAAGCTACATATATACATATACGCATTACACATATCCACACAAACTTCGCACCCCACGCAGCCAGCATAATTGCCATCAAATTTGACTCACATTTGAACCAGAGCCCATAACTACCTACTTATCCGCTAAGCACCGAAGCCATTGATGGGCGACTGCCTGCTGACGATGTGACGTGCGCGCCGAAACATTAATAAATTAACATTGTGTGGCGCTGTTGCAAAATTTTCGCCAGCGGCCGAAGGTAATCAGAAAATTCCCATTACTGCAAATACCTATTTCGAAGCGCCTAGCGCTGCAGCAGTGCGAGCGTGTGGAAACTGCTAGCAGCAGCAGCAGCAGCTACAATTAAGTAGGGGGAAATAATTTAAGTAAAAAAACCGCAGTTACAAAAACACCAACACTGCGTTGGTAATTACCTATTGGAAATTTACAAGACACAATCAGTTGGCCATTGAAACGAGCACGGACCAACCCAAAGCAACAGCCATGAAGCCAAGTGAATGAAGGCTCCCTCTCCATGCAGTTATGTGTGTATGTGAAACACGTTTATGTGTGTGGCTTCGTGTACTGTATCCCGCTGTGCTGCAGCAGCGTCCAGCGCATCTTCAGCCTCACCTTCCGTGGCTGCCCGCAACGCTTAATTTTTACGCTTTACTTAATTTTATGGTCAATGTATTTATTTTGCGTGATTTGAGTTTATTTATGAAATAACAACATTTTTTCTGCGGTTTCTCATTTTTTTAACTGTGAGTATAGCTGGTTGGGGTTATTTCTGCTTGTTTTTTATAGAGTCATCATCGTCAGCGGCAACATTTGCCGCAATGCTGGCCGTAATGATGCTCGTCTGAGTTGTGGCTATCGTGCGGATCGTTATGTCTGTCCGTTCGGCTGGTGTTAACATTCGCGCTGGCGCATATGCAGATGGGCTGCGGCGATCTCCTGCTGATCGGCTGTCCCAGCACTGCACGCAGCTTAGTTGCAGCACTTACTGTAACTGTATAGTGTAGATATATATATATGTATTAATATTAGTATATAGTAAATAAACGAACTTGCCACTGCGGCCGCCTTCTTGCTGTTGCTGTTCGGTTGCTGCATTTTGCTGGTTAAAGGTCACATGGGTAACACAATATTTTCGAGTTCGATACCCAGTGCCCACAATGTTGTGGCATTACACTTACATTTCGTAAAACATGATAAATGGATATTGTTGTAAACGGACACTTCAATAATGGAGTTGAACAGATGTTGCAATATTCTATAAATAACTGCGAATTTTCCATTTCAGTTGCTGATTACATTCGATTTCCAAGGAATTAAGATACAAAGATGAGTCCACCTTTTGATACTTTTTTTATTTGTAACTTTTATGCAGTGTGTAGGAAAGCATAAATGTTTGAGGTTATGTTATATAAGCTTAGGTGAAAAAATTGCAATGCCAAGAGGATATTGGAAAGTAAAAATGAGGAATTTTGGGTATTATTATCTGTTATTTTAGCTTGGGGTAATTCAGTGACCGATCGATTCTTTATTTCCGCATGTTACATAATTTTCTCCCACTATTATAATATTAAGATAAATGTAAGGATCATCAGGGGCTTTTGAGGTTATATCAAATTAAAAGTCAACAACTGCGGAGAGTTCTCCCACGGAAAGTTAAAAGTTATATGTTATTTCCATCATAAGTGACACTCCACGAAGAAATATAGTTAGAGTTGCAAGTAGAAAACTATATAGTTCCCTTCCCAATATTCTACTATGGATCCGCCTCTGAGTCAATAGTTCAGACATTCAAAAATTCATATCTCTCTTAACGAATTTCTCAAAATTGAAATATTTTCAAAGCTGTATCCGTTTCAGTGTTGTGACAGCTAAATCAGTTTGAATGGATAACGAAATTTTTGCTCCAAAAATTTTTTTTTGATGCGGTCGCATTATATCTCAAGTTTTAATCAGCCGACTTACTTGAATTTTTCTTTAAATAAGTCTCTACTATATGAAGCAACAAAATAAGGAAAACTGAAATTTATAATATTTCCAAATATTCGATAAAGTCAAAAAATTAGTGAAAAAATCGACCTTAATTTTTGAGAATCCGATTTTTTACAGTTTTGCAGCTTCTTGAAATAGCGACGTTCACCCGAATCAAAAATACATCCTTGTTTTATTTTTCAGACGACCTCAACGAAAACACAGCCTATGTTTGTCCCCTCTACTTCAAGAACGCACAACTAAATGTAAAATAAGTTTGTGTACTCTTCAAATATAAATAAGAAAATGATAAAAAATTGATAATAAAATTATTGTTAAATGAGCATTATTTATTTTTATTTTAATAAAAATTTTTAATTAAACTTCAATAAATCTCAAAACCATCAAATAAAGTACCTACAAATTGGTTAAATTAAATGAAAATGTATTACTTCCTACCTTAAAATATATTTCAATGGGCAGATACATAATTGTGGAAAATATTTGCATTAGAAAGTCTCAGGGAAACAAATTTTGCGCTATGAAGAAGCTAGCCATTAAGCATTCCCACCACAAGCCGCCACAAAAATAAAAAAAAGACTAGCCATAAATCCAAATTTAACTCAAAGCAGTGAACTCTTCTGTCACAAAATAATTTGGCGAAAATTGCAAACTCTCAGAAACGCCAAATCAATCAAGCAGAGCGAACCCAATCTGCTTAAGGCACAAACGAAAGACTCAAGCGACGAACTCGTTTGTGCATTTGCTGCCACAAGATCGTCGGCGCACCAAACAACGCATCACGGTGCATCGGATATTTATGTCAGGTGTCAACTATAAAAATCCGCCATAAGGAAGCAACACTGCGGCGCAGTTGTTGACTAAATTCAATGGACTGTTTAATGCTGCAGCGGCGAGCGCATGAGTGTCAAGCCGAGCTGAAAGCGAATCGTATCAAAGCCTTTTGCGCAGGCGTCGATTGTATTGATATTCACGAGTTATTTGCAGTTAATTTAGCAATGCTTTGTTTCACTTGCCAGACTTCAAGCAGACTACATAAAGCACAAGTGAGAGCACTTACAGTTATTCCTATGCAGTTTTGATACAAAGTAGGTATTTGCCAGCTTCTCACGTTGAAATTTATGCGCGCATATCAAAATGCCAAATTGGCGAACAGAGTCCCCACTGGTGACTGATTTGTGTGCGAAAGTGGTTGTGAGGCGCATAGCAAACAAAATCAATAGCAATCAGAAAAAAGATGCGTGCATTGTATTCGAATTGTCAAAGCGAAATTTGTGTAGTGAATTTTGGTTTGCACCGAAACGGATATCATATCGATTGGCAGCAATAAATGGCTTGCTAACTCACTGGCTGGCTGACTGGCTGACTAGCTTATGTAACTCACAAAAACAGCAAACTTACAAATAACAGTACATGAAATGGCAAGAAGAGCAGCAGCAGACTGCAGAAGCGGCAAAGATGCACGGCTCCAGTGTATGCAATGCTCATTCAAACGAAATGCTGCAATTACGCTTATTGTTGTTGTTGCAAATTTTGGCAGCGTCAGCTTGCTGGCCGACTGTGTTCGACAGCGCCAATGCAGCTTGCAGGAGGAGGCTCAGTCGTCGCCGAGTTGCACTTTGCTCTCTGTGTCAGTGTGTCGCAGGCAACTTATGGCTTGTATATATATATATATCATATATAATAATATATATGTATATGTAGTTATGCACTTGTATTATACGCAGCAGCAATGCTCAAATCGCCATGTAATATTTAACCGACATCCAGTGGCTCAGTGACTAAAAGGTCAAGCGGCTTTGTGCACTTCGCAGCGTTTGGAAAATGAAAAATTTGTTATCTTTGTTGTTGTTTGCTTTTAGTGCATTATAAAATATGTTTTGATGCTTGTATTTAGTTGTAAATGATTGATTTGCTCATACTTTTGCTTGGGTTTACTATTTCTTTAATGCATTGTTTTAGGTATTTCACATTTTTATTACTACAAAAGTGAGTTTGGATTACAATTTTAGCTATATTTCTTTTTGATATTTAAGTAAATACGGTTTTGTTATTCGGTCAATTTAAGCACCAATTTTTTTTTTATTGTAGGAAAATTTAAAATATATATTTTGTGATGAAGGCAATGACAGTGCATTTAATTGAGTGAAAAGAAAATTTTTGACATTAAACTTTCGTTTGCCCTTAAAATCTTTAATAATAAAACTTTTGTCAAGTGCTCATAATATGAAAATTTCGCTCATTTCGAATTCGGATTTAAGGGACAGATTTGCGAAATAGTAATGTTTGCCCGAAACTTAACCACAAGTTGAACTTACAAATCCAAATGTTCATTTGACTATTTCAAATATTAGTGACAATGATTTGGAGCATACTCAAATTAAGTGGTGATTATGTTGATGATATGTGATACATCAAACGGTTTACGCATCACCACCGTTTCAAACTTAATATGCCCTAAAACACTTAATGCAAATGCTGTAAATTTAGATGCAATTAATTCTCGAGGGAAGCTAAAAATAACACAAAACCGAAACAGAGTGCAACAAAACCGAAAGTAAAAAACTGACCCACTTTCGAATTTGCAATTCAAGCCAACTATCAAACACCATACGAACATATGTGCATATGTGTGTGTGTGCAGCAAGCGAGCAGGCAATGAACGGCAAGCAGTTCAGCGGCGGCAACAAACATTAAGCACAGTTAGCGTGTAGCAAGTAAGAGTAATAAAACACCGGCAGCTCTTAAAACAAAACCAAAGTGCATTTTACAGCAATCGTAAGACAATTTGCTGTGTGTGTGTCTACACATACTAAATATGTAATCCTTTTAATAAAAGCAAGAAGGTTGAGAACGTAAAAACTTGGTTACTTGGATGCAGCAAGAGGAGGAGGTGAAGGAGATGTCTTTAGGTGTTTAAGATGTTTTCGGGTTGTATTATTTAAGATGTTCAACTCCCTTGAGTACTTCCTTAAGGCCATGTTTTGGATGTCCTCGCTATATATATCAAAGACCATTATAAAACCAACACAACTGCCTGTCCGTACATTTTGTAACTTGAGTAAATATAGGTGTATGTCGATGAAACCGTGGCATCCAGAGGAATTGACATTCTAAACAGAAAAATAATTGGACCATAAAATAAGTTTAATTGAACAAACTTGAGTTCCTATAATTCAGTTACAATATTTGCACAGTGGATTTCAAATGTTAAGTTGGAAAAGTGAACTAAAAGATTTTGATAAGTGAGCAAAGTCTAATCCTTTAATAGTTTGGCTGACCATGTCTGAGTACTGGAGCTTTGTTAAGGAAACTAAGTTGAAATTTCACTTCGAAATTCCATGCAAAAGCGTTAAAGGGAGAATCAGTCAACCACGTCAAATGTTACTGTTATTTTAGGAACACGCTACGCGGATATCTTTGTTTTATTTAACTTTGCTATAAGTGACTCAATCATTAAGAAGTCTTTGAAGAAGTCTATCCTTCAAATAACATTGATACTAGACTGGTAAAACCTTTCTTACGTTCGTATGAAGTTTGATATCCAAATGTCGATTATTATGTTTGGCAACTGTTTGTTTACGACTCGAAAAAACCGTAAATCTGGCGAACAATAAGTATGACGGAAAGTTTTTGTCTCCAATGGGACTACGGCAAAGGAATCAATGGGAATATTGAAGACGTATTCTGAGGAGTGTACCAGGTCACCTAAGCCATGGCATATAACATGTGGGAAAAAATTGCATTAAGGGGTCAGTAGGGTAATCTTGAATTTTTTTTGCATTTTCTGTTCCCTTATACCCTTAGAATTAATATAGAAACCCACTTTACCATTGGAAGGTGTCGAAGACGCTCGACGTTCGTAGCGCTCGTAGTGCACACCTCAAACTTTAAACGCGTTTTTCTCAAAACACAATTTTTTAAACTGGCGAACATGATTCCTGTCGAACTACTCAACCGATTTGCTTAACTTTTTTTTTAAATGTTCACAAAACGCCTAGCTATCGTCCCTATCAGATACATATTTTTTTATAATTTATTGACAATGTTATGACAAAATTTATGTAAAAAACATGGAAAAAATTAAAAAAAAAGTTAATTACTTTTTTATTTATCAACATTTTTTCATGATTCTGGTAGGGCCGATACTTATTCATGTATAATTTAAGAATTAATTGGGTTTTTGTGTTTCAGATAATCCAAACATGAAAAATCGTGTAAGCCAGTGAAAAAACGCATCTCATTCACCAGCCATTCCTCCGACAGATGTCATCAAAAATTTCCGAAAAAATTTGTTTATACTCTCCATGTTTATATATGACACAAAGTCATTTGTTAAAATTTCTGAAAAAATGTTAACTGTCGATTCGCATACCAAGTGTGGTTTAGTGTCATGGACATTAGGAAATAATTTACGGATTTATGGCGGAGAAAGGATCTAAGAGGGGAGATAATTTTATGGATCTCAATGATTTACTTGATTTTCCCAAATACCTTTCTTGAAAAGTTATACAATGTTGTAGAATTTTTTACAATTTTCATAAAAATTTGTTCTTAAAATTTTGAACTTTTCATTTACTGTATTTTTTTAAATTAAAATATTAGGAGCAAACCTTATTTCGACTTCAAAGCGAAAAACTCTTCATTTTCAGTTAAAATTTCTCAAGTCATCATTTCGATTTTTAAAAAAAGTCAGGTTATATATTTGTTGAAATCTTTTCTTTCCGAAGGTATAATAATATGTTAAATATGTTCAGAAATTGGAAAAAAGACCCCCACTAAATAGCTGAAAACAATTGAAAACTGCTTTCATTATTTAATCTACCTATTATTTCGTAGTAGCAGCTGTAAAAAAAACATTTTTTTCTTTTTGGCTTGTATTGAATCTGGAGCCTATTTTGAAGGTAATAGTAAAGATTTGTATTGAAATACGGGAAAATGTAGTTTTTCTTTGTCAGTCCCGGTCAAATTTGATCATATGGAATAGTATAGTTTACTCATAGTTAATTTAGCTAAAAAATAATATTAATTTGTTAGACAATATGATGTATAATATAATTTTGTTAAAATCAAAATTTGCATTTCTTACAAATATTCATGACATGAAATTTTCTTTGGCGCCCGAATTAACATCTTCCATATTTTCAGATTTGATTTAAATAATATTTTCAGCAAAATAACTACTGTAATATAACCGTTATAGTAAATGCACCGCCTGTACTATTCAGCTACGTTCTTGTGACACTTTTACAAACATACATACATACATACATGTATGCATTTTAAACCCAAACAATTTGACTTTTATCTCCTTTATAGTTTAGTAGTTTAGTGTAACATTTTGGTTAGGAAATTGTGCAATAGCTGTCATGGAAACAACTCAGCGAGCTGGCAGCTTCACAAACCACAAACAAACGACAACCAGTCATAGGTGCATGCATATTTCGTTGCATACTAAATTGGTTTAGCGGGTTTCATAAACTTCTTACCGCATTCTGGTTTCATTATACGAGCACGTTCACTGCGGAGTGTCGCCGACGTTGATACGCGCCCAAAAATCTCATCTTAATTACAGTGATTAAGATAATATGATACTGCTGCTTGGTTAGCGCTGCCACAAACAAGCAAAAAAATATAAATAAAAAATTAAAAAAAAAATCATTTCATATAACCGAATTGGGCACATTCAAACTGCTGGAATATTCGGAAATCGAAACTAATGCATAAACATATATACATACATATATAGGTACCTATTAATATTTATACGTCCGTCGTATATTCGAGTCCAGCTACTTCTGTTATAGGCATTTGAATTATGGTCACGGTACAATGCTCAAGAATTTTCACTTTTACTTAAACAGCAATTCATATTTATTCTAAAAATTTAGAAAAAAATTCAATGAAATCGAATTTCAAATTCAATTTGAAGCCGTTCAAACACGCATTTATGTGCACGGTGGCGCATAGTAGTCTCACAGCTGACATAAAAGTAGCGCCTTTCCTGCCTTAAATGCTTCATTTGCCACGAAAATGGTGCGCGCGGCATGTGTGTAAGTCATATTTTTTGTTGTTACTACAAATATTATAACTGTAATGCCGTAAAAGCCATTCACTAAGTAAGTTGCTGCTTTGCTCCGTTCGTGTTCTTTGTGGACAACACGCAATGCCCCACGACGGTTAATGAAAACGTTTATCACTTTATAAAAAATTTGTCTCCGATACTTATACACAGCCAAACTGATTTGTGTGTATGTGAGTATGACTGAATTTGTTCAAAAATTTTGTTTAATTTTTTGCTCCATTAGCTTAAGTTGATATTACTCTGATATTTGTCATTTAACATTTCAATTATAATTTACACTGTGGGAAATTGGTGGGAATGGAAAGTGTGGAATTGGAAGCGAAAGTCAGTTGATCATATCCAAAGGTGGGGTTGGAGGGATGAAAACTGGTACTTTGTATAATCTTTGTTGATTTAATTATTTTTCTATATAATCTAAACGATTCTGGCAGAGATCATAATTGAGTGACAAACTTACTTTGCGAGAACAAAGCCAGCAATTTCTTCAGTTGATTCTTTCACCAGTGTCAAAAGAATGAAAAATAAGTATTTTATACTTGTTCTTGTTGTCCGCGATTACTATCACAGGTGAGCCGGACTGAAAAAACTACATCCTTTCGTATTTAAATAGAAATTATCGCCTCGAAGATAAGCTCTTGAGCCAATACGAGTATTCCAACGCTAAATCTAAATTTCTATATACTTGCTATAAGCTTCGGCTTAGTTGGCTCTCAGAAGTTATTAGTTTCGGCTCATGCTTGGAGCGGCAGAGTTTCGACATCATATTTATTTAAACATGCGCATGATGCCTTTGATGAATGAAGGATGATCCATCTATAAGAGAAGTTAATCTCTTCTGCTATTTCTCTGATGTCAACATGACTATTTTTAAGCTCTATTTCTTTAACGCATTCGATGTTGTCGTAAATAACTGAGGTGGATGGACCATTTGCACCAGGCAAGTTTTCGATTGCCTTGTGTCACTTAAATACTTGTTTTCGTAACAAAGTTGGCCCCTCAAAATCCTTCTACATACATTTTCAACAGTTCCGTAGGTGCGATTCTCCATTCGAAAACAAAATGTCAAGCAAACTTATTCTTGATTTTTTTCCAAAGTAAAAATCCCCAGACAAAAAAAAAAAGCCGTACCAACAGGGAAAAAGTTTTATTCGATTCGATTTGTACCCGCAGCTTAGAAGGACCAGTCCGGGTAGGATGGTATAAGTTTTACGTAAGGAATCATTTATCCAATACAGTTTCCAATTATTTTCCAAAGTGTAGTTCCTACCATCACCGTGCAATGGTCAATGGGAGTGCCGATCAAATTGCTTAAATATTGGTTGAATATTGTTAAATTATACTTTTTCGTGTTGCTAATAAGCACAAATCAGCAACCGAATTTACGAAATAATAAACATGCACAGAAGTTTGATTAAATCAGTGTGCTAACACAAGTCTTAATTAACGAATATTTACCACGCAAAGCCAGAACTACCAATAGTATACAAGCATGTGTCTACCTAGGGACTTATGGGAAAACATTTTTTTAAATACCATAATGTTGAGCTACCCATCAACATACTTGTATGCATTGATATCTTATTAATAGAATGTAACATATGTATATATTAATTATTATTTCAAACCTAAAATATTGAAAAACTCATTTGCTCGCCGCCGAATCAATTTAATTTATTTTTATTTTATATATAAATTCGTGCATTTGTAAGCATGTGTGCGTGTATCTGTAGCGTATATTGTCTGCTTTTATGAATGTAATGCCATACTTGTTGTAACGGGGCTAGCGTGCACAAGGTTAACTCCTTTCCTTTTCATTCAGACTGTCCAAAGCCATACAGGCAGCAACGTTGGCTAATGCTTGTAATGCTGGCTCAGCCAAAGTAACCGAAAGCCAATCTATCAGTCAGCTAATCGACCAGCCAACAGAGAGTCAATTACCTATAAGATTACGAATTACATACCTGTACATATGCATGTGTGTGTGTACACATGCAACTAGTCGTGTGGAAGTCTGCAAGTATTTTTATCGCTGTCAGTCAGCGTTTGGTCAGATTAGCGGACACACACCGAGGCAGTCGGAAGAGTGTTTCGCGGTTTTCGTTATTGCGCGAGGGAAGGCATGGAGGAAGTTGACAAATTCATAAAATGTTGGAAGAGGTTGTTATTATTACACACACTGCTAAGAATTCAGGAAATACTAAAAATGTCATGGGAGCAACTATCCAAATGTATTTTATAGCTCTATTCCTGCAGTAGCAAAAAAAAAAAAATAACAATCAAATTTTTATTATAAATACGAATGATTTTTTTAATAAAAAAAAATTTTATTTTAATAAATTTGGAAAAAGAAAAAGAAGGTAAAAAATAATAATAATTTAAAATTAGTAAGATAGATTGAAATTGGTGAGGTTAGGTTAATCTGGTAGGCCAATAAGCCACCCATAGACCAGTTTGGTTTTTTGCGATTCCAGATGGAGTTCACTTGTTAAGTCCAAGAGAAGTAGTCTGCGTTTAGGATGCCTACGTTTGACGCGAATTTTAACAGTCTCTGCGGCTTCACTTTCAATACCTCTTCCAGTCTATCATACTGTGGGGACCCCAGGTGCTTACAGCGTAGTCTTGCCAATGTGGGACAAGTGCACAAGAGATGCTCCATTGTTTCCCTGGTGCCATGCTCGTTTTGCAGTCTTCTCTATCTGGTTGAAATTGGTTGAGTTGTTACTATTATCTTTATATCTCCAGAAATAATTAATAAATATTAAAAAAAAAATTTTTGGATTTTTTTTTGGACTTTTTCTATACGTTCGTAATGTTAATAAATAACTAATAGAAAAATTAATTGTAAATATTAATAATATGGGATTGCCTTTTTCACTTCAAAATCTAACTGAAATTCGTGTCTCTACACTAGAATATTTCATTAAATACAACAAAAGTTTAGTCCAATCAACATTATTAAGCAATTTACTTTATACCCGTATTCTAGCTAACATTTTGACCTCCCCTCGTAAATGTACTTTTTATTGGGACAATTAAGTTAGTGTTGTCTGAATGTTCTACAAAACCACTTCACCTACTTTTTGAATTAATTAAGACTTTGTTTGCTTAGCAAAGTGATAAACTAATATTTTCAGCAAAATTGCATTAAAAAGAAGATGAATGAAGTGATTTAGAGAGAAAACTTGTTTCAAATAATTCATAACAGAATTAATATGCATCGAAGAGGTTGAAAATGTTATGCTAAAAACCGTTAATCAAATTTCGCAAAGCTGGCATACATGCATATTAACAAAAAAAAAAAAATATATAAAAAAAAAATAATAAAAATTGAAAAAAAATCTGAATGACAAATTTCAGAAGAATATGAAAGTGTTTAATTAATTCATAAACATGTTTCGATAATTAACTTAAAAAATGCAAGAACAAATTTAACTGTACATTTATGTATCAGCTTTAGACACTTTTTATACAATAAAAAAACAGTTAATGCATTTTATAGCGTAGAGACATAACCGGAACGAAGTCAAATCAAGCCGCAATTTCGTTATTTATTAAGTTTTAATTTTTAATATTCATCCATTAACAGCTCCATGTAGAATGGTTTCGCAACAAAAGAAATAATAAAAAATATAAAAAGAAATATCAAAAAATAAAAGATAATAAAAAAAATATAAAAAATTGAAATTAAACTTGTTCTCATATTTCATTTCAAAAATTTATTCAAACGAATATTCACTTGTTTTTCTGAAGATTGACGCAAATCAAGCTGCAAGCGCATAGCAACAAGAGTTTTTTTAATTTGGCGCATGCTAATTTAGTCATTATAGACGCCTGCAAATCTGCTCCGAAAGCAAACTGGCCTTTTCACTTGAAGGTGTGTGGATTATTGAGTCTAAATTGCAATTTAAAGCGAGAGCTGCAAAAGTTGATCTTACGAAAGGGTGGAGCTGCGGCAACAATACTCCAAAACTGCAGATTACTTAATTATCAGCAATTGAACTTAAGTAATCAGCAGCGGTAAGCGTCTATTGTTTAAAGTTCCAGTGCGCTGTGCTTGCACAAACAAAACCCGCAGGAGTCCAGCAATAAATTAAAGCCCACCGCAAGTGACCAGCAGCATTTCGGCAGCAGCGGAGCAGACAACACAAAGAAAGGAGAAGACAATGGCAGCAACCATCTGCCCTGGCACACCATGAATCAATCGCGCACCAGCATCAGCTGGCAAATAAATAAGTCACGCCACTAATTTCCTCGCTCGCAGCGCCTCAACGTTGAATGTAATTTAGGTTCGAATGTATTTTAGCAAACAATTCGATGCGCCCATTGCGGCGATGAGCATTTGATAAATGTACAAATTCGGACACGCGGGCGTATACGCAATTGTATTTGTTTTTGTAATTGTAATTGTTATTTTATTGCTAACTACTTTGTGCGTGCAGACAGCAACAAAGCAACAAACAGACAAATTGGTAAACAGAGCCACAAACAACTGCAAACCAAAGCTTTAACAACCTTTCAACACAGCGCTGGCGCAAATAAAACACAAAAGCAACAACATCAAGTGCGCAAATGTACAGCAGAAATTAAATGCGATGCGAAACGCCCAAGACAATACACATGAATTTGCATTCTCTTCACGCTTACCACTTACATAAAGCTTAAGAAATGCGCGCTCCACAGCGCTGGGCTGCTGAGTTGCAAGAAAAACTGTAGTTAATGATATTAAAAACACATTAACTCTCCGTCGCTGGATTTTGCACGGCTTACAACTGAAGACTGACAATGCAGTAACTTAAGTGCATGTGTACTTAAGCGCCTTGTTGTTGTTGCCATCTAGCTGACTAGTGGCATGTCTGCTCTTATGCCGTGCACTCAAGAGGCACTCTGAGGGAGAACGAGATGTGCATATGCTCATGGCTGTACTGTGGGGTTTTCAAGACGAAAATTTAATAAATTTAGAACTTTGAAAAAAAAAAAAATATATATATTATACTATTTTTTAAAATATGTCTTTTATAAATATTTACAGGGTAACATTCCTACATATCAAATTAAATTTCGATATCGAAATATCATCGAAAATATCATCTCATAAAAGTTGTTTCTGCTTCAGGAAGGTAATTTGGTATACCGAATCTATTTCTCAAGCGATTTAAAAAAATGCATTATAATTTGACGGATTAAATTTCTGACAAGGCTTTTTTGCATAATTAGAAAATATGAAAATGCTTCAAATCGACAGATTCTCAGCGCTTAGTTACGAATATATTGATTTCCCTTTAGTTGGCTTTAACTTTCTGCTTTGCTTCATACCTCGCTAGGGTAGCAAATCTTGCTTATCATAATATTATTTGCTTCATTGAAAATTTAGTTCCACCCGAACTTGTTACTTCCGTAGTTTTGTTAGGGAAATATATATTATATATGTTGCCACCAGTATTCTCCTCGGGTAAAGTTTAATCCCATTTTTAGTACGCATAACTAAGAAATGTAAGGCCTTAGAGAATGCATAATACATATTTGTAAAATATTATTTTTTTTACGAACCGATACAAATAGGATGAGAATGCTGAGAGGATAGTCTTTCGCCGGATAAAGTCCGGTTTAACTCCAGCAACATAGAACTGATTGTCAAAAGGACTGAATTGACAGCTTTCAGGGAGGCTCAGGAGCTCAAAACTTCGCCTATAGAACTAAGCTCGAGAAGCTTATTAAGACATACATAGTCTGGAGTATTTAAACTTAAGGGGCATATCTAGTATGAAATTGAAAACAAAATCGATGCTTTTCTTATATCATAATATTGTAATCTTAAATCGATATCTCAAACAGTTTTTGAGTTATAAGGTTGCTAAGGTTTAGCCGCTCAGTTCAATCAGAACTTCACCAAACTCCATTCCTTAAATTTGATTGGGTTACTACTCGAGGCAAATGAACTGGTCACTATGTAGTTTTTGACATTGTATGTGCTATATATATATAGCCCTCCATGCAGTGACCCACTAGTTGTGATCTGATAAAAATTCGAATTGAGGTAGGCCAAAAACGATCACAATTTCTGGTAAAATTCAATTAACAGAGAAAAAAGCGGCGCCATTTTGTAAGGTTTTGAATTTTTTTTGTACAATCACTTTAGAGAGATTTTGTTTTGCTTTCATTAAGTTTTCTTACCTATGACTCTAAGATTTGTAAGATCAAATAATATAATACTAATGAATTACTATTATTAATAAACTGAGGTATAGTTGAGCAATAACGGTAAAAATGCATAATATATATTTATTCTTTAATAAAGTCATTTAATTATTCATAACAGCAGCAGCAAGTTGTTTCATAAAACCAGCCTCCCGCTTCATAAAGAGGGCTCCACGTAGTCTCTGGCGGTAAGAATTTCGCCTCTGCCTCCTAGTAACCAAGTTTAATTTTTATTCAAGAATAGCGATTTCTTTCGAACAGTCATTCTAAGCTTAATTGCTAAAATACAAGTTATAGCGATTGCCACTGCTGTTGTTGTTTGTTTGTTTTTGTTGTGCGACATCTAGTTATGTCGGGATGTAGTTCAGTGAATTGCTAATTAGCGACAATGCGAAACAGTGAGCGCATTCAAACGCGTTTGAAACTTGTAAATTTTTTAAGTCAAGTTATGCATAATTTTCGTTTTCGGCTCGAGCGGGCGCTCAAGCGCCAATTCACTCGGTTCGAGCCCGAGGTTCGAACTCGTTCGCTGCAACAGCAATAGCAACAACGTCAACAACAATGCAATTGAAGAGTAAATTCCAGCAGCGCTGTTGTTGTTGCGCCGCTCTTTTGCCGCCAGTTGCCTTGAGTTGTTGTTGATTCGTGTCTGTTGCCTTGTCGTCTGCGTCACCTGGTGTTGTTGTGTGTGCTGGGCGCTCTGCAAGCGCACTGGTATGACGATGGCTGGTTTGTTGGCCTCATTGTCAACATTTTGCCACCTTTGGCGCGGTGTTGATGTTACTCAGTGAACGTGTTTAACGTGGAGCGGTTGTGTGCGCGCTCGTGTCGATTTTTGGCGAATAATATTTCCTGCTCGTTTCGTTAGTGGACTTTTGTTAGCTCTTAACGGTTTAACGGTATACCAATAATTTGGGTGTCTGTGTGATTGCAAAAAATTATTTCAATCGATTGGAGTGGATTTCTGAAGGGAAATTGAAAAAAAAAAATATTTAAGTGTTAAAATTGTGTTGCAAAAATATTAAAAATAAATAAACAAAAAAAAAAAGGAATTTAAATTAGTAGGATATATTTTTCTAAAAAGTTGTTTTTTAAAAGCGACAATCACCAGGCAAACCCTAATAACAACTTTATAGTTGCCAGATAACAAATGAAAATATAAATAAATAATATATTTCTTCCACTGGCTAATGCTTATGCTTAATTAAAGTGTGCATCGTTGAAACCTTCTCTGCAAACTGCAGCAACAACATACCAGACGCAAATGACATCTTTATTGGTGTTGGGAAATTTGCTGTAATAAAAAGCTGTAGGCAGACGAGCAGAAGAAGACACTGCGCCAGCAGCTTCCGGCTTAAATTACTTGAAAGAGGTGCGTTTTCCTTCATAATGTTATAATTTTTGATATTCGATTATTTACTAAAAAAATCTGTTAAAGAAAAAAAAAACTGTTAGTTAAAAAAAAATCAGAATACGTTAAAGAAAATTCGAAGATCAAATTTTCGTGTCGTTTTCATCAAATTTTTTATCAATTTTAATTTTAAATACTTTTAAGTTGTTCTTGTTGTGATATATGCCGGTTTCATTGTTTGTTCAATTTAAACAGTTTTATTTACAATTTATACTGGATGATTTACTTTACTGTCGTAGACACCGCTTACGCGATTATAGCCGAGTTAAGAACAGCGCCCAGTCTTTTCTTCTTTTCGCTACGTGGCGCCATTTGGATTTTCCAAGCGAAGCCAGGTCCTTCCAACTTGGTCCTTCCAATGTGGAGTGAGTGGAGGTCTTCCTCTTCATCTGCTTCCCCCAGCGGGTACTGCGTCGAATACTTTCAAAGCTGGAGTGTTTTCGTCCATTCGGACAACTTGACCTAACCGGCATGTTAGGTAGGTAGGAAGGTAGGAGTGCAGCCCTATCGGTGATACACTATTCGTAGAACCTCCTGTATCTGCTGTTACGTTCCACCCTCTCTCTCAAACCATTTTGAGGTTTCGATGAAACTACTTATGTCCGATATGCTTTTGGTGGAAATCCATTCAAGGTTTGGTGCTTGGTGGATTCCGAGTGTTTTGTGTCGTATCTGTGCCAGAGCCGGGCATTTGCAGAGAAAGTGGAGGATTGTTTCCTTGTTCCCTGCTACTCCGCAGCTTCGGCAGATGTCGTTGTAGGGCATACCCATTTTGGACGCATGTTACATATACCGCGATGATATTTCGAAGGATTCACTATATAGAACCGGGAGTAAACAGTAGATCACAGCATAAAATGAATGCCAATACTTCGTCTATGTCTATGCGAAATAGTCACGTGTTCAATGATTTTGAGTTGGAATTGGAAAACATCTAAATAATTAATAGTTCGGTTAAATTTACCAAAAGTTAAAAATCATATCTTCAATCTTCTTCAAGAAAAGTCATGTTAGAAAAGTGTTTGAGAAAAATCGTTTGTTTTGTAAACTCCTGTCTTGGAGAGTAGTGTTTAACTAACAGAGAAAGAAGTGATATGTTGCGATGTAAGTAGCCTGAACCGGAGAGACGAAAGTCAACCAGAAGCATAAACTTTCATATGTATAAGGGGGCTTAGGCCAATTAAGGTTGGCTTAGAGCCACCTGGAAATTCGATAAACATTTTATGGTATTTAGTGGGTTAGCTTAAACATATAACATTTACGTTTGACATTGAACTAAATTTTGAAAATCAATATGTTAGAAATAGGTGTGCAAGGGGTAGCATTGAACCGATTATATCAATTTTCGATACATGGGCGCATAATTAGAAGAAAAACCCGGTAGCACAACTCTATTGATATTTTCGGTACAAATTAGCCACATGCCAGCTCAAGTTCACAAATTCAATATCTGAGGGCTTGAAAAATTATGGTCCAATTTCGATGAATTTTGAGACGACATCACTTCAGGACATTATTTGCAAAAAGTTGTATTTATTAGTGCCTGATTTGCATACTGTATAATAATCATATGGAATTCAAATTGCGTTAATGGTATGTAGGCGTGGTTATCATCAGATTTCACCCATTTTGGAACAGTGTAAGAACGGGCTATCAAACCTCGTTCCAATCAAGTTTCTTTTATATTAAATTAAACTTATTGTGGGTTTATTGATCGTAAATTTCACAAAATATACACATACAAAATATATTATATACATATATAAGTGTATTCTATCAGTGTACATGTTAAGTATAACTGCAGTAGTTTCAACACTTTAATTTGTATTTTCCAACATAAAGGGCTTTTTACTACTTTTAATGTTTTCACAATCGAGCCTCAATGTGTCGCATACCAGCACCTCATTAAAGAATCACAACGTTGCGCATGCGCAGTGAATCAACTGCGGACGAAAATCTAAATTAACCAAATACAGTGGAGCCACGCTTCAAAGACTTTGCTTGGTAATTATATTGAAAATGAAAACAAGAAATTTAATAACTGTAATACAGTAAGAAAAAAATCACAAGTGCATTTCTTATGGCACAAAAGGGTATAAAATGAACTTTTTACTAATTTTGTCGGTCAGTTTGTATGGCAGCTATATCCTATAGTAGTTCGATCTGCACAATTTCTTTGAAGATTATACCATTACTTTCGTAAATAATTCATGCCAAATTTCATGAAGATGGCTCGTCAATATAAAAAAGTTTTCCAAACAAGGACTTAATTTTAAGCGGTCAGTTTCTATGGCACCTATGTATATCCTAAAGTAGCCCGATATTTGTGGTTTTGACAACTGAGCAGTTTTTTGGAGAAAAAAGAACACGTGCAGAATTTGAGATCGATTTCGAAAAAACAAAATCGACCCACCTCATCATGCTGATAATGATTTATATACATAGTATACTTTATTGGAAATAAAATGAATGGGAAGAAACTCAGAAGCTTGTTAAAGTATTACCAAAGGAACAGTAGGATACTAAAGATATACGAAACCATAATTTTGGATTTATTTTTAATTTATTACAACCAAGCAAGTTGAAGTAATTCATTACTAATCAAAATTAACGAGGTTTTACTGTATCTAAAAACCTCTACTACCCATACGTACCAGCTGAGACTGCCTGTACACGAGCACAAACATGTCTGCGTACCTTTGTGTCTGCACAATTGAGGGCACTATGGCACTCAGCTAAGCCTTAACTATCTTTATTGCCATTTTACTGCCTCAAAGCTGCCTCCGGCCGATTTGTTTGGCGGTTCGCTTGAAATTGGAGCGTCGCGTATGATTTGTTTTACGTTATCTACTACACACACACACGTGCGCAGTGCGCGCGTTCACACACACCCGCTGGCATGCGAACACACTTGAAATGAGCGGTAAAGAAACAAAATTATGTAATATTGTAAATCGGCGCTTAAATGCGGTTTTACCGTCACACAAATTACAGCGTTTATTGTAATATTATTTGCTGCCGTTTTACTTTATTTTGCAGCGATTGTTAAGCCTTTGTTGTTATCGATTTTTCCTTAATATGCACAAAGTGCGTTAACGGAAACGAAACAGAAAGTTAATCGCCGGCGCTGGCTAATAGTTTCTTGCGAAGCGATTTTTGAGAAACACAGACGCATTTCGTCAGTTTTAATGTTAATGATTAGTTTGCTGCGCATATAGGTTGAGGGTAGGGCTATTGCAGTAATGTGAAACAGAGTGCATTTTTAAGTTTATGATTTCTATATGTCCATATTTATTTCTTAATCCTAAAGTTAACTTACTATTAGAAAGGCAACAATTTTTTCCTATAAAACTAAAAAACAAAGAGGTTAGTAAAAATTGATCATGAAAACCGGAGATTGTTATCATGAACAAAAATTAGTGCTGAACTCACTCGCATCATTGGACTTAGTCGAGAGTATTTCAAGATGTCTACAAGTTATTTATATTCCGTATTGATATAAAAATTAGGAGAAATGTTAAGCTTTACATATAAGAACATTCAAAGAAGAACTTGATTTTGATCAGTCAGTTAATATGGTAGAGTGATGCGATCTGAAAAAATTGTTCAGAGGTTGTTCTGCTCTCGTGAAAAAAATTTTGTGATATTCTGTGAAATAAAAAAGTTTTCCATATGAGTGCTTGATTTCGATCGGTTAGTTTGTATAAGAGCTATATGCTGTGGTGGTCCGATATCAGTGAATTTGAAAAATTAAAGGTTTCTAGAGGCAGGATAGACATGTGAAATTCTCCAGATTAAGATAGGAAAAATTGGGGCTTAGTTTGCATTGTACACTTAGACAGTCGAACATAATTCTACTTATTGTTAACTTATTTGTACGATTTATTGTTACAATACTACAACACCTTTAACAAGCAAGCTTCGCGAAAATAAGTATGCTCGCATGAGCATAACTGCTAGTCATTCAGTTGCCGCATAGCTGCGCATGCGCTTTAACCACATTTTAATAGAAGAATGCGAAGAATGCAACTGCTCCGCCACACTTCACTACTGCATAATTGCGCACATCCAACAGATTCTATATGTGCAATGACGCAAGAGTAATTGAAACACACAAACACACATAACTATTATAGATAATAAAAAAATGAAATGCAACGTGAAATATTCGGATTTTTGTAAACAAACAGCCATCCAATACAAAGTAGCGCGGGGCCCTGCGCGGCTGAGAGCATGAATGGCAGCTTTTGCTTCGCTAAATACAAATCTAGATTGACTACTCTTGTTAAGGCACGTTTGGCGATAACTACGAGTCTTTACATTTGTATGTACATATGTACACACATGTATATTATATGCTAGTACTATATTCGTGGAGCTTAAAGTGAAGCTAACAACTGAAGGTGTATTTCCAAATACTTACTTAAAGGGATTGTCGCAATAGTAAAGTGTCAGGGAGAATCAAAGGAGCGATAAAATTGGGTAAGATCGAAAAAGATAGTGAATTTACATTTAATCTCGGATAACAAGCTTTGATTATGTTTTGTTTGTCATATGCAAAGACTTAAACTTAGTTATTGGTAATATTATTGACCTCGTTTCCCAATTAACTTCTGCCAAAATGCCTTATATACTAAGTATCCGATTACTTTGGCAAAATTTGATTCAAAGTGGATTTTGGTCCGAAGTCAGAACACCGGAAGTCTTTCGTCCTACCGTCACATGTTCGTTTAAGTTACTTTTTTCAAATTCGATCCTATTTTAAGCTAGTAAACATTCCTTAACTTAGTTTAGTTGAAGTTTAAGGAAAATGCTTTTTTGCGATCACTTTGGTGTACCTTGAACAATATGGCAAACAGCAAGCGCATCAAGGTGACTTATCAATATCAGAAATATGATTTATGGCTCGCCTGCTTGATGCCCTTAGAAGCAGAGGCTGAGTGCCACTAAGAACATATACATATGTATATATAGATAATGTGTTCGTTATGGTAAAAGAGGTTTGCGAAGTTTAACGCTTTACGAGAGGAGTCAAAATGTTTCATTTAAGTAAATAAAAACCAACCTCCTTATATATTAAAACTGCATAAATTTTAAAATATTTCTTAATCTGAGGTTGACCCGTTAATTAGTTTTCGAGGTTTGATATGAAATCAACTCCAAAAACTTCAAAAGAGTTTTCTCGAAACGATGCTTTCATAGTCGGTGAAAAATTTTCTTCGAAGCGGCGGGATCGTTAGAACTTTTATATATTTTTTAAGATGGAACATATTTTTCAAATATTTTAAATTAAATGCTAGGACAAAATGGGGTTTATGGTTATTCCTCTCCGAGATCTCTCGATATATGTATGTTAATATAAGAGTCTTACTCATATGTCTCATGAGTCTCAAAAGCTATTTTTACCTCTCTTCAAACATGACGAATGAATATGAATTTGTTATTTAATTAGTAATAAAAGCTTGTTCCTTATATTAAAATTATATGTGTTACAAGTGTAGTTTAACACTTCTTCCTTAATAAGAAAGCTTTGCTCCGAATATTCAACTATTTTAATTAAGTATTAGAATTCAGGCCACCACAGGCGAATGTGCCACGCATCGAAATAATCAAATTAAGGCAAACTCACTCGATTTAGTGCACACATAAACATCTATATTTGTTCATATGTGCTGTTTTTCGTGCGAAATGACACGAAAATAGGCAAAATTTAGCGAGAAGCAGGCCAAATCAAACGCTAGAGCGACACGCCCGGATACGCCACTTGACGCTCGCTTTGCGGCGAATTAGTGCGCTCCAACACGTTCTATTCGCTAAGCAAATAATCTCAAAAATAAAGGAGGCAAAACACAAAAAAAAAGAAAAAATTTAAAAGAAATAAAATTAAGTTTGAATTCATTCCAGTTCTGCGACAATTTCACCGCTTTTGAGTGACATATTTGCATGTCTTACGTAAGCTGCTCGTTTAGCACAGCAGACGGCGTGTGTGATTTAACAGTTACGATTGGGGCTTAGGCACCTGTGTGTGTAAAGCGCGCATATATAACGCTAAGCTGTTATGACTGACTTAATTATTTCAAAAACTAATAGAAATTAGCAAATCATTGAAATATGCGGTTGATATTGTGGCACCCTACACACACATACATACGTACATACAAGTGCGTCAATCCAACTGCAATATTGAACGATATTCGTTTTTTTTTCTAAAAAGAACACGTTCCACTTGCATACATTATGCGCCAGTGCTCGCAATAGATTCACTTGGAAATTTACTTGAAAAACTCGTTTGGCTCCTCAAAACTTTATTTAGTGCATACTTGGAGTTTAAGCTCGTACATATTCCAATATCAGACATATTTGCACTTAAAAGTATGCACATAATTTGTATATATATGTTTATGCATATACGAATGCATGTGCATTCATGCAAATCCGCTAGTCACTTTAGTGAGAGGAATGCAGCAACCATGGCGGAATATTGATAAATAAACAACAAAAAGTATTATCGATGGACTTTGCATGGAACATCTTCTTGTGTAATTGTGAATCGGTACTTTGTAATACCAGAAACTTAAATTGATCGATTCAAAACCTGTTTCGATTCTTGAAACTAATATTCCCGACTGTTTGTATGTATAATATTCAAGGTGTTTAAATTTTAACACTGCGAAAGCTGGAGACTGAGGCGGTTTTATCTTGCTCTCTTCCAGACTAGTTCCTCAATTCAAGGATAGAAAAACTTTAAACTCATCGAGCAGGTTTAACCATGTTGGGAGCAAATAATTTTTTCGAACTACTCCAACCGAGAATATAATTGTGATTCATAAGAGCTCAAGGAAATAGCGCGAAGCTCTGTCTTCTGAAACCATTCTCTCTAGATCGTCTTGGATCTAAAAGATTTTTATTAACTGTAGCAAACGGTACAAGCTGTTAACTCTATTCGAAATTATAGGTACTCGTAATACGACTATGCTATCTGCTTTTTGGTATATTATGTAAATTAGTCAGTGATGTAAACCAACTGCGAGTTCACCAGAAGTTTACGAAGAGCTGTTGAAATAATTCTTTACTTCAAAGAATTGCACAGATAGTTGAGAGCACCCGTGAGATCCTCTTCCAAAGGATATATTCAAAATATAGTTAAAGGAACAGAATTGTAAAAGATAGCAGGGCCGTGGAGATAAACTTGGTGCCCTGGATGATTGTGGAGAATTTTTGGAAAACAAAATCTGGAAAACATTCATACAGAGCGCCGGGACGAACCTGAGCACACCTGGGCCGGGTAGTGTTCACACAGTAGTACCATATGGAGATAGTAAAGAAAGTGGAAGTCCAGTGGCGTAACTATAGGGTGGCAAGTCGGCAAAATGCCACGGGCCCCCAGCCCAAAGGGGCCCCCGGTCAGAGGAAATCTCAATTTCCAACATTTATTATTACACATAGACATTACTTAAGTAAAAAAAAAGTTTTGTCTTTAATTTATTTGTTACCTTCTTAGTTGCATACACAACTAAAAAAAATATACCTAGGTATTAAACTTTCAATGCATTAGTAAACAAAAATTTAACCCAGTTTTAGAAAGAAAGGTCAAAATCCAATTACTCGTAATAATTTCGGAAACATGTGTGGACAAACATACCTCAAAAATGTGTATATTGGTTTACATTTATATTCACTGGGCATGTCTCAGGGTGTCTCGCTGAGACTAGGTATACTGCCGGCATTAAAATCAGTGTTGCCGTTTTAGTACATTTCGCGCTAGATAGCGCAAATCTAGACTCTTCAGCACTTTTTTTCTCAGTACAATGCGCTAAAAAATATTTTTCGGAATCTAGTAGAAAATTGTAAAAATTATTGACGATCGTAAATTTAAGCCAATAAGTTAATTGTCAGAGCCGTAAAACGTTAGGAAAATAACGAGCTGGGAATTCCCCAAAGGATTTAGTATTCCCCGACCACAATGTTATTGATGCGTTTAATATTTTGTCTCTTTTTTACATTAAAGTGTTATGTTATGACTGTCTCTGATTTTACTAACAGAGTTCAATTATAATGATACGATTGCCACACTTTTATGTTGCCTGAACACGGTTTGAAGAAAATGACTAAAACTGTAAAAAAAAAAACGGCATCTGGTGAAGGCACACCAACCGCACCCGAACGTAATGATGACCAGAAAGATATTCAGTTATTTAATTTAATTGATTTTGATAAATGTAATAATGGTTAAATAAATTCACATAAAAACACATCTTCTCTTATTGCCATTAAAAATTCACAGCTAAAGTTTAGCGCAATTTTGAAATGAGTTTGGTGTATTTTTTTCTTTCTCAAACGGCAACACTGCTTAAAATTTATGTTGGTAATACTTGCTGATGCTTGGGGAATCCCCGATTCGAGTTTGTATATATTGTTACAAAAGTAGTATTAAATTGTATTTGTATTGCTATATGCATCCCTTATGATGAACAATAGCTGTAGGCATATGGAATAGCATTTGTTTTGTTGTAGACATCTGGCGCCGCGGCTGTCTGCTTGTCTACGTAAACAATTGCTGAGTCTGGTGCCGTGGCTGTCTGCTTGTCTACGTAAACAATTGCTGAGTCTGGTGCCGTGGCTGTCTGCTTGTCTAAGCAATAGCTACATTTGGCGCCGTATAGCGTTATGTTCTTGTAGTTTCCAGACGCAATATCCTAGAAGGACACGTCGGCATCAGCGAGGAGTGCGTGGCTATATAAGCCGCGGCAGCGCCAACGTAATCAATCAGTGCTAAGAGTAAACTGCTATAGTGTTAGTGAAATAAAGAGTTGGTGAATTAAATTGAAGTTGACAATGTCTACTCGGTAAGAATTTTATTCTAATATTTAAAATAATGATTCTCATCGCGCATTTCAAAATCAATTCACTATTTTGACATTCGTAACCTCCAAAACTATTTCGGTACCTATGTTCATCGTTCTTTCAAAACTTACAAAATTTGACACTTGAATTGAACTTTGAACAATCGGTGGACTTTCGTTATAAACATTTTTACGGTCGCTTTTTTGGCATTTGTTAGCAATTAAGTAGATTTTTCAATAAATAAAAACTATAGTATTATTACAAACTTTTTGCGGTTTTGTTCTAGAAAGTATCAGAGTGGAAGCGAAAAACGAAAGCGAAAGAAAGAGTCTGAAGAACAAAATAAAAAGTTACCTAAAATAAGTCAGTACTTTAATAATCAAGATAGTATACAAGAAGAATCAAATGAACAGCGCGACGGAAAGGTAGAAAATGATGACATAAGTGCCAATATCGCAGGGCCCGATAACAGTGAATATTTAGATTCAGAGCAACCACAACCAGGTACGAGCAAATCTTTAAATGAATCATGTTTGGACATAGAAAAATTAAAATCTTTACCGCATGTTACTGATAAAGGTAACTTTAAAGAACTCAATGATCAAGTAAAACGGTTTGTGATCGAAAATGGACACTGTAAACCAAAAGGCCCCTTTTTAAGGGATAGTAACAATAGATCTTTCTTAGATAAATATTATTACACTGTTTCTAAATCTGGCGTAAAGTTAGAACGTACATGGCTGTCCTATTCTCTATTGCTTCAAAAAGCATATTGTGAACCATGTTGGTTATTCGCAAATAGGGCATCTAAAAATATACAAAATATTTGGATGGAAGGCTATGATGATTGGAAACATATTGTGGAAGCCATAGAAAGACATGAGACATCGAAAGAACATTTGCATTCATGTTTTGTACATCGACAGTGGCAGTTACATGGAACACTAGATGAAGAACAAGAGTCTATTATCAAGAGAGAAAAATTTTTTTGGCGCCAGGTACTCACTAGACTCCTTGATGTTACTCTGACACTTTCAACCTGTAATTTAGCTTTTCGTGGCCATAAAGAAACGGTATATGGCAACGATTCTGGTCCAAAAGGAAATTTTTTGAGTATTGTTGAGTTATTAGCTAAATACGATCCTATTTTACAAGATTTGCTAAGCAAACCTAAGGGCCAGATTAAATACTTAAGTCCAAAAATACAAAATGAGCTCATTGCTGTTCTGGTTCAAAAAGTGGAAAATGCTCTGGTAAATGAAATAGTCACCGCACCGTTTTATTCCATTTTGTTTGATACTACTCAAGATATTTCCAAAACAGATCAATTGTGTGAACTTTACCGTTACTGTGTAATCGAGAAAGATGAAAATGGAATTCCAAAGGCGCTCGTAATTAAAGAGTCATTTTTAGGATTTCATGAGGTTAAGGATCAAACTGCCTTAGCAATGTCCAAGCAGATAATAAAATCCATAAATGACAAAAGTATTTCTCTGAATAAGTGCCGTGGACAAGGGTACGATGGAGCTAATACCATGAAAGGTACTTATGGCGGAGTTCAAAAACTCATAAGAGATATAGAGCCAAATGCAGTGTATGTCCATTGTGCTGCTCATAATTTAAACTTGGTAGTAAATGATGCAGTAAAAGAGGTCATAGAAATACAAACGTTGTTCGAAACTGTGCAACAAATTTATAATTTTTTTGGCCATAGTATTAGACGATGGAATATATTATCTAGTTTTATATCTGACAACAAAAAAGGAGAAACCGTTGTATCATCAAATTCAGTAACATTAAAAACAATGAATCCAACTAGATGGGCAGGACGCTTTGATGCCATGTTTGCTTTAAAGGTTCGATTTGTTGATGTTCAAAAAGCGCTAACAAAAACCATTTTATCAAATTCCAAATCCGATGAGAGAAATGAAGCTATCTTGCTAAAGAAGAAGGTAGAGAACTACAATTTTATTATGTTGCTGGTTTTCCATTGCAAAGTCTTACAAACCATAGACGCGGCTTCTAAAGCACTTCAATCTAAAGCCATCGATCTTTCAAATGCCTCAAAGCGTTTGCAAGTCTGTCTAGAAGAACTTGAAAAGTATCGACATGAATTTGAAGATTTAAAAACGGAAGCAAATAGTATTGCAGTTAAATGGGCCATAAACCCTGAATTTCCTAAAACTCGTCAGAGAAAAGTGAAACGTCATTTTGATGAAATTTGTGAGGATGAACGTCTCCAAGATCCTGAAAGCTTGTTTAAAGTGAACGTATTCTATCGTGTATTAGACATCATCATTAATCAACTTAGATCGCGTTTCCTTGGAATGAATGAAACTGTTTCCAATTTTAGTGTCTTGCAGCCTGCCACTTTGCAAAACTTGAATGATACTGATTTATTGGCAATGGCTTTAGCATTTGTCCATTTATATAAAAAAGATATATCTATGTCGTTTTCCAAAGAAATTCTCAGTTTTCGATCCTCTTTTAAACATGAAATAGAAAGGTCATCTTCTATAAGAGAACTTGCTGACTTATTAATAATAAAGAATCATTTTATATCTTCAAGCTTTCCTGAAGTGTGCACTGCATTTCTGTTATTTCTCACCATTCCTGTAACTACGGCTAGTGCCGAGCGATCATTTTCAAAACTGAAATTGATAAAAACTTATTTAAGAAATTCTATGGGACAAGAAAGGTTAAGCAATTTGGCTATTCTATCCATCGAAAATTCTATGGCCCGAAATTTGAACTTTGATGATGTCATTAACACTTTTGCTGAACAGAAAGTCCGAAGAAAGGAATTTTAATAATTAAAATTGTGTGCTTAAAATAAAATTGTGATTTCAGTTCAATATGTACTTTAAATTAGGTACCTTTAATTAAAAGTGAATAATTAGAAAATCAAGAAATTATAATTATAAAGTTTGTATGTACCTACTTCACGTAGTGATTTATTAGTTAACTCTTACAAATAAAAGTGTATAAATAAATATTATCAAATAAAAAATACTATTGTTGTCGGTTCAGCTTCTTTATATATTGGGGAAGTGGGAGGGCAGGAGGCCCATTCGATGAATTTGCCACGGGCCTCGAACGGTATAGTTACGCCACTGTGGAAGTCTTCCTTTCTCCTCTCTTCCATGCGTAGGAGGACTTTGGTTCATTTGATGGTGAATGGATGACTAGCACCAGTTAGTAAAAATTTTGAAGGATGTGTAGAGCTCTTAGAAAGAAGAGGAAAATTTTACAGCCGCCAAAGCTTTCCTTGCCAATCTTAGAATTAGAATTGTTGTTGGAGAATGCAAAGCTCAAGAAACACGCTGACCATCCATAGAGAAGTCTCCTAAAAGAATAAAAGGAATTCTACATTTGGTTGCAGTTGATTATGTTATGGAATTTGGTTTCCTTAATTAGTCGCTCTTCTTGTTTACTCCTGTCAAGACCCATCTATGAGTAAGTTTGCTAGCGAAGAGGCTTCTTATGACAAGACCATTTTTATGTTAAACAGCTGATGGAATGCGCTTACATAGAAATGCCACAAAGCTATGTTCATGGTGAAAAAGACCTTAAAAAATTAGGAATACATAGTTAACACAACTACAAGAGGGAAGATTAGTAAGACATTAAGTCTTTATCCACTTTTTAGGCATTTCTTTGTCATTTTTGCTGTTTCGGGATCACTTTTAAGTCTGGCTAATAGCTCATAGTTTGAAATGTTTACGTAATATTAGATATACAGTTATGCGATTTTTATGCTTCTAAGGCAATCACAACATTGCAAAAGCAGAGTAAATCGATTATAGAGAGCAAGCGCAGCTTCCCACCAAATATACACGAGAGCGAATTCCACCTGACGTTACAACAACAAGTAGTGCGCAAAAAGAAGCCACAGAAAGGCAAAAAAATGTTAACTATTAATTGCTTGTCACCGATATATCTAATACATATTTATGATCAGTTGACTAGCGTGCTTGTTGTTGTTGCAATATTTTAGTCGCTTGACAAGTCAATTTCGCACGGAAAATGTACTGACAGCCTGGAAAACAATAAAAGAAGCGGTTAAAAGAAAATAAAGGAAAAGTATAAGTATACAGAGTATAATAGCAATATATATATATGTATGTATCTATATACATATAAATATATATATGTATATATAATACTATGTTTATATATTTATGTTCGGTTATGAGGTGCAAAAGCCTAATGCAAAGCAATTGAATGGCAAATAGCTAGTGGCATGAGGCACCTTTACACACACATACGTAGCTAACGGTGGCTGTTGAGAAATGCAAAATATGGACAATGGATGATAGACAGGAAGGTGATTTACATTGTTGCTGTAGTTACTATTGCGCGACGCATTGCCGGCGCTGATAATTGGCGGAACTGTTGATTGGCCTGTGGCTGTGCTCGGCGTGCCAATTCATTCGGTGGCCATTGAAGAAGTCAATAAGTATGGAAAAGAGGCAAAGTAGTAATGAATAATAAACATTAATACTGCATAGACATATGTACCTATGAGTGCTTATATATGTATATGTGCATAAAAATAAATTCACACCAACCAAACTTTGAATGTGTTCGTGGAAATAATTCCATAAAAATATTGTATTTATTACCAGAATTGTTTATTTTAAATCAAAGGACGTTCAGAGGACTACAATAGTTCTAATATTTTCTGTAAAAATTATGCCATTTTTTCAATTTGTTTTGAAAAAAAATTGGTCAAAAAAATGAAATTTGTGGTAGTTCAAAGGCCTCTGATATATAGGATTTATGTATCCTTGGGGAAAAATGGACATGACATCTTCTTCAAAAATTTAATATAATTTGTAGCATCTAAAAGTAATATTTGTATGAGAAAAGTAGCCGAACATCAGATATTAAAGATCGTGCTCTTCGAAGATAGGATGCACCATTTGATCAAATTTGACCTGGACTGCGAAAAAAATGTTGACGGATTTTAAAACAAACATTTATTATCGCTTTTAAAATAGGTTCCTGCCAAGGCGTAATCATATTTTCCAACACTTGTTATAATCGCCAATTGAAATTTACATACCCTAATAACCATACCACCACAACTAATTTGTATGAACACACACACACATTTGTTGCCATTAGAAATTATAAAAGCAGCTTGAAAAGGAAAAATAAGCGACCATCACTTCCTCTACGTCGCAACTGATTACCCGGGCTGGCACGTTTTTCTTTGCCACTTATGCTTTCGCACCAGTGTCCACAGACACAATGTGAGCGTGTGTGCAGGCGACATTGGTGGCAATAAATTGCAAGACAACCGACTGGAACCAGTTGACAACGGGCGAGCGGGCGCTAAGCAGCAGCCAAGCGTCTCCACCAAGCAGTTGCCATCAATGAATCGGCCTAGGCGGCAACAACAAATCAACAAATCGCCTGCTATTTCGGATTTGTTTTTCTAAAGCGCTCGTGGTCATTTTGCAACATTTGTGGTGAACTTGAAAAAGCCTACGCATTCAAAACAACAAGAAAACGAGGAAAAAGAAAATGTGAAAAAACAAACATCACAAACACGCACGCACACCTGAACACAATAAAAATTCAATTGCATAAAACGCGATGCATCGGAAAAAAGAGCGGAGAAAATCCAGTAAAACCAATATATAACCAAACGAAACAGCAAGAAAAGCAAAAACAAAAACAAAAAACTGAATGTTGTTTGCGATGCGCTGCATCAAACCGGTTGTGCACACTCTTAGTCTATGTTGACCATCTCTATTAATAAGTTTTCAATATAATAATAATTTTTTGTTTACTTCTGCGTCACCAAAACATGTTTCCCGTTACTTATCAAATAATATAATGAATTCCTGCTTGATTCAATGGTATAACGGTATTTATTTCACTAATTAATAAATTTTATTTCATTGTGCATCCTTACTATTCATAAATATTTGTTGTTGAAATAACTTTAACTTGAACTGAAAAGTTGGGTTAGGTCAGGCTGAGATCACCGAAAAAGTCGAAGATAGATAATCAAGTTAAGTTAGGCCAAATTTCTGGTTCACATATTTATTTAATATTGTTGACTTGCTAAAGAGAAAGAAAGTTGAGGCTATTTTGTGTTCCAATCAAACGTCATTCGCCAGAATGTTGGGGTGTTTCGACGTCATATTTTGAAACCGTCACCGGCAACGATGACACTGATGAATGAGAGGTTTTCAGCCACTTGTCAATCATCTCGATGTCATTTCTGCAATATATTCCGATCTTTTAGTCTAGCATTGGTACACTCCATACCCAAAATATTAAACAAAATGTGTTGACTTGATTCATAAAAGCAGCTAAAATCCCTTGATGACAGCAAGACGATTTTCAAGGGCTGTTTCTTAAACTCCTTAGATATTATAATCTTTAACTGAAGTGAATAGACTTTTTGTAGTTTTCAATGACTTTACGACATTTACTGAATAATGTGTGCTACACAAATACAGGCGCTCGAGGTAAAGAAAACTCCCCAATACACTTGTGCAAAATTTTAATGATGCCGTAGTCGTGATTCCATAGGAAGTATGAACAAATCGTGAGATAAACTTTCCTTGTCGTAAACAAACAACTGCCAAACGGACTATATCTGAGACATGAAGACCAAACTTCACACGAGCATAAAAAATGTACCAATCCGGGTAATTTTTGATCGGATGTTAAGCGTATGTTGCGCGGGCGGTATGAAATTATCATAAAGATTAAATATTCCTCCGTTATTTATATATCTATAATATCCATTAAAAGGTCTCTTTTTCGATAACAAATGGAACAACAAAGTAATCGAAGTTGTGTTGCCGCCAATCTCCAGACACTTGTTTGATTGCATAAAAAGTTATTACACATTGAAGGATATTGAAATTAATTAAAAATGTGTTTTGCTTTTCAGTGTAATACAATAATTAAAACAATACCCACGGAACAAATGAAAATAAATTGTTTCAGAGACCGCATTACAATTAAGTCAAGCCTCACACACCAATCATTAGTGAGTAGTGATATCAAAACCAGCTTTCAGCTACAAGCATATGTATATGATGAAATATGTTACAAGGGCAGAAAATACATAATCAAGTGAGAAATTATAACTTAAGCGCATCAGCATCGGCTTCGAAGTGGAGCTCGACTGGACCGTAAATGCCTGGCGGCGGCAAGTACAAATGCACTCAAGCAAATCCAATTGAAGTCGCGCTAAGTCGCGCTAAGTTGCGTCGATTTACGAAGAATTTGACTTCGAACGCTTGCTGATTGCCGTCTCGGGGTGTTGGCCAGTCGACAAGTAGCCAACAAGCGGTCAAACAAGCTACACGGATCACGAGCGCTCGCTTAAGAGTATAATGAGGTACAATGGCTTGTTGCATAGCCGCAAGCGGTCGCATTGTTCGATGACACTTCAATACGAATATTTACAAGTAATGCGTGTAATTCAATGCAATTTAAGGAAGCAGCAATTCGTGGATGTGAGTATGCATTGCAGTAGAAGGGCAATTGGTGGACCTTAACTTGAATGGAATTAAATGCTTTCAAAAGTGACAAGTTTTAAATGTTTAAGTCAAGGGCTTGACCACAAAACGATTATTGAAGTAATCAGTAATGACTTTTTTCCATATATATATGTATTGGTGATATTGGAGTTCATGCCGCTTCTTTATATCGTTTTTGATGAGCTTTAGGGATTTACTGATCCCAACGCTCGTTAAGAGAACTTTTCTGAAGATCCTGAAAGAGCAGAAACTTAATCGGAATTGGTATGGGAAATCTCCTTTGTTTATTATTAACAGAATTAAGTGCCTTTGTGTATTAGGTTCAACTGGTGAATTGTTGGGAAAATTTCAAAAGCATTGATATTTCAGATGGGCTGTTCATAAGATAACATAGTCTCAAGTGTGGGCTAGGTAAGAGTCTATTCTTGCAAAACAAAAATTCAAGCTTTGGCATTTTTGGAGTTCCTTTTAGTTTATGTCAGAATATGCGATGAGATTGTAGCAAGTGACTATGAGGACACTTGACTTAAGTTTTATATCTTAACCGGTTCTAAAGTGATTATTACTCATGAATGATGAGGAAAAGTTGAGAAATGACCATGACGAAGGTGAAACGGGATGATCTGTCAATTGGCTTTTCGAATCTTCATCTCAGAATTATAATATTATCCCAGTGGGTATGCGAATCTACTTATTTGTCGGAACCGGACAACTATAGGATTAGCTGCTATATAAACATATCGACCGAACAAAATCAAGACTTTTGTATGCAATAGTTTTATTTGTCAAGATATCTTTACGAAATTTGGGAAAGACGATTCTTCTAGAGAACTCTTCAATCTCTGTCATACAAACTGGCCGATCAAGATCGAGTTAAAGATATTTTATACCAATTTATGCTATTAGATTGGTAGGAACCAAAGTTCAAGACGTCTGCTCATTGCTCATATTTTTGCTTTCATATTGAATTTCATTTGTCACAACTTTTAAAAACATTTGAGAAATTAAATTTGTACTTTTCGGATATCCCAACATTGCCGAGGAGTAGTGATGAGAAATGCACACTTACTCTGCACAAAAGTTCATATTGATACCTTTTCTGATCATAAGGAGAAATTTTTCCTAGTAGTGGTAGTTATCCCAGCGTAGATTTGGTAAAAAAAGTCTTCTCTTACAATCCTTTACCCGAGCGGAGGTGACTTTGAATAATGAAGAAATTCGCAATATTTTGAAATTCTTGTATAAAAAAGGTAGAACACCACGCAAGCCACCAATGAAATTTGTGAAGTTTACGGAGACGATGTCTCAGTTCGTGTAGCATAACAATGGTTCGCTCGCTTCCGTTCTTGAAAGTTCGATTTGAAAACTGCAGCCCGCTCTGCTCGACCCATCGTTGACAAAGTCGATGAAATTATGGAAAAGATTGACCAGGACCGTCACATAAGCAGCCATTGCATAGCTAAGGAACTTAACATTTATTATTCTTTTACAAAGACTTCAACGGCTGTTCCCAAAATACCATAATACAAACTTAAGACCTCACATTTCAGCTACACATAATCACAGATTTTTTGGCTTGCGAAATTTAATTTAATTTTATTTTTGAAGAAATGCCAGTCCGGCAATGAGGTGCGTGCGAATCACTGTAATCACATGAGGTGCTACGCTCTATAACTGTTGTTATTTTGACTTCTTTGTATTATTCAGTTTGTTAATGAAATTTATTAGACGACTTGTAAACCGCTATAAAAACCGCTGACTGTGTGACATTCACTTATTTATGGCTAGAAAAATGTGTTGCGAAGGAAGCGCGCAGCACAAAAGGTCACACCCAGCCTCATAAATATGCCTATTTCGGTGGGTATGGGTGCACGTTTTTGACATTATTGCTAAAATATGCGTAAGCAAGTTTACGAAATTTGCAAATTTGTATAAAAAAATTAAGTTAATTCTTCAGCCAACCAAGTGCTTTATACTCGTAATGCTTATTTATATATGTACTTTTGTATATGTATTAATATATAGTTATGTATATAACGAACGTTGTTATAGACATTTTCTAATATAAAACTGAATGATAAACTGAGATATTTTAAGAAAAAATAAAATTATGTGTAAAACGGAAGGTGTCTATTTTACCTTTCAGTTTCACACATATTTCTTTTTGTTTGAAATATTTATTTTTTATATTGTACCGCAATAACAGTCCAACTTAAGCAAAATAAGCGGAGTGAAAATAGGTTGGAGGTGTGGAATCACCTGTCAGCGACCTTGTCTTGGTCAGTTAATGGACGCTGTTGATGATATTCACAAGAAAAAAAATTTTAAATAACCAAAATATATTCAACAAACCTTTCAATCAATAGCAATTCGAAGTTGCCTTTTCAAATTCAAACATTTACATATATTTTATAAATACATATCTGCACGCATAAAGCTAATATATCTTTGATTTTTTGTCTGCATATGAATCGAACGCTCGCAAAGCGTACCATTGTCTGCCGGTTTTCGCATGACCTTGTAACGCATTTTAGCATCTTAATTACTTATATTTCTGACGCATCGAAACGCCTTCGGTGTGGCCAGCGGTAATACAGTTTCCGTTTGGTTACGCATACCCATATTTACGAGTGACCACGAAGCCAAGCGCTTAAGTTGGACTTGCTTTTAGCATTTATGTAAATGCACTTTTATAATCTTGTATGGAGAACATAAATATTAGCATATTGATCGAGTATTCAACAGGCTTAACTAAGCTGTGAAGCCATAAACTGTCAACGCATCTGACAGCTGTCAAAATCAAGCACCTTATCCTTTGTGCGATTTAAATAAATTTTTTTAATACTTTTGAATTAGACGAAGTAAAAGTTAATCTACAAAAGGTTTGCAAGACTCAGTTGTCGTGAGTTTGAAATTTCTATAAACTGAAGAGTTGTTTCCAATAATTTCTCATTTGGTAATCGGACAGTTACGCATATTATTAAATATTGAAATCGTAGTATTAAATATCAGATGGTTGATAATCATTTTTTGTGCAAAAATAACGATTCTAAATAAATCTATAAAGTCAAGTTTAAGGATCCACCTAATATGCACTGTTTATATCTAGTAAAATATGCCGGCGGGTATCTACCAGGAAGCTTTATGTGCTATTCATGATACAAAACTTTTTTGTATATATAATATTTGGTCATCATTAGTTAATGCTTGTTCCTCCGACAAATCGTCTTTAATAAGAAAAAGGCAGAAGTCACACATTCCCACATCAAAACCTCAAATAGTATTTCGTCGTATAATCTTGAAGCGACACGCAATGCCATCTGTTGGTTCCCACATATAACACGATGAAAGTTCGGTACTTATATATTATTAACTTTTCATATTTTGAAGGCGATGGGATTAAACAAGCTTCGATGGCTGATTCAGAGATTGCTTGGACTACTATATGCAGTTTTTAAGTAATAAAAACAGAACTCCAGTGTGCGATCTTGTAGGTTAGCAAATTGTCTTATAACCAATACAAATCCGATCAGTCGTTTAGTATCTTTTCCTATTAGCACAGTGGAAATTAGAAAGTGTGAGCTCCCAAGTGTTTAGTTATTGATCTTGCAAATGCGAGACATTAAAGCAGAAAAAGTTAAAATGTGTTATTTTCGTTCTTCTCCATACAGCACTGGCGTCTGGTTAGATATAATATATAATAATAATCTAAAAATAAAGGTCGAATTTATAATTACATTTATCAAATTTTCATCTTTAATTTTTGTAAGTTTGTAGTGATCAGGGGCATCTTGTAAGCATTAACGGGATCAATAATTCTGGGCTTTTCTCTTTAAAAAGATATTAGTATTTTATTTCTATGTCCTTTGTAATGCACTAAGCTTCATATTTAAACTTATCATTTAAATATACATATATATCTCATAAGCAATTAATCCTTAAAATTTAAGGTCCTTCGGATCAGGTGTTCAAGTCAGCCTATATTTATCAAAGTATTTTAAAATAATATTTTTTCTATACAATGTTCAAGTCACACAATAAATTAAAATGTAGCAAAAGTGAAAAGCGGTACTTTTCAATGGCAACTTCATTTCAAATCAGACATTTATTTAAAAATATATAGTATATACAAATAAGAAACCCACAACAATGCAGTCACAAAAGAATGCACACCAATTAAAGTGATGAGAAGCGAAATTTTAAATAAATAAGAAGTCATAAATTTTCCGTGAAATGCCAAGAGGTCAACAATATTGACATATTAGCTAAATACCTTAAGCCCACAAATACCGCTAGCAACAAGTAAATGATTACCATGGCAAACCAATCACTGACAGCAATGCAGATGCAGACGCAGACGCAGACGATTGCAGACAAATAATTTGCGAACACGTCGAACAGGTTGCGAACCGGTGTCGGCGAATTACAGATGTCACCGCTGATGCTTGTGGGAATCCATTAAAACTATGTTTGTACCTTTGCTTCCACGCACACATTTGCACATATTTGCACGTATTTAATTGTTTTCGTTGTCATTGGTGAATAAATGCGACTCATCGCCGACATAATTGACACAGCATAAATCGCTGCCGGCTGACACATAGAAGAGGCAGCCAAAAACAAATCACTGCACATTTTTCAAAGCAGTGACAAATCGCTAAGAATTTGCGAAAACAAAATAGAAAATTTAACATCGTTAACTAAACATCTTAATTTGCTTTGTTCGATTAATTATCGGCGATTTTTCAGCAAGCGCGTTTCCCACACACTCACTTGTTTTTGTTGGTTTACATGTTTGTTATTTTAATTTGTTGGTTTTAGTTGCGGAAATAATGTGCTTAAAATTAGCGAAATCTCCAGTCAATTCATTATGGTGTTCATTTGCTTGTTTGTTTAATTATTATGCAATTTTTCGCATTGCTAAATATTTGGCATGTATTTTTGAACTTTTTTGCGGCTGGTTTTGATAATTGAAGAAGGTGCTAATTAATCAACTTGTCACCTTTAAATATAGAAATATTTGTGAAACCGATTTATTTCAGCTTATTATTTTCCAAACTTGCAAGTAATATTTGATGGTCTTCTGGGCTGTTTTAAATCCCAATAATCGAGTTACTCACGCGGCCTGCGTTCTATACACAAGCCACTTACGCTGATATTTAAGTCACTCTCAAGCAATGCTTTTTTCTCAAAAATGGATCAGTACTAAAATTTAGATCCATATTGAAAACTGAAACAAAATCGTTTCCTGAACTCTTTGAGTTCTCTTCTTCCGCATATAATTCTGTACAAACACGTCATCACATCTGGTGTCATCATAATTCAGTTACAAAAATTAATTTATTTCGAAATGACTTTGCAGCAAGATAACGGAGAAAATGCATTTGCACTTAAAAATTAATGAAGCTGAAATTGTCTACCATACATTTAAGCAAAAACAGTTAAATAATTAACGCTGTTTCGGGCCTACACTTGTTAACTTGTTTATGAGCTGAGTCACCGCTCAGTCCCACTGCATGTACTCGTATGTACTCAATCAAACTAAAGTTATTTCGGCTAAGTGCTGCCAGTGTATTTTAATATTAAGAATTTTATAAAAAAGCACATCTTCTCATTCTTTTCCCTCTAAACAGAATTGAAGCTTAATATTTTTAAGCAAACAATCGTGGCATGAAGTAAGCGCGCAAATAATTTATAATTTTTCTTCATGACTTTAATAAAAAGTCCTAAGCTCATTTCTTCCTTTATATATTTATTAACTATTGAACTGATTAATTAAATATAAATTATTTTTAAATGCGCAAAAACACTCTTTTATTTATAGAGCGACAATAAAAAACTGCAACACCTTCCTACTAGCTTTGCGACCAAACAACCTTTCATTCGATTTTTATAATTTTCATGCAAATTACATAATTGGTGTATTTAAAAAACCAACACTGAAGTGTCACATAAGCAATAATATTTAATCTAAGCCCTACCCACTAGCACTTCTGAAGCTGACATGCAATTATGTGCCTACGGCATTTAGTGCGGAAATTTGTACAACGGCTTAAGCGCCCACCAGCTAATAGATTTGAGCATTTTATGTCGATTGTAAACCAAATACAGTATGTGCGTATGACTGCAAAGGTGTCGGTAGCAAGATATATGGCTTGCAGATTTTTGTGTTGTGATTGAGAATAATCGGAAAATAGTTACAATAAAAACAAAAACAATAAACAAGCATTTATTCGAGCAATTTGTTGCAAATTTCTTATTCTTTCGAGATTTTTATAAAATTGTCACCATGTCAGATTGCCGCAATGCTATCGTGGTAATGTTATCGATATGAAAATTATGTAAAAGTAAACTTCTTCTTCTTCTTTACTGGCGTAGACACCGCTTACGCGATTATAGCCGAGTCAACAACAGCGCGCCAGTCGTTTCTTCTCTTCGCTACGTGGCGCCAATTGGATTTTCCAAGCGCGGCCAGGTCCTTCTCCACTTGGTCCTTTCACCGGAGTGGAGGTCTTCCTCTTCCTCTGCTTCCCGCGGCGGGTACTGCGTCGAATACATATACTTCACAACTTCCACTGGTTACTTCTACTGGTTGCATACGGATGTCTCAAAATCGTGGCAGCGGAAGCGATGGGATCTTGTACCTCAGGTTGAAGGCGAGACGTTTTTGACTGCCCAATCGGTACGACGCCCCGTATTCACCTGATACATATGATATGCCCATGAAAGGAAGGCGTTATACAGACAGAGGACTTCAAAAGGCTTGCTCCGGCATACTGGCGGCCATACCGGCCAATGAGCTGAAATACTCGCACCCAGTCTTCAGTAGACCCACTCCTACGGGCCTTATTGAATGAACGTACGAAATGTAAATTTAAGATTGAAGACACCAAGTTATAACAATTTTGATCAAACTGCTTTGATTTTTCTTGATTCCTTATTTATTTATATAATTATAAAAATATTGAAACACTATGAAAAATATTTGAGAAAGCTGCAAAAGCAAGTACTAAACCCTACGTTTAATCCACTTAGCTTCTATAAAAGTTTTATAGTTTAGCAAATAGAAAACTGTAAAACCAAGAAATATAAATAACTACATTTATAATATTAACATAATACAATTTCCACCCATAAATTACTTGTACGTGTGCCATACTAATAACATTTTTCACTTTCTTTGTTGCAGTGAAGTTCTTTATTACTAACTCGTCGCCTTTTAAAAGGCAACTAACCAACTGACCGAAGACCCCGCCACGAGCCAAAGCAATGTCAACGACATCGGTTAATATTTAGGCCAAAGAACTGAACAACGGCACCGCATGTGAGAGTGGCTCGTGCTTGCCAAAGTGAAGACACCTGCCAGCACCAAATTGTTTTTGCATTACTTTCTGCTTCTCCGAATTATGGAGGCCTTACTTAAAGCAACTTAATCACTGTGGGCTTGGCGTAAATAAACGCATAAAACACTTACACACATATTTAAGTCTATAAAACCCAGCTTGATATCAAACCCCAGCCTGTCGCTTTCTTTTGGCCTCCGTTGCCCCGCAGTTGACACACAACGTTCGAGCTGTCCAACAACGGAGTGGATTGAGTGTTGAGCGCCGCTTTTGGATCGTATGGGTAAAGCTCAAGTACAGATTTTCGCGCATTCGGGGAATATTTCTATGGACGAAAATGGATTACACTAAACGTTTTCTATGGCTTTCCGGCATTTTATTAGGTGAGCAAAAAAGTATATGTATCTATATTTGTATATATATATTTGTATATGTTTGAATGTCATTGAATGCGTTTAAAAATTATTTTTAATGCAGCGATGAGTAACGGTTAATTTGTTGATATATTAATTACTCCCTGACATTTTGATTGTTGATTGGTTATTGGTAATTGTTGCTGGCTAATGGCTAATGACTACCTTTTGCTTCACACTCTCGGCCTCGACGCTTTGTTTTTATTAAAAACACACGCAAACAAAACTTTATTTTATTAATTAGGTTGTATATAAAACTTGTTATTGAAAATTAATATTTTCTGCATGAACTTGAATTGCTTATTTTGTTTTATTTGTTAATTGGCGAATGTCATTTCGAATATTTGTTTGAAGGCAATGTGAAAGCAAGTGGAAAGTACATACGTACATACATATCCGTACAAGTGCGTCCAAATTTTAGGCGAGTTTGAGTTTTAAAGTAGGTCAAGTCCAAATTGATTCCCTAATGCTTTATTTGTGAATATTTGTAGTATTAAATTGTAACTATATTTTCGAAAATAAGTAAAGAATATATATACATTTTAATATTTAATTCAATTTCAATTGAGAGGTGCGGTAAATAAACAAAACTTCCGATTCTGGTGCAAAGAAAATTCACAAATTACTCATAAACAACCATTTGATTCACCTAAAATGAGAGTTTGGGGTGGCTTTTGGTCTGTTGGAATCATCGATCTGTACTTCTTTCGAAATGAAGCAGATGTCACCGTTACTATCAATGGAGGGTGGTATAGATCGGCGATAACGAATTTTTTATGGCCGCGGCCTTATGCGGGAAAAATTTGGAGGTTCGATTATTTTAAGAAATTGTGACACTGTTGTTATGGATTAGAAGGAGTTAGTTGCATTATTAATTCTGTTATGTACATTTTATTTATCTGGCTTTATATTGAATATTTAATTTGTATATTTGTAGAGACAAGACATAGTATTATCTTTTATTTTTGAATGATTTAATGTAAAAAGCATTTTCATATGTTTTAATTAAATATTCCTGGCCTTGAAGTATGAATAACTTGAGTATTACATTTTACTTCGATTATATGCATATACATATATATAAATAACTTTAAAAGTTTAATTATTTTCTATTCGATAAAAAATTGTATGTTTAGAATATATGTAAATAGTTTTGGAATATGACAAATCTCTTCAATTTTTTTTTATTCAAGTACTAAGAAGTCATAGTTGTATAAGTTATATTTTTCAAAATGAAGTCATCGACTTCACACTAGTTTCCGAAATGAAAACTGAACAGTTTAATTCTTCATTTCTAATTACAAAATAACGGCAATTCCAATTAATAATTGTAAATAATATTCTACATATATTTTTTTAAATTCTAAAATTGCGAACATTTTAATTATTAATTTAAACTCTCAAAAAATATATGTTTTTACTAAATTTACTTTATCAATGACACACTTTTCTGGTCATAATAGTTCAGTTCCTAAGACTTATAATATACTAACCAGTTGCACTAACATAAATCAACCGAATTTTGCAATTTCCGACATTTCGCTTTTTGCTTGCGAATACCAATCAACCACAAATAGTTGTAAGTGAAGTAGCGTAAACAACAAAACCAAAAACAGGCATGTTGTACAAACTTGTAAATATTGTTGACTGATTATTAACCAAATTATTCGTATCGTATCTGTGGCACAAAAACAAAAACATAATTGCTGCATGTGCACAGGTCCAATTCTACTTGCAGCCTTGACGTTACAAGATGCCGCCAGTCCAGTATTTCAAAATCACAAAACGAAAGAGTGGACGAATTTAGATAATATCACATTCTCTTTTGATTGTACGCATCGACCGGTTGGCTTCTACGCCGACATGGAGTACAATTGTCAGGTGAGCCGAAAATAAAACAACAAAAGTTTAAGCAGAATTATAAGTGAGCTTTTTGAGTAAAGTTTACAGATAGCTACAAAGCGTTGACTGTGTTTTTAAGCATTTAACAAGAGCTGAAAGCAGCTTTTGCATGATCGCAACACGCCTGAAAGTATGCTTTATTTGTTAACATTGTTTTTTTACATTTTAATTTCCGCAGATCTTCCACATGTGCGATGAGGAGGGCAATCGCATACCGCACTTGTGCGCCAACGAGACTTCCTTCAATCAGGAGTATCGCATCTGTGATTGGGACTACAACTTCAACTGCACTGAATCGCCGGTAAATCATAATAAGCCACGCAGTTTTCAACAGTTTTTCTAAAATACCCACATTCCTCAAAAATATTCATTTTTTATTCTTTTCTAGAAATGGTTTTATTTGAACGAACTGACGTACGCCACAGAGCCGCCTGACGAGGATGAAGACTATTGAAACACCACCCGCTGCCCATCACCCACCAACCAACAACAACACTAACAACCCCAACTCTCCCTAAAACACCCAATCTTCTCCGCTTTGGGCATCACTTCGTGTGTGACCTTACTGACAAGTAATTAGCTAAGTGAAGTAATTGTATTTATACTATTTGTAATTATTTGTAATTTGTTATGACTAAACTGTCCTAATATATAGTGTATGTATAAAAAGTTAATGAGATTTACGAACAACCAATTTGAGTGTCGCATATTTACGCACGTACTATGATAATTTAATGAATCATTAGCGTTAGTGATTTTCCTTATTTATAATGTTATGTATATGTTATTGTAAAATTTTAAACAAAATGTATGTGTGTACATATATTTATATATGTAGTTGTATATATGTATGTACCTAGAAGCATAGTAATAAATCTAATTTATACTGTTGATTTCGTAGCGATATTGTTATAATAATGTTTGTACGTAGTATCCTGCTCTTTTATTCCAAATTTTAAAACTCATTAGTAATTAAAATAAGTATTTTGTTTTTGGCTTTTTTCTATTGCCAATGCGACCTAAGATAAATATAGCAAAAAATTATTGTTAAAACAACCGCATCGATATATGAATGTACAATAAAATTTTGTAAACACCACAACAACAAACGTCATATGTGCCCTAATTATAACAGTAATTACACGACATAATTAGGACCAGGAATTTGTAAACAATTCAAAAATGATAACAAATTTAATTTAAGAGGTGTACTTATGAGAAAAATTTCAACCAAAAAATGGAAAATCCTAATTTCACTGTGGACTAATGGTTCTATGTGGCAAATGGTGAAATTCGTGGATCTAAACTATGGCTTATCCAATATTATTCTTTCTTATCTTCTTCTTGTTAGGTTAGGTTAATATGGTAGGTCGATACGCCACGCGTATACCGTTTTTGGTCCTTTCCGATACCAGATGGAGTTCAGTTGCTGGGTCAAAGAGGAGTAGTCATCTTTTAGGATGCCTGCACTTGATGCGAATTTTAGCAGACTCTGCGGGCTCACTATCGATAAATCCTTCAGTGTATCATACTTTGGGGACCTCAGATGCTTACAGCCTAGTCTTACCAATACTTGGCATCCAGTAGAAGATAATTTGCTTGCTTCTGGCATACTTTCCGTTGCCTTGCTTCCAAGACACTTTTGGCCGATATGCGATACGAGGTTACTGTCTTAATTGCAGTTTGGCAGTCTACGTAGATGTTCTATTAATTTTATTAAGATATTTTACATATTGACCGATGTACATTTTCTTTTATAAGGTCCCAATGGATAGGGAATATAGTATTGACCCGCGTTTATCCAGTTTTTGTATTACGACTTTTAATACCAGAACGAGATGTGTTTTAAGTTTCTAAAAAACTCACAGATTGAGGTATAAAGTCAAGCGGATGTTTACAAATCTGAATATTAGGTATTACATATATGTATATCATATATATGGACAAGGGAATTATTGCCCTGATTTCATTCATTTTTACACGTTTATACTACTATTATAAAAATATTCTTTCTGCTTATTGCGAGCATTTTAGGCATAAGGGCATGGTGTCTTCACAAAAATATTCTCTTCGGATTTCAATACTAGATCCACTCTGACTGATCTCTACAAGTATATTCGTTGATAAATCAGTCATATGCACTGGGCTTTACATATTTTATGTTGGGTCCTTGAGTAGTTATGGTCCAACTTCCTCATTTTTGTGCTTAATATACAATACATCGATGTTTGATTTTCCTGAAAAATGAGAGAATAAGTAATGGGAAATAATGTAATAAAACTAATATTATTATAAAAATATTTTCTATTATTCAACGCTATTGTGAGTATTGCATTTTTTCTTTTGGTATCCAACAAACGTCAGTCTCTGCGATAAAATCTTGATTGCCGAGGAATTCAGACATTTTAATAACTATTTGTTATAATAGCTGTTAAAAGGTTTTATCTTTTCAAGATAGCCGATGGAAATCGGTTGTGTGCTGAAAGTAGAGAGAGAGTAATATTCATGAACGATACGTTCAACACAAAGTTGATGATTTGTTAATCAACATGGTCTACAAAGTACGATTTAATGTACTTAGCACTGCACCAAGTTCTTTAATATATGTGAAAATATGTTCACTGGAGGTCTAAAATCCTCGATACATACCAATTCAACAAATTTTTTTGAGCGGCGTGAGACTTTATCGGATTCGGAGGCATAAAGAGAGCGCACTTGGCATATGCTGAAGGAGATGGAGGTGAATCGTTTTACAATAATTCCGCACTGTACAGTCAACTGACCCTTATTCAGGTGGTCAATGCTGCTCACATCTTGTTTGCTGCTCATAGTACAGTCTTCACTTTCTTCGGAGCAGGTTTCGTCATCTTTTTTGTCTCTGGTGTATGACAATTTTGTCATTTCTTAAGCTTACATAAGGAGCATCCTGTCTTCACAGCCTGCTTTAGTAAAACTATGAATGCGATTCGTTTGAAATTTGTTGTGAGAGTTTGCATCTACGAGAATGTACTGCAGCGTTTACTATTTCTCTGGCGATAAAGATGTTGCTCAACTGGTTGAGGGAATCGTTACGTTTCGGTGTTTTTGTTAATAAATAATATCCAGTATCCTGTCCTATTGTTGCAAATTAATGGTTAAATTGTATCGATAAATAAACAAATTATAGTAGTAATTATATTTTATCCGCAATGTTGCGTTAGCAGATTCAGAACTATGATTTTGAGATTAATTGTGAGATCATATGTTGCTTTTTGTAAATAAACTTAGTGAGGTAGATGTGAAAAGCGAGTTGCTCCCGCTGATTTATAGTCTATTATGCGGAAGCGAGTATGTTGACAACAATGTAAGAGATCAACGATCTGTGACGGATGACTAATGGCTTGTTGTTGGGTGTTTAATAGGAGCAATTAGTTAATGCAAAAATATTAAAGTGTGGAAAATAAAATCCAAAAATATATTTGTCGACAACGTTGATTAGAGTTTATTAAACGAATTTTGTTAAACAAATATTCCGCGGATGAAAATTCGAAAAAAATTATAATTAAATTGCAGAAATGTGATTTTGTAATTTGGCGAAATAGCGGGCATGACTAACGGATGGATGGAATGGGTGATTCCCTGTATTGGAGCTACACTGTGCGATATTTTCTTAAATTAAATAGTGATTATTGTGGTGGAAGGAATGCACCGATTTTTTTATTCTATAATTTCACATGTGCTAATTTCATTTTAATGGCTAGGCAGGTGATTTTATTCAAAATTGAAAAAGAAGATTATATGAGAGATCAATAGAATAAAATTTAGCCATATTTGGTGAATATTTGACAATAATGAATATATTTTCGGTTTTATCAATCTTTCGAAAGCAGAACTATATTGATTACATGGACACCAGCGTTGGTGAAACACAACAATATAAATTCTTGCGTTGCAATGGAAGATTTTGTAGTGAAGTTAATCTTAAATTTAATGAAATTATATATAAACATAAATATATAATTATTTTTATTTTTTTAAAATTTGATAATTAATTAATATATTTAAGATTACCAAAATTTCGATATAAGCATTACGCATAGTTCTATAATTTTTTATAAAACATATCTAAATTCCTAAGATATAATGGATTAATAATTTTTTTTTTGATTTTTTCCCGTGTACGGCAAAATGAAACATAAAGTCAAGCGCCGCAATATAAATCCATAATTTAAATGCCCACAAATTGTCGTCTCGTATGAGTAGTTTTTCGATAATTTGATAAAAATTTAAATACAGTATTGCTGTTTAAACAAATTACTGATAAATACTCGGATACTCGAGCGAGCTGCTTGTTCGGTGCAAAGTCAAGTTCAATGACAAAAGCGGAAAATTAAAATAATTTGTAACGAAAATAGGCATATTTGCTTACTGTGCAAAGGTATGCTCGAAAAAAGCGGAATTTGTGCACACTTTTTTTGGAAGAAAAATGCAAACTCACCCACGCTATTTAAGCAACGAAATTCATAAGTTTTTAAACAGTTCTGGATTAACAGACAAAGTGTCATCAGCAAGTGATCAAAAGTTGGAGGAGTGTGCAAATATTTGCTGTGAAAAAATACCGTTAAAATAAAAAAAAAATCAAAATCATAACAATATGAGTGTCTTATTATCCTATCTATTGTGCGCAAGCGCCGTTACACTGACGGTAATACATAGAAGCAACGAAAAATATCAAACATTTATTAAAATTTCATTAAATTCTATTCTATTTACACACAGTTGGCAGCACCGCAGTACGTCGATCCTTACGCGACGTCGAATCCACAGTTTGCACAGCTGAGCACCACACCATATACAGGGTATGGCACAAATATTCGCATATGGCCATGGGTTATTGGGCAATATACCTACCCAAGTAACCAGTATTACTCAAATTCCTGGAATACTAATACAAATCCTTCCAGCTTTCCATACGGTTATAATCCATACAATTCCGCTAACACCTACAACCCTTATAGCAACTACAACCCCTACAGCAACACCAACAATTACAACCCGTATAATCCTTACAACAGAAATACGGGCACGAACACCTATTGGAACGGCTTCGCTTGGGTCAATAGTTTTCGCTCGGCGAGTAAACTCAGGAAGTGAAGGCCGAGCTCGTTAGATATGTGGGGTATATTTACTATTTATGTTTGGCATATTTTGTGTGAGAAAGTTGATGATATACCACCTACTAATATTTGTATTTCAAAGAACTTGTTAATATTTTAGTCAATAAAATTTATTGTATTATATTTTTGTTAAAATTAATAAAAAATAAGTTATGGAATTCTTTTTATTATCTTAACTGTTTGTTATCTATTATCTTGGCAAATGCCCAGCTTTCAGCCGAATGTCATGAGGTATATCCTACGGCTATCAAAGCTCCATCTTAAGAGACTCTAAGTAGCTGGGGTGGAAAAAATCTGGTTTTTACCGAATCCAATAATTTTCTAATGAGATTGACTTAAAGAACAATGGTTCTAATGTTGCGCCACCCTTTTCAATTAAACAACCAACCATCTGATTCCTAGCCATAGCCTATAGCTTCCAAACAATTTTTACCAACAACGTCACTTCTATAATCCATTAAGTAGGGAGTTTTTCTACTTCGTAGGTTTTTAAATAATCAAATTGGATTTTTTTTGTATTTACAGCGTTTTATAGACCTTTTGGTTGTCATATATCTCCCTTCCGCTTTTTTGCTCTTTATTCAATGCTTTATAAAAAGTGTTATAGCGATCGGATTATATTCAAATATGCGCCATTTCGTTCGATAATCTGTTTCGATCTAGACGGCAACTTCATAATACCCCCTTTGTAGAAGTTTCCCTCCTTATTTGCGAAGAACTCGAACATCAACTTTTTACAAGCCTCTTTTGAGTTCAACTTTACACCAACAAGGGTGTTCGCCATGGACAGGAACAGGTGGTAATTATTTGGTTCTATCTCCGAGCTATATGGTGGATGCGATAAAACCTCCCAACCGAGCTCCCGTAGCTTTTAACGAGTTATCCACGAAGTGTGTGGTCCTGATCCTGGTGAAACACTACACTCTTCCTGTTGGGCAATTCTGGACGCTTCTGGTCGATCGCCTGCATCAAACGCTCCAGTTGTTGGCAGTAGATGGTAGAATTAAGCGTCTGGCCATATGGGAGCAGCTCATAGGGGATGATTCCCTTCCAATCCCACCAAACACACAGCAAAACCTTCCTGGTCACCGATCTTCGACCATGACCGTTTTCGTTCGATATTGTTGTATGTGATCCATATTTTATCGCCAGTCACTATCCGCTTCAAAAATGGGTCAATGGGCGTTAATTAGGTCCAGAAGGTTTTTTTTGCGTCAAATCAAGCGGCACCCAAACATCAAGCTTTTTTGTGTTGTTGTGTATCCAGCCTTGGTCCGTATTCGTTATCACAGGTCTTCCGCCGGGTGGCTTATCCATGGTATCGTTTTCACCCGCTCTGAATCGTCGAAACCTCCTCCGTAGATCGAAGTGATAGAGTACCATCACCCAAAACACCATTAATCTCACAGAACGTTTCTCTAGCGGGTTTGCCTTTAACGAAGAAAAACTTTGTTTACACTGTTGAACGCAATATCCAAACTAAACATGCATAGCGTCGTTTTGTAGGTTATGTCAAGACCTTTCAAAGATGTATAGTATTGCCAGATACGAGCTCTGTAACGCTTTATGCATAGCCGCGAAATTCAAAAGACAAAAAGGCGGAAGGGAGATTTTTGACAACCTAATATTTCCGAAAGTTTTTCTTTGAAGATTCGACATTTTACACTATTCTTATAAATTCTATATGAGACTGCTAGCAACCTATTGAAAATGGCATGTGTATCAGTTGTAAATTTAGATATCCTTGTATAACTACACACACTTAATCAAATTTTAATATCAACAAAATGGATAAAAATTTACTTCTTCGCTTACAACATTATTTCATATCACATTGTCCTTGAAACATATATTCCAAGTACTGATAAAGATTCTTCAATAAATACTTATATAGCATATCAACTGATTTATCGGAATTTTCTTTCGACAGACAAAAGTAAACAACAGTAAGTGTCCGTCTCGGTTCACAATTCAATTAAATAAAAAGCAAAAACTGAACTTTACGGTTTACTGCACTCATATAATTCTCTTCTTTTCCCGAATTTCAGGTTATTGGCCAGACGATCACTAACGCACTGTTAGATATTACTGAAGCATAAGAAATTATATAACAACAATAAAGAGCAGGTGTGAGAAAACTAACCACAAACCTAAACGTAATCAACTTTAAAGCAGCGGCAAAGAGGCACATTAGGTCTAGCCAGCAAATAATTTTACATAACAATGCAACACAGCCAAATCCATTTGAACACACAGGCAATGGTTGACTAAACCGCATATACAATGCGTTTTCGTTGAAGACTTACTGATTTGGAAGCGCACAACTTTAGTTAGTGAAGACAAAAGCTGCTCACTTTATCAGTTGTTGTTAGAAATACCCGGCAGTAAAAAATATATTATTCAAGATCGTTTAATATAATATTATTTAAAATATAATTTTCGTTTAGAACAAAAACAAGTTCAATAGAATATGAAATAAAAATAATCAGAAGTGAAGATATATGTGTATATTAGATATAAGTTCTTAAACATTTAACGAAAATGAAAAATTAATAAATGTGTTAAAAGTTCAATAAATTCAATAAATATAGTCTCGTTGTAAGTGTAGTAAACGTTTAGTTACGAACGAAAAAAGAGAAGGTGTTATATATTAAGGCATATTTATGGTTATGTTTCGGTTATTAACTTTTAATCGACTTGACCAAAATAAAGTTGAAAACATAATTTCTTTCTGCGCAGCTACACTTTTCCTAATGGGTCGTTAGTGGATATGCACCGACAGACATTCGCTTGATTGCACCATGGTGTTCTGTACCGTTTTTATGAATGGCTGTTAACGTTGACCTTACGAACAAGTGGACAAGCTGTGTCACGGTCAGTGTGAAATTATGACACTATTGTTGAAGTTGTTGTAATTCAAAAAAGCACCAAATATTGTACGGTTTCATTGTACTTCAACATTCCTGTGAGTAAGTTTTGTTGCAGCCCAATAACGGTTTTGTCATTAACATTACCGGTCGCACTTCAAACACATACATAAAAATAAATTCTAAAATTTCTATAATCGTTTTAGAATACAAATTTGAAAATGCTATCTAACTGTTTGCTATTGATAATAGCCGGTAAAATTTTTATGAATGACTAAAGTAATTTTAAGTGTTATTTTCTTGTCACTAATGTAACGATGAATATCAAGAAACCGTTATGTGGAGCAGAAAATTTATATATATATGTAACTCCATTTTTCTATAAATATTTTTAATCTATTCACTATGGAATTCTCCGTTTTATGTACCTGTAACAACTTTTTTCGAATGAAATTTTGTGTATAGAGTCCTATGAGTTAACCGACAGAAATTATTTGAATAACATTTCGCTAATTTTTAATGAAAAAATTGAAATAACTTTATTAAGAAAGAAAAACACTCGGCGACTTGGCAATGGCTACTTTGGGATGAATGAAACAAATTTCTGATACTGCTAGTCAGGTATTTAAATGAATCAGGGAGAATTAATAATATAGTTGATTTAAGGGGAGGCCGAAAGAATGACTGATTATACTTAAGTGAATATACATAAACAAAACCCCGCTAAAAACTTGGCTTAAGCTCTTTCCACTCTAGCTATGTACTCCATTTTTTTAGGTTCGGATTTACATACATACATACATATGTCATCCCTGCTCAATCCACTTAACTCAGTTTCTAAAGGTTAGATCACAAGTAGGTAAGTAGTTGAAGTGGCTGTTTGACGACGCACCTAGGCCTTCAGAAGGCGCACTGTGATAGCAACGGAACTAGACCACAAGTGCAAGTGCGCTGGGATGTCTTTTAACATATTACAGAGTTTTATTTTTCCATAAAGAAAGAGTATTTTGCCTCTTGTAAACCATACACAGCCTTACTTGCGATTGACTTAATTATGAAGTAAAATGGGATCATCCAAGACTACAGTCACTAATGTTATCAAATTTTGTCAAACCTCTGTTATGTTAAGTCACATTCACTAAAAACAGGGTAAATGAGAGCTGTCTTTCATATCAAACAACTTGATCACCTGCTCTACATGATAAACAACACTTTGCAATCGCAACTGTAATGACGTCACAAATTATAAATTATTAATTAAATACACACACATACATAAATATTGACATAAGTGTCTCGTAGCATGTTGAACACATTTCTGCTTCACACGCTCATTCATAACAAACTTCAGGCTGCAGCCGGTCAATCGGAAAGCTCGTGCCACACGGAAAAAAACTGGCAGAGCCACATATGAGTGCCAAAGTGGAGTAAAAAGTGCTTGGTGGTAAACGAATTTAGTAAGCAAGCATCAACACAGCAAAGTACACAAAATATGCGAAGAAAGTGCCAGACAAAAAACGTTTAACAGTATTGTGAAAGACGCTGTTGACTTTATTTTTGTTGTTGTTGATCGAGTAGACATGCCGTTGCCGTTGCCGTTGTGTCACCGAGATGCCAAGCCGAAAGCAGCAAGTGAAGCAAACCATTTTCAGTGCAGTGTGGCGTAAAAGCTCGACCCAGCGTAGCACAGCAGCAGCTGCAATTGGGATCGCTGTTGGTGAGGAATACAAGATGAAGCACCGGAGATCTTCGAAAAACGTTTAAAATAATTTCAACAAATTTTGTAAGAGCAAGCTTCTACGAGTAAATGTGTGCGTGCGATATGCGTGCGTGCTTGCAGGTGAGCGAGTAAATGTTTGGAAAAAGCGCAAAAGAAATTTGTAAAGAAATGTTCAAATCCATATTAGCATGACTTTTGGAGAGATGGAGTTGGCGCTACGTGTGTATGTGGCGTCGTCAACAGTTAGCTGCTGCGCGTCGATGCGGCAGCCGACTTGGCTTGGTGACTTGGTGCAGATGAGCGAACCAGTCTTCGAGTGCGGCTTGACCGAAACGGAACGTGCAGCTTTGCTTTGTGGTAGTCATATGCAGGTTTGGTGGCGTTGGTGGCGAGCGGCCAACATTTCAGTTTCCGTGATTTCGATCGAGGAAGAATTAACTTGTGTTGAACATTAACGTGCGCTTGCCGTCTGGCTGACGTGAACTTGTGAAGCGTGCGAGAAAGTCGAACAGCCGTTGCGTGAATACGAAATTTACGAGGAACAAAACAAAAACAATTAATTTGGAACAAATAATCGAATAATTTTAAGTGTGTGCAAAACTAAAAATTTTTGTATAAAAAAATTCTAACTTTATACAAAAGATAATTGTTTGGTGTGCGCTTTTTGCAAGGATTTTAGAAAATGGTAAGTAGTTAGAGAATACTTAATTTCAAAGAATGTTTTTAAAAAGTTGAAAAAGCGTAAATAAAGCGGCCTTCTCTTTTGATTGGCATGCAAAATGCACGTTTGTGGCACATTAACCTCGTTTGGAGTTTATTGTGGACTTACAGCATTGTTGCTGTGGTAAAAGTAAACAAAGCAGTAGCCGCTGTTGTGCACTTAAATACGCATATGTTGGCTTTCTATGTGTATAAAAGTGAGTCATAAAATTGTTTTTAGGATAGGGAAAAGGACTTTTTGCATAAAAAAATTGTTTGTGAGCGAACAAAAATATAGATATTTTTGGAGACATATCCTTTATTAAGCTTTCGTTCACATTTATTGTAGAACTGTTTAGGTTTTCGTTTCAAAAAAGGAGTTTAGTATCGGCTAGCATATTCTTATTTTCATAAACCAACGATCATTCGTACAAACCCTGAGGACCTCACTATAATCAAAAGGATGATTCTTTAAACTACTTTTACAGAGCTAACAAATAACCTAATTTTCCGAGACCTTGGTGATTTCCAATGGTTTTCACTCACGATTGTTGTGTCAAATTTCTTGATAAAACTGCATTTGGGAGCTCCAAGATGGAAACTTTACACAGCGCAGACGATTCAGAAATGATTGAACTTGATTCACAAAAAGTAGATTTTGTCATTAATTGTAAGAAGCTGCGTATTTTTCTGCTGAAAACTAAAATCACTGAAGTTGATTTTCGGCCATGAGTACTATCAGGAATGCCTCTGTGGTATTCAGATTTGACTGAAGTGGAATTTCCAAAATACTTGTTTATGAAAAAAGGGGCAAGGTTAGCAGATTGATTAACTTTATCTATGTAGCAATATTCAAAATAGTGTTTAAGATATAGATAAGATCTGTATGTGTATTTCCAAACATTTAAGTAAATTTAACAATTAATTTCAAATATATCTTTAATTCTGCGCCTGTTTCGTATTCATATTTAAAATAAAAAAAAGCATTTTACCCTTCATTTTATATAAAAAAATATTTATATTTTCATTGAATCACTTTTTATCTCACAGCCCCCAATATTGCTGTTTTCAAATTTTGCATATTCATTATTTTTGCGCTCATTTTCTCCCTGCTCTTTGTTACCGCGTTTGTACCCACCTGATGCCGTGTTACCTTTTTGTTACAGTCTCATATGTGTATGAAAAGCATTTTTGCCAGTTTGCCAAGCGCATCATCACAATTTACTGTTAACTGCCGCTTTCTTTTGCATGTCTGTACCTTTTTGTTGCATTTTAACTCTTTTACAATTTTATTATTAATTTAAAGCCTTTTTTTTAATTTTTGTTTGCCATTGTTTTATTGACGTTCACACGCAAACATTTGTTGACAGCTTAATTACTAGCTTTGTGCTTGATAATATTAGTGACACGATTTGTTTATTTTTATTTAAGTGTTTAGCTTTTAGTAAATACTTTTTATATATTTATTGTTATTGCTTTTTAATAAATTATGATGAAAAAGAATTCGAAAGTAAAATATTCCATTCGCTTTTCAAATTATTTTTTAGAACACCGCTTAGATCGATTTACAAAACCACTAACGACCTTCTTTAGCACCATTTAAGCTAATCTAGCTGTTAGCAATAAAGAAAGAAGACAGCATCGCCTTTTTGAGCGCAGTTTATGGCCTCAAAACAAAGAAAGAATGCTTTTACTTATTTTAAATCAATCTTTTCTTTGGGTCACAAAGTCGGATCGTTCAAAATTTCTAAACACAGTTAAAAATATGCGAAATTCTTTTAACCTTTTAATGATGTGCGAAAATGCCATTCAGACAAAAAATAGTAGGTTTGAATTATTGCAGGCAAGAATAAATAATTCTGTTATTCTAATGTGGAATCTGGTAACTGGGTAAATAACCACAATAGCTGCTTATATTTACATTCACTTTTGATTTAGAAGCGAAAATTATTAGACAAAGCCGTTGTGTGAATGGCACGTGCCATCATAATGTTCGAAGATAAATAAAAGATACGGGGAGAGATAAAAGGCAAATACACGTTTATAGCAGTAAACAAGAAAATTTAAAACATTTCTCTAATCTTAAGACATTTTGTAACCTTTTTGTTGGATCTTGGGAAAAATTGTTTATTTTTAATATGTTGTTTTTAATACTGCTATGAGCAAAAAATAGTTAGACTTAGTTCATAACAAAAAATTCGCAACCCTGAGTGTAATCTCTCTTGGTCCCAATACACTTGTGCCATCTTGCATTGCAATCTTCATAACAATTGTTAAAGTCAATTTCCGGAATAGTCTTCAATGCGCTTAGCGATTCTCGTTTAATGTCTTCAATTATCTCGAAATGGTTTGCCCGGAGCTGTCGTTCGAGCTCGATGAATAGCCAGAAGTCACGCGAAGCTTAATCAGAATAATACGGTAGTTGTAGCACGATATGGGTTGAAAATTTGACGAAACACTCACAAAGAATCAATGCACTTTATATACTGAGTACTAATGATTATTTTGATGTGCCAGTTCACACAGACATAGTTTGCCATAGTAGTATGTATCTTTCATATCCTTTTTGATATTTAAGCGAGCATTCTTGTGCCGCTTAAAAGGTAAACGGTTGAGGAACTAATACAACTTAAGACTTAAGAAACGAACTTGTTTTTATATAACAAAACCTATTAACAAAGAACCATTGAATTTTCATATGTATAGTATAATGTTGTTGTAAAACATTTCAATATTTGTAATTCTCTTGCTATTTATGTTGTGCTCCAACTTTCTGAAATTTACTTAAGCATTTGTCCGAAAATAAAAACTTGGTCAATTGTTAATTGCTGGCAACCAAAAGCAGCACAATCGCAGAGTAGACAGGTGAAATGAGACGTGCCTATAGCTGGTCAAAATTAATTGGCGCTGACATAAATTCGCACGCCGAATACAAAGCGAGTAGAAAGCGGTGCGAATTTATGCAAAGAATCGAGACAATTTCCAGCAAAAGCATGTACCCCATGCAAAAATATTTATGCTAAGGTACATATATATGTATATGTATATGTATGTATATTAGGGTGATTCACAATTTTTTTTTTTCGATTGGTACTCGGAAAAATAAGTTCCTGGACTCCTCTACGGAAGCTTCTCCAAATATGAGTTTTTGATTGTAACGGGAAGGTCCTCCTACATACAGTTTTCTATTTTTTCTTATTATCGGATAGAAAAATATATATCTCGCTTCCAACTCTTTGAAAAAATATCCTGTTCCTTAGATTTATTAGGAAATCGCATGTCCTAAAAACAGGTCTGCTATGATTTTTTCGCGAACCCAACCGTTTAAAAGATATTAATAGTTGAATTTTGATTATTATTGCAAAATTTTTTTATTTCTTATGGATTTTATAACTCAATGAAAAAAATCATTATGAAATACAAATAAAAAAAAATTTTTTTTCAATCACCCTAATGTATATATATAAATGTGGAAATTTAGACAAATACCCATATTTGGCTCCATTAATGAGAACGGTTGACACAAATTTTGCGCTTTTTAGAATTCTACACCCAGAAGTAAGTAAAGCGTGTGACTAGCAATAGTAAAATACAAACTCATAAATATTTTGTATTTTTACTGCCTGCTGGTAAAATAACAGTAATTGAGACATGCTTGGAGCTAAATACGGCCAAGACGGTGGCAATTATGCAAATTAAATGTTTGAGAACACTTTTCTCCTTAGACTGAACTGAGCTGATTCTACTGACACACTTATTTTGTTAAGAGAGCTTTGCAGAGTAGACAAAAGTATCTTCAAAAACAAAAGTGAGTAAACAAAATTTTGAGGTTTCAATTACAAAACTTGCCACGACGCTGTCGCTGAGATATATGAGTGTTTATGTATTAATAAAAATATATTTTTTTCTACTATTTAGGAGAGTGACTAAATTAACTGCGAATTTCAAACCAATTTGCATGCTTACGTAAGTCTGCGCGCTCTTTGACTTGCCTTCGCGGCGCAGCATTCGCTACTTTGTTGCTGTTTCGCGCTGTTTCACTTTCTTGAAAACAAAGACACACACATACGATATCTCGTAAATACAAAGCTATAACTATAAACCAAATATTTGCACTCTCCCCGCAAAAGCAAAATCATCTGAGTTTCAGTTTCAGTCGCCTGCTTTCAATTTCATTTGGCATTTTTGCGGAACTGCGTGTCCATACTTGGCTAAAGAAATGGTTCATTTTATTTAAATGTGTTGTTATATTTTTTTCTTAATTTTTTATTTATATTTTCTTATTTCACAATGTTTGTGACTACGCCTTTTCTTGAAATCCACAAAGGTTATATATTTACGTTTTGTGTTATGGGATCTTCAGATAAACTTTCTTTGTTGTTTTGCTTACAACTTGTGTATTTGCTCTGACGCATTTTCTGCTTGTTAACAGTGCTAATCGCCCGCCTAATTGAGTTTACTAAAGACTGCCAACACTTTTGGCGAACTGAATGTTGCACTTTCGCAAATTTTTGACTCTTCTACTCATAAATATATGCTCCATTTTAACGCAATTATCGCTTTTTATTTTTGTTGAGCTTTCACTTGCCGAAATATAAAGAACAAAGTCAATAGGCATTTAATTGGCTTGCAACGAAGCACTTAATTGCTTGCTTTGCTTTATGTGAAGCAAAAATATTCCCTTTCTTTGAGCATTTCATTTTCGTTGTTTCGATTTAACTAATATTGTGTTGCTACATTTAGCTTATTTTGTTAAAAGTTTTTTATTTTTTTTTTTCAAATTTCTTTAAAGTTGCTTTTAGTTCTTCTTAATCTCTCTACACTAAATGCTTTATTATTACGTTTTAAATTAGTCACTTCGGCTGAATTGAATGTATAATACTTTTGAAAAATGCATTTTTAAAGCACAAAAATATATACAGAGATCTTTGTTTTGGCTTAGATATCGCAAAAACTCGACAATGGTTGTTGCATCAAATTTCTATTCCGATTTAAAACGAAAGCAAGATGCCATATTCGAATAAAATACTGTGAAGTTACGGAGTGTCTATAAATGAGTCATTAAACAGTGATGACCATTTTATCTCATCAAATTACTTTGTGTTTTATGAAGCTGGTAACCCATTTTCTCTTATCAAATAATCTTTTTATTTCTATGCCATTATATAAGAGCACTCGAACATGTAATATGTAATTTAAGCAAAACGATTTATCTCAAACAAATTATCACACTAACTGCAGATGACATAATTAATAGCGGGGCATGTCCGCAAGAAATAAAAATTACATGACACAGCCTTACGGTGTACGCAAAAGCATAAAACGAAATAAATTATTCATTCCCTCACTAGGCTGTCGAGCTCGTCGGCATGCAATTAAAAAATAGCGGATTGAATTAAATACTGACCATGTCAAATTGTGTGTCGTGATAAAGCAGTTTTCCTAAGTGAAGCAAAGCAAGTTTGTTGCTTAAGTCTTTTGAATAGCAGGAAGAATAACAGTTGGTGAAAATGTTTCAAAAAACTGACCTAGCTCAATTCGTCATGCCATGGACATTTTAATATAATATATATTTTTTAAATTTTACTTTTCACTTTTAAAGAAAATATTTCTAAAGCATGGCATTTTTTCTTCATTTTCAGTCACGCACAAATTTCGCGCGAACCATCGCATTAGCGCTGCTGTTGACCACAGTTTCGCTGCTTAGCTGGCAAGTTGACGCGGCAAAGATAACAACAAAAGCTCTTGACGCCAGTGCGAACAATACAAATTCCAGCAAAGTGGAGCTAAGCCATGCAACAGAGCAGCCAAGCTTTTTGTAGCACCCTGTTGCTGCAATTGTCGAGTCGAAGGCAAATGATGAAGATGAATTGAAAGATGAAGCAGATGTTGAGGCTGATAGCGCGGCTGCAGCGGACACAGAGGCTGATGCTGAAGCTGATGACGACGACGACGATGATGAAGAGGATGAGGATGACGACAGTGAGGCAGAACCGGCGTCGGGTGCTAACAAACCAGCGAAGAGTGAAACAGCGTTGACTGCGGCAGAGAAAAATGAAGACGCCACCGCCTCGTTCAGCGTTTGGGGTATGGTGCGCAATGTGTGGAATTGGATAAGAGATGATTTGAGTGAAAGCCTTTTCGGCGATGACGATGCCGACGCAGCGGCCGGTGCACAAAAGGCGTTGGTGCGTGAAGTGCGTGATGTTTCCGATGCAGCGATGGCGGCTGTAGGTGAGTGCACAAACCAATGAACATTCAAGTGTACAAATAAACAAAAACTGAAGATGAAAAGGTTTAAAGGAAAAAGCTCTCCAGTTGACATGTACTCTGCTTACAAGTAAATTTACTTTGCCCTACTTCTTGATGTGTTCAAGGCGAGTGTTGGCGTTTGAGTTTTTAATTTTCATTTTGACAAGCACATGTCACCGCTGTTTTAAAGATGATTTTCAACAATTTTGTTGGTTTTTGTGCCGCCTTTTCACGTGTCTTTTAAGTGTTTACTTCCTTTAATACCTTGGCTAAGCACTGCTAATGGCTTGGCTACGGCTTTCCATGAGGCGCTTCCGTGATTTAACTGCACATACATACAAAGTACTTAAGACGGCTTAACGCTACAAATGAAGTGTGTAAAGAAGCGTTAATGCTTGTCATTCATTATTACATAAACATTAGTGGCCGTTTGTGCAACCACATTTGGTGGCAACTCCTCTCACCACATTTCACTTGCATTTGTTGCAACGCTTAAATGTTTGCTTGTTCAAATGTGTGTTTGTGCTTACACATCTCTTGACAAAAGTGCTTGTGGTTTGATGGAAGAAATTTGGTATTGCACAATTCGTCTGTGCTTATTGATAGGTGTGTGAATCTGTGCATGACTTATGTGGTACATAAAATAATTTCTTTTGGAGGGCATAATTATGAAGTTGTAAATGTTTTTAAATTAATGTTTGACGAGCTCGAACATTACGTAAGGTTTTTGGACTACATCGTCTAGCATAGTGTACCGCCATGAAAAATTAAAGATTTAGAGATTCAGATTAAGATACTTCAATAAATATACCCAGAGATTCAACAAGTTAAAAGGAAACTTTTTTATTTCAAATCCTAAAGCGGTCAAGCTCTGAACTCTGAACCAACTGAAAACTTTGAGATTCTTATTGACAAATACATAGATTTTTCAAGTCTTGGTATAATTTATACATAGTGGGACTAAAATCGGCCGTTTTCAATATGAAGCACTCACTACGGATTCTTGGTAGTTAAATGTTCCTCAAGATCAAAAAGGATAATCAGTAAATATTCGATTTAGTCTTCAAATTTAATATAAGGAGCTCTCCGTCAAACCTAGTTTTAGGCCACTGACCCACAGTAGGGCTTTTCAGGTAGAGGTGACAGCTATTATGGTAGCGGTAATCGTACTGCTCCGAACTGCAGTCTCCGACGGCAAACTTGTCATCATATGCATTATTAGACTTGTATGTGTGCCTGGCCAAAGCGGAATCATTGCAAATTTAAAGCCTATGAGCTATCGAGAGAGGGTACCTTGCTCTACTTACATCAGAGTGGGGACAACCTCTATTCTCACTGGCCTCTTGCATCCTAGTACTAGACCTAAGGATCTCGCGTGCAAACAATTTAGTGGGACTTCAGAATTTCTTAGTTGTGACTGCCATGATTCTTCGTGGGCTCAAGAAACGTCCAGGCTTTCAATTTTTTGACAGGGTTAGCCATGTTGTATTCAAAATTCTAAATCATCGAAAAATTCAATTAGCTTTCATTATTCTGGACTGTTTAAATACATTCCGATTCGACATAAATAGGAATCCGGTAGCAAATTTAAAATACACATTTTAATTCTTATTCTTAACAAAAGTAATCATACATAAGCCAAAATAATTGAAAAAATAATTTGAAAATTATTCTTACCATTTATTACTTTCGATTATTTTGAATTTAATTTGTTATTTATTTCAATTTTAGAAAAGTGTTTGCAATAGCTTTCAAGTGATTTCAATTTTTTTTAAATACAACACTACTTTTGGTATAAAACTGTATTGATAATCGCATAAATAGAAATAATGCTAATTAGTCATTGAAAGGGTATTTAACGTATCGGGGACCATGATATTAATAATCATTATTGAAAATGAAAATTTTAGAAAATATTGAGCCTTATTTTCACTATTGCTTTAAATAGTTGTGATTTCTACTCATTAATAAAGCATTTGATATTGTTGATATTGAAAATATTTCAGAATTATGTTGACATCAACAACTCATTACCAAAGGAAAGAAATAAGAAAAGTAAATATAACAAATTCAACTCTACTAAAATGTATATAGTAGCGTAATTGAATAAAAATTGTTGGTTAAAAACGAAAATCTTAAATTACTTTTACTCTTGAACTTTTGACTTTGATATTCAATGAATCATATATCATTCATGTTATAACAATTCAATTGTGTTCATATTAATACTGGTCATTTCATGACCGAAGGGCAGTTGGTCAAATGAAAGCAGCACCTTTCTTCAACTGAGCACAAGCAGCCATAAGTGTTTACATAAGTTTTTAAGTACAAAAGTATTTCAATTATGTGCGACTCCACAAAGGTGCGCATTAGTAATTACTTACCCATTCGAATGTCAGCTTTTGTCAATTTTTTTATTATGTTGTAAGTTTTGTTGTTGGGTAGTAATTATCAACAAGTGAAGTTGTGTTTTTTATTTTCAATTTGTTACTTTCTTTTTATTTATTTGTGGCGCTGTGAATGAACAAAAGCTGTTAACACATTATTTATAGCACAAAGGTATAGGCTGATATTGAAGAAGTACACATTTAATTGTGATACTTTTGTGTAATGATATGAGTGTGCGTGTCTACTACTTATTCAATCACACTTATATACATATGTATGTAAGTGCACAGTTCATGGAGTACAAAGAAAGATCATTTAAACAAGTGCATTGCATCCTCAATTATCGCTTTCGTTTTCTCTGGCACTCCGGGTCAATAATGCGTTGAGTTTTTAACACTCTTCTTCAAATATCTAAAAAAAATTCGAAGCTAAGGCAATGCAATATTTGAGAGAAAAATGTATTTGCCACAAGTGATCGAAATGCATCAACTGCAATGAGAAATATTTATTACGAAAAAGTAAACAAAATAAAATTGAATTGGCGTGAGCCTCTGCGCGAAAGTCTCCAGTGATTATGTTCAGCTCTGATTCATCTCAAATGATTTTGTTTTGCTTTTCTTCGCAATATTGGCTTTCGATTGCATGAGAAATTTGATATCGTTTCAATCGCGCGGTATTTCCAAGAGCTACGCAGCGAAGATGTTTGAAGCAAAATAAAAATTTCAGTAAACATATTTTTTTTTTCGAAATATACTGCATTTTTTATTGATATTTTTGGATATTTTCTCAAAAAGCTAACTTGAAATAAGTCAATGCTGACAACTCAACACACAAAGGATATTGACTTTTGTTTATCACTTATCATGACTAAGAGTAGAATGCCTCAAATCGCGTTAAAGCATAAATAAATGATTAAATTTCGAAATACTCTGTGTGGCTTAAATCAAACCAACCAAATAAATATTTGAACATACGATGTCGTTGTGACGTAATATTATTTACTGCCGCCTTCAATGATACCTAAAACTTTCAAATATTTCCAGAGGAAAAAGAACACAACTCGAGTCTCTCTATTACTGAAAAAGTTTTATTTTTGTATGCATCATGAAGTTTTCCTGTAACATTCAGTATTATAAAGAAATGACTTAGTTGCCCTGAGATCGTATTAAACACATTTAGGTCAAATTATCACCACTTTCGTATTCATAAATAATTAAATCCTTAACAACAGAAAATATTTTATTACGTTTGCCTCACATGAAATGTAATCACGTCATGTGATGTAAGTTCATGTGACGCAATGTCATGTGATGAAACATCATATGACGAAATGTCTTGTCATGTAATTCAATGAAAGCACATAGAAAAATCATAAGTGATAAAAATATTTATAAAAATGTTTAAAAAATTTATTTTTACCTTTAAGCCTACATTTTAAGCATAACATATTATATTCATACACCTTCATATTAAAGTTCAACTATAATTGTATACATTTTTATACTGAAAAGTAGTCAGTCCTCAGCTGTCTAATCTGGCTAAAATCGCATTAAAGTCATGACTTGATTTTTATTCTACATATAAATGGCAAACGCCTATAAAATCTGGTATTTAATAATACGTCTTATTAAGTACTACAATATATTATATTAAATTTAGAGTAAATTTTGAGACTTTTTACAACATAAAAATTCTTGTTCCTAACCAATATAAAAATAATAAGCAATTTCCAAAAATCTTTCTAATTTCTACACTAAATATATTCCTTTTCCACTTTCAGAGAGTCGTACTTTTGGTAAAATTCGTCGCCTACAAATGGCGCTGATTCCGCTCATCTTCAAATTTGGCATACTCACCGCCATGGTGGCCTTCCTCATAATGCTCGGCATGAAAACACTATTCCTGGTGAAATTGCTTGTGCTGATGAACGCCGCCGCCATACTTGCCAAGTTCATTACACTGAAATCAAACTTCGGTGGTTACGAACACTCTGCACCCCAATGGAATTATCAGACTTGGACGCCACATTCAACAGGCGGTTGGGGGGCATCAGCGCCAGTCGCGACGTATTCACACGGCAGCGAGCAACACCCTTCGAAGGAGATTCACCTGCATATACACAACGGTCAAGTTCAGGGTTATGGCGCTGGTGGACATGGTGGCTCAAGCGGTTGGGAGAGCCGCAGTGATCCCTACAGCGCCTACGCGCCAACGCCGGAAAACGAGGGGGAGAACGAACTTAATAACCAAGGTCCGATTGCCATGCTACCAACTAAATATCCCTCAAATCCCGTTTACGGTAATCAGTAAGGAATGTGGGTCTTAAGACAATAGTCACTGCGTCAGGGTTTCTTTATAAGTATTTATTATTAACTTTCTGTTCTACTGACTTCATTATTGTAATTCTGCTGTTGTAAATAGTTTAAGCCTATTTAATATTTAATAACTAAAGTAATTGTAATTAACTAATGGTAAATAAAGTACAAATTGAGTATGGAAGCAATCTGGTGTGTTGTCTTTTTCTCCAGACTGGTTGGAATAATTTCCTTTAGATATTAAGGGGGACATTTTATTTTGTTCAATTCGTTTACACCTTTAAATATTTTTGTGAGAGAGTGTGAGTATACGCCAGCAGAGTCAAGGAACGCACAGAGAGCCCCTTTACCGTAAATGGTATTATGTTAGAGTGCTAGTGTCTGTCTACTGTAGGCCAAGAGATAATCGCTGAACGAAATAATTTAAAACCTTGTCAACTTATTGACAATAAAATTAATTATAATCGCTTAGTTAATAGGCTCTATAGTGAGATCTGACCTTCAACTTACTAATAAGGTGAAAGAAACCTTGAGACTATATTAAGATTTCTTTATCCTTTAATAGACAAGTCAAAGCAAATAGACTAAGTCTCTCAAAAGTCATCCGTCCACTACTGTTAATGACGGTAGCATCGAAAAAGATAAGGAAACAGTGTTTAAAAATTATGATGTTGACTTCAGAATGCCAGCAGAGGATTTCAACTTCTCTTATGAATCGACTTAACGCATTTTGGTTAATGTTTTGGGTATGAGGGGAGTCAGCGACGTCTTCTGCATAAAGGAAGTCGAGCAAAGGTCACAAAAGAGATGACTGACAATCTAGCTGAGGAACCTTCATTCATGGCACGCATTATTATTGGTAACAAGACGTAGGGTTATAAAAATGACATCAAAACTATTCAACATTCTAACGAATGGCGCTTAAAAATTCACTAACGGACGGCCATAAGTACGTCCGAGCCGAGGATTCTAATAAGTATCTGGAAAATTCGATTCAAGTAAGGCATGTTTGTGTTGGCACAGAAGGCTACTTTCAAGATTTGTATTAAAATGTAAAAATTATAATTGCTGTCGGGTCAATTTTGATCAGATGATATAGCGTAAGTAATGCTTTGATAGATTCATGTATATTGTCTCCCTCTTGATGAACAGCTACAATAATCTTTCATAATAAGCCAGAAAAGTTTATATATATAGCCTTAAATAGTATAAATATGTATTTTTATAGTCGACATTGATACCACGTGGATGATGATAATAAAGATCTTCAAATTTTCAAATCCACAACTTTTTTATTCATTGGATGTGCCTAAAAGGTTGCCATGTTTCATCAGATGACGAGACAAGCAAAAAGATCTTAAATGGACATTGAATCGCGCTTTGTACTTCGCCTAAAAGTAGACAATTTTTACAACGTGTGTACCTATTAATCGCTGATGACAAAGTAAAAAACATTGTTTTTTTATTTTCTTTAATGAAAAATTAAAATTTTACAAGATTTAGGGTTACAAACCCAACATGAAATATTATGGTTTTACACAAAGCACATTAATTTTATGTACATTTTAATATTTGCTGTATTATAAATATGAACTATTATATATTTATATATGTATATGTACAATAGTTTCACGTGTAATCTTTAAACATAAATTTGTTACAACTACTTCAGTCATACTATCATACGGCAGTTTCGTTCGAAATTTGATGAGCCTTTGTTAGATACATACATAATTGTAATATTTGTGGAGTAAGCGATCTATGAATGTTCAATAGTTCAATTTTGGTACCCTCTAAAGCAATAAAAATCACTAACTTATTTTTTCGAGTTTTTTTTTAATAAAAAATGCTTTAAAATGACAAGAGAAAATAAGTAAGAAAATATGTGTAAATGATTAGCAACTTACAACTATCTTTATTTGTTGTGGTAAAATGTCCAACTAAAGGCACTTAGGAGTCTGAGCATTTAAATATTGAAAGGCTTCAATTAAAAATTTATATCAAATATATAAAAGAGTATAAAAATTTGGAAGTAGTTATATAATTGGTGGAAAGCATTGGTAAATCAAATAAATAATAATCAATTACTAAATACCAACGCAAATGAACACAAAAAGCAAAATTATAAGCATTGAAAGACTTTTCCAGCGCCAATTGGCTTCATCGAAATTGAATAACCAGCGTGAAAAGTTTCGTTTATGCTTTGAACGCAGCAAAAGCTCTTAGCGCCAAGCAATTATCGTTTTCAAAAACTGTTTTATTGTTAAAGTTCGTTGCTTAAGTCTTTCGTTGCAGTCAACATTGCTGCGCAGCAATTACCACCCGAATATGGGTGTGAGTAAAAAGTGCTATTACATAAAAGTGATAAAAATGCATAAGTGCATAGCATAATTGGGACACGAATGCCATGATTGCATGCGCAGGCGCATAAGCACATTACGGCGAATTGCTGACACTTCACGCTTTAGCGCATACTTATTGAATTGCGGACAATTAGCACAATTATCTGTATGGAAATTGGGAACTAGTGAAAAGGAAAGTTACGCCCAACGGCGAGCGTGACAAACTAATTTAATGTCCAAAGCCGGTGATGTGAAGACTGAAGTGTCAATAACTAATATATTGAACGCATAATGTAGGGTATACCTGTTAACTATATTGCGCAATCAATCGTTTGCTCAACACAGCCGAAATATGAGAAAAGTGGAAGGTGGAAGTGTTATTGAAAGTGAATGTGTCAAGTTTTCACCGAAGACCTGCTATCACCGTTAATTCCTAAAGTAAACTGCAAAAGTATGTTATTTTGGTGCTGCTTTAAAGATTTGTATATTTAAATAAGCAATAATCACCGAAGAACGCACATTTTGCCCATCTGACAAATTTCTGTTTACAAATTCGAAAAGAGACGAACAGTTGAAAGAAGAAAAAGATAAAGTAATAAAATAGCGAAAAGAAAGAGTAAAGCTTAATTATTCAGATTTGTGTTCTATAATGTCAAAAGTTTTAATTGATATGGACTTTAAGGGGTACAATCTCATGATTTTGAGTAAACGTCGTTCAAATTTTCTAACAAACTTCGATTTTGCGAAATTTCTTCATAATCCACACAATTAAAAAAAAAACTATTATAATAAATAAATAAACGCAAATTTAAATAGATTAAATAGAAAATGCGAAATTTTTGACACCAACCGTTCCTACCTTGCTGTCGTCGCTTTGTCGCGCATTTTCTTTTTAATTAGCGCAAACATGCTGTGGTGCCGCAAGTGTTCACGGTACTCAAAACAGCGGAATTTACTGTTCAGCTGAATGGTGAATTTGCTTAAGCTCAAAGGGTTGCTATAATATTCTTTTTTTATTTTGATTTCTACACCATAATTGAAGTCACACTGGCAGCAAGCATTCAATGCCGATGTCTAATCGAACCGCTTTCGATTGAAGTAAAAGTTTTGCTGCAAAAGTAAACTAAAAGAGTTTCTATCGTAATAAATGGAGGAGTACGTAAGCTTTCCTTATAAGCTGGTGCTACCCACAATTGTTATTGTGATTGAAATAATTTCTTCAAAAATTGAAAAGCTCATTTAAGACACCTATGCAATAATAATCAGCACGTGCGCAGACTGATATCGTAACTAATATATATACGGACAAAATAAAATTGCATTCTCGTGCTAGGTTTCAGATTTCAATGCTTTTAGATACATTTTTAATTATAATTTATGTGTAAACAACTGAAATATTTTTTAAGAGCAAAATCAACTCTGAAATACTGATGACTAGTCAAGACATAATATGTCACATATTTCCAAAATATTAAATCTTTAGTTCCATTTACAAATATATATTTCACACTATAAAACTAAAAGATGAGTTAAATACATAAATTAGAATAAAATAGTTCAAAGAATTCACGCCATATGTGTGCATATCAAATCTATTAGATTAACTCGAGAATAATTCAAAAGCACCTATGACATGTTTCTCTAAGACGGCCGGAGTTTTTTTCAACATGTCATAACATAAGGTAGTGATCTGAGAAGTTCCAAAACCTACATCATTTTAGCGATGAGAGCTCAATTTCAGAAACTTTGTAAAATAGAATCGGCATAAGCCAGTAATGAGTTGAGTGTGATTATGAGATATGTATCTTCCATTCTTTAAATTTACAAGAAAATGGACACAGTAAAAGCTCTCTTAAAATACTAAGACATTACTCTGTTTGAACAGGTCCTTATAACCTATTAACCAGAACCTTTTTGTAAGGCAAATAAATGATCCGTAGGGGAAAAAAACTAAATACATCAAGTTTGAGATACATATACGATATTTATATGAAAAACAGGGTATATGAAATTTTCCACGTAAGTTGTAACGCCCAAAAGGAAACTTTATACCCAGTACCCGGTCAGGTTGTTGTACCACCTTAACTTTGGGAAAGTTCGCTATTCCTAATTGGATTGGCATGCAATTTCTATCTTCTATATATGTTTATCACTGTTAAGTTCAAAAGAGAGTGTTAAGATTTGCATCAATAAAATATCAATCGAGTTCATAAAAAGTTTGCGAAAGTGCATTTCGACGCCAAATGATTGCTATTACTAAAGGGAATATAATAGCCACATCAAAGCTCCAGACAATTATCGATCATTGTAGGATTCAACCAGACTGCTGTTGCAGATTTCACCAACAAATTTCGGGAGAAATGTTAATTTATCGAAAAAAGGGTAGGAAAGGCGACAAAAGACGACAATTGTACAATATTTTCTAGTTAATGGCTTTAAATCTTTGTTAGATATTGAAAATTATCTTAGTAATGCAATATGAGTGCATCAGGGCTCAAGCCAAAAAAACTTTTTTGAGCGAACAAATGCGAAAACTGTATGTATGGGCCAAAAAGCATGAAAATTGGTTGGCGAATCAGTGGCAGACGTATCCACCATGTATGGAGGTCAGGCGAACGGTCAGTGGAGAGAATGTCTACAAACAATAATATGCCAACCAGTAAGCAGGATGGTTGCTTATAATGGATCAACATTGGTAAAAATTTAGGAAGAAAATTTGATACTCGGTATCGAAGAAATGTATCAAAACGATATTATTTTTTTACACTATTCTGCTTCATGCCAACATCATAAGTAATTGATTTGCTCGATTCTTCTCTCTCTTATCACTCTCTTTCATAACTAATTGTGATTTTCTACCATAGGCTTTTATTATATGTTCGCCGTTTTTCGGTTGAAAGAGGTATATTGAAACCCCGTGGACAATTCTGAAGCTAGCTTCACAAATGCCGAAGGACAAAGCTGAACTGGATTCCATCCCTTTGAAGACTTGGTATAAATACATTGAGTTCGGATTACTACAAAACCTTAGGTCGTCAATGCCAGCAAAGATTAAGGCAGTGATTTAGGTTAGAGGAGATGCAATAAAGATTTGATTGAAATATTCTCCAATTAATAGAGTAAACTTACGCAATAAAATCAAACAATCCTTGCGATATTAGTATTTGAAATCATTTTTTGACCAATATTGTAGATTACTCCTAATTGTTATAATTTGACCGAATTTGAAAAGAAAATTCCCTCCCGAAAAATTTAATTTTATTTTTTTTTGGCTAAACATTTACTTAATTGCTAATTACGCTCTAAGCTCTCACGTTTTTCTTGGCTAAGTACTTAATCTCATAATTCAAAATTTCCTATTGACCAACGCTGACCCCTTTCTGTATATGGTAATAAAAATAAATCGGTGTATGGAGATTATTGACAAACGTTACATTCACTTTTGTATTTCATGTAGCGTCTCATGTATAGTTAAGTGTAAGTAGACTGTATTTGGCATACGATGTTTCCCTCCCACAAGCAATATCTCTGCAAAGATAAATAAACGCAGTGCCACTTTGGCTCAAAAGCTTTCCTATGCCAACTTGTACATGCCACAGGTAATCAAACGGAATAATTTCACCCTCGATAAACGAGCAAAACAGTGGTGCGTGTGTACTTACAATAAAATCATTTATATGTACATATGTTTATTAATGAGGTGTGGCGCTTATCAGTCGTTTCGTGTAAAAGCGGCGAAGAAACACGAAGTGTGCAATTAAAATTAATGGATGTGCACATAACGCTTAGAAATGACCAAATTAAACGTGGCGAATTACTTTAATGGGTAATTTGCACACAATTCTATAACAACAACAACATGTTGTTGTCTGGCAATTTTTGATGGAAAGTTGATAAATAGATGAATGACAAAGTGGAGATGATTACAAATGCCAGGCTACTTTGTATGAGACAGTGTCGCATTTGCGATAACAAAAACAACAAAAAGCACTTTGCAACCAGTGATGGCGAGTGTGATGCAAAAGGTTTTGCGCGGCGCACTGGTTATTGCGCACTTGCGCTGTTTGGCAGGTGCCATCGCTAAATATGCCCCTCAATTAATGCGCCGATAACAGGTGTTTGACAACTGGTGTGATGCCACCGTGTGCTCGTAAATGTACTTTTGCGCCAGGTACTGCTATTGGTGTTGCTCGGTGGATGTGGCAAGTGAAACGCACAAATCGTATTTCACTTTAAAAACGCAAGTGCCCACCAACAAAGTACAGCGGTGGCACAGTTCGCTTATAAGCCTTGTTTGCCTTGTTTTCAAATGATTTCTTAAGCAGTTGGAAAAAATTGTAAACAAATAATGACAATAATAAAAACAGCACCAATTACATGCATGTGTGAGTGTGTGTATGTGCTGGAAGTGGGCACACAATTTCACTTCTTCTTTGGCTGTCGAAACAAATAAGACGCCTCATACAAATTTAGATAACTATGTTCAACCACACAATCACATTAGCCCACCTCCGCCGGTGGCTGCTGACTGGCGACACAGCTCGTTTCTCCCTCGCCACCGGCCTGACACCGAAGCGTTTGCACACACACGTACGCGTCCGGCAAATGCTGAGAACTGGCTGGCCTTTCGACAGTCGTGCCTCTGCGCCGACAGACAGCCAATGGCAACTGCTCGTCAAGCGTTGGGACAACTTACCACCGAAAACACATATTGTGGTCCATGGAGACGCTGTAATTGGGCAGCAGCGCGACAGCCAGATCGCAACATGTCATTTTTATTGCCACTAAACGCTGCATGTAATGGAGACAGATGCAGCCACAACCACAACAACTGCACGCCGTAACTGAAAGCGAGTGTCAGCAGCAGCAATGAAATGAAAATGCATGAAAATTATTGTTTTTACGCGATTTTCCCAATTTGGTTTCACTTCCTTCCTTTTTTGCGCTGTCTTATGTTGTTTCAGCAATGTTTTTGTATTTGCAGTGCAGTAGCGTTCACCAATTAAATGAAGATGCACAGCTGGTCAATCAAATGTGTGGTTCTGCGCAGCGGGTTCCACACAAGTCAGCGGATATGAGGCACAGAAACCCCATTTGTGTGTGTGTGTGTACAACAAGGTACGCTTGAGTGTGTTTGCTGTGGTGTTGAATGAAAATTTTCTACACAATTATTTCGCATTTTCCCTTATGGGTTGAAGATCAAACAAATTACAAGCAAATGCCATAAATTCCATATATCTTACTTTGTTTTGTATATACATACATATAAAATATCTATACATAATAAATATTTTGTTGTGGTAAGAAAAGACAAAGACATCATGAAAATTGGCTAATTATTGAAGAAAAATGAGTTAAAGTTGACTTGTAAGTCAAAAATTGTGTTTGTTGTATTAGCAGGCTTCGAAAAGTATAATATATATATTTTTTTATATGAAAATTCTGAATAATTTTAAGCTTTTGCTTTTATTTAGCGTTTTGAATTCTCTTAAAAGCCTCTGTTATTAAAACTTTAACTATTTATAGGTCTCACATATTTATTAATATTATATTAAAAATTGGAGAATAGAACGGTTTCATTCATATTCAGATACTGCTTAAGAAACTCCTTAATTTCATTTAAATAAATTGTGTTTATTTAAACCAACTTTATAAAATCGGAAAGATCAGAATTATCTATATTAGATATATACGAGGTGTGTTCAAAAATACCCAATTTTGTGTTTTTTAAAAATTATTTATTTATTCATGAATATCTATTTTGTCCCCTTCAAAGTAATCCCCATGAGATATTATACACTTGTGCCAACAGTTTTTCCAATCATCGAAGCACTTCAAAAAATCATTTTGTTTTTATCTTCCTCAGCTCCTCCTTCGATGCCGTCTTTATCTTGTCCAGAGAAGCATAACGTCGTCCTTTCATGGGCCTCTTCAGTTTAGGGAACAAGAAAAAGTCACAGGGGGCCAGATGTGGGGAATATGGTGGCTGCGGCATCATTAGTGTGTTGTTTTTGGCCAAAAAGTCGCGCACAAGCAACAATGTGTGTGAGCAGGGGCGTTATCGTGGTGCAAAAGCCAATTTTTGTTCTTCCACAAATTCGGGCGTTTCTGGCGGATTGCTTCGCGCAAATTGCGCATAACTTGCAGGTAATATTCCTTATTGACCGTTCTTCCCTGTGGCAAAAACTCATGATCCACCACGCCCCTGTAATTGAAGAAAACTGTCAGTTACGATTCGCGACACTTTTGGAACACACCTCGCTTAGTATAACCAGTTTCAAAACAAAGACAGCAAATCATCGTAGAAAGAGGTTCCCTGAATTTTATTAGAATAACTTATATATTGAGCGATGTCTAAATATAAGGTCAATCGCAAGTTCGAAAATTTTTATGTTCGGTATATGGGGGCTAGGTGAACTCTTAACCTGATGTTATCCATTTTTGACATATGGGCACCCTATTATCCAGAAACAGTGCGTTATGAATTTTTGTAATAAAATGGCACTATTTGTGTAAAGTTTCATTTCGGTAAAGAGCTCTTGATTTATGTAATGTGAAATGAAAGAATAAAATAAAATTTAATATTCTGTTATGTCTTTGAAGTAGTCCGTTTAAAGAAATGCCGAGATAATATTACATAAGTGAACGGCGCCAATACAAACTTCATCACTTTCTCAATTTTTTACTCAAGTCATTGGTGACAGATGGATGGACGGAAAGACACTTGCACGGATTACAACACGTCTCGGCGTCCTGATCATTTATATACACATATGTATGTACATAAATCTATGTATCAATTAGTATTTGTAGTTAAAAACAACCGTTAGGTGACTAAAATAATTTTTCTGTTTAAAATACATATGTAATGAGAACAAACAAACTCTAAGTTAAGTAAAGAATTAGTAGTCGTGGAGAAAAAGTCTACTGAAAAGTAGCTTCATCCTACATTAGGTAATATAAAATAGTGTACATGTGGTTATGGAAGTGTTAAGAACTCGAAATTATTTGTGTGCTTCCAACAGTAAAACCCTAAAATGGCTATTTCTTCTCGAAGATTTCTTCTCATTTAAATAAAAGAAGCTATATCTTACTTTGACAGCAGGTTTGATGGCTATTCCTCTAGGTCATTGTATATCTTGTGATAAAAAAGAACCCTTAAATTGTGATTCTACGGGTAAATGATATTTCAAAAAATGTATTTTGCTAAGTTGGTAAAACTGTTCTTTGCTTTGACCGAATTTAAGCCAAAAACTTAATGAATATAATTGACCAGCCGCTGTATTCACCAGATTTGACTCCGTGTGATTTTTACTTATTCCCCAAACTGAAATTGCGGCTCCGCGAAATCCCTTTTCAGTCGATCGAAAAGATAAAGCAAAATTCGCTGAAGGAGTTGAAGACCATCCCAAACAGTGCTTATGAAAGCTGTTTCGAATACTAAAAAAATTATTGTCATAAGTGTACTACATCTGATGGGAATTACTTTGAAGTCGACAAAATAAATATTGATAAATAATTAAATATCTTTCGTTTTATTTACACTTTCAAAGTACTTTTTTCTCACAATATACAATTAAGACCCACTAAATACTTTATGCACTTACACACATACATATGTGTATATATATAGTCTAAACTCATATCGCACCAACTTGGCAAGATTTATGGCTTGAAACATAAACGAAAACAGTAAATTTTTAAATACTGCTTTTTAAATTTAAATTATTAAACGGATTTTTTTTTATTTTAACTTTCGAAAGGAAAATTGATGAAAGTAAAGCGCTCAAAATTTGTGGTAATTTTAGGGTCTTTTACAATCTACCTTTTACTAAAGTTCTTGTTGACATAAAAAATAAGCATAAATTACCATATAACAGGCTATAATAGGCACTGTCTGTCAATATATACGACTATTTTATGTGAAAGAAGCGCAAAAAGTAATCTCCTGTCTGGGCTACCAATCCTCCCTCTCACCAACAACAACTGCCGCTGCTTATATATACGTATATTACGGTAGCAGCAACATGTTATCACCAATTGGCGCTGACACCAACTACCGCATTCACAGTAATCATTAGAGTCAGTCAATTTATGGCTCAAGAAAGCGCGAGACTCGAAATATGCTCACCGCAGATATCGGCGCTTGGAGCAATTTAAAAAGCGCCGGTACTCTCTTTGGCTCTCAACTAATGCCTCATCAGTTGCTTCTTTGCTGCCTGGAGCATTTCGCGTACTCCAATATAATGTTTTAGAGCTCCCTCTCTGCTCTCTTTGGCGCTTCAACGCTGGATTTTTGTTTACGGCGCACAGCGGCTTTGGTATAAAGCTTCTTACGTATGCCAGTCATGGCTTAATCTTACCTTGAACTTGGACGCGCTTGCAACGAATCTTTCTTTCCGCTAGCTAACAAGCGAAGACACCAGCATTGCAGATGAGCTGCTGTTATTGTGTTTCGGAATAAAAAAAATTCATTGCTGAAAAGTAAAAAAGCGATAAAATCGAGTTGAGCACCGTGTAATAGTCGCCATATGTGCCGGTGAAATTCAAATTGTTGTTTGATCGGTTTTACCGTTTTTTTCACTTTGTCTTCGATCGTTACAGTTTTGTGTATAATTTATCAGTGGACATGTGTGCGCGCAAGCGCTTTGGACAACGCTTTGGAGGCACAGCGGCTGTGAAGTGTTTTATATAAACGGGTGTGTGTGTGTTTCGTGCGCGCTTGCGCGTTAAGAATGCCTGACGAGTGTCAAAAGATTGTCGCATAGAAGGCGGTCAAGACATCAAACCGCGGAGAACCGCTAAATTGACCTAAAACTTACATCAATCGAAGTGTTTTTCTATTTGCATAAAGGCCTACAAATTCTAGCTCGTATAATATGCCACATTTGTACTACCATAAATACAAACAAAACTTTTGCTAGACAAAAAGAAAAATTGAAGAAAGAATTTTATTTCCATGCTCGTAATAAATAACGGTATCAGTGCGCATAATTTGTAAACGTTGAGCGAAGCAAAGCGCACCCATTGAAGTACTGTAATCAAGCGTCCCGGTGGAGACCTAAAATTTCACAAAAAATTTATTGTTCTGTCAATTGTCAACAAGCATTGACATTACAACAGCAACAACAGGCAGCCTGTGTCTGAGGCCGTAGAAAAGTATTAGCTTGGCAGCATAAGTCCCCAATGGATTGGTCAGGGCCGAGTTATGTGTTGGTGTTGCTCGCACTAACACACACATTAACACTGTTACCGTTCGCGCACAGCTGGAGTGCAGCAACAACAACGAGCGACACGCCAGTTGGCGTTGGTGCTGGTGTGGGCGCAGCCAGCGCACGGAGCATAAATGGTAAGTGTAAAACCGTTATAAATGGAGCTATTAATAAGCGCGAAGAATAATGATAACCATTGGAAAGTGAAAATTATGGCGTGCGCACAGTTTGTTTGTCTAGTCCAAGTAATCTAAATAACGGTAATTAGAGGTAATTTTTTATGGGGCGAATATTGAATTGTATGGAGACTTGTGCTTTGAGGGATTTAAGGTTGTCGTAAAGTATTTGCTTTCAAGGAAAGGTTAGGAACTTTTATTTAGAGATGTATATATAGTTTAGATAATCATGTCTCATTTATATTTCGGAACCTTAAGAAAATTATATTGCTATTGTCAATCCTATAAGTGTCTTTATGAATTTGTGATTTAATGGGAGTATACCCGAAATATCAGGGCAAATATGAAACATATATATATATATAGTATATGTTAATAGAAGTTCCAAAGTGAGAGCATCGTATTATTATTCGTATATTCGGTGCGGCTTATATTGAGATCTTGTACTCTTTCTATTCAATGGTCAAGCTAGGTCACAACGCTTTTAAAATAAAACAATATATCATTGTCTCCATATTTATTCTGGACTTGAAAATGCTGATGCAGATATTCATACTTCAAATCCTCTATACCAATTCTTGCGCAAGCCGCTCATTGAACTTCTGAATCTGTAAATTAAATTAGATAAATACTCTAAAAGGCGAAAGTTATTCTCTAGTCCAGTGATATCGAGCTCAAATATATTTCGACCTCAAACTTTGGCTATATTTTTGACGATGAAGTGCAAAAAACACACCAAACATGACATTTAGACAGTTATTTTTTTATTCCACTGAATAACTTTAAATATTTCGAATAAAAAAATATATAAATTTTTTTATATTTTAAATATAAAATTATATAAAAAGACTTTGAAAAATCGGAAAAAAAAGTTTCAAAATAACTTGTGTCTTAAGATAGAAGAAGTAAGTTTTATGTCATTTTTAATGGCTCAGGTATTCTAAAATATTTCTTTTGACAGATTTTTCAAATTACTTTCGAATAGCAATCAAGCCATGGCAACTGGATCGGGTTTTTCTTATGACGCCGTCATTACGATTTCTGAAGTATCTCTCTTTTAATTTGTAATATTTTTAGAAAATTTCAGTAGGTAAAAAAAAATTGCTTGGACCTTTTTACTATACAAGCGTAGAAATCGTGACAAAAAATGGATAACAAAAACATCAATTGCTTTTCCAGTAATTGCCGAAAAACCGAGCGTTTCTGAACTTCAGGGCTCTCGAAACAGAGTACTCACTAAAGACTATTTGATATTTCTAAAGTCCTTTGAGCTGTAAAATCAGTAGATGATGCCTAGATTGTGGAATTTTTCTGACTAATATAGAAAATAAAAACTATTTCCAAGATTTATGATATGAGTACTCTTCATAAATATTTTTTTAATGATCTCGTAAGGAAACTAAACAAATGATGCTGTTTAAGAACTACTACTACTGCTGCTGGAACTTCGCCAGCTTAAGTATTGGTATGCACACTTTGCAATTGAATCATGTATTGGGGTTAATAGGCACTTAGCAAAGCCCTGCCAGAATGCAGCGAATAAATTTCAAGAGCTTCGCATATAAACAGAACTCAACTGCTGCATGTGATTATGCTTGCTGCACGTGCGTAAAATTCAAGGCAAAACGCAGAAAAACCTAAGTGTAGTCATTGAAGCCAGCGTGTAGTTTGTGAGCCATGAAAATTTTCACTGTCAAGTGCTTGCGGCAGGCGCATTTGCTTCACTGCAGTAACCATTTAGTTTGCAACAGCAATTGCGCTTCACGGCGGCTGATTAATGTGCCACAAAACTAAAATCGACGAAGCACAAACGAGCGGATTTCACGGTAATAAGAAAATTGCATGCACATGCGCATACTTTGTTGAGGTGTAAATGCACATGAGTAGCTGCACAGGTGTGAATGTGCGTTGTTGAATGCTTTGCGGTGGTTAACGGAAATTTACAGGTTACACTACGGTGTCAAGTTTTTATTTTACATTTGATTGGTTGTAAAAACAAATAATGTCAACACTGTCACATGTCGCTAACTCATGAGTACACTTTTATATACTCATATACTTATATATGTATGTATGTTTGAATGTATGTAAGAACGTAGTGCTAGACGGCCACTGCCACTGAGGAGCATTTGAATAATGAGTGCACAAGCACATTTTATGCTAACTCCACACATGTGTCTAAGCTTATGCATGTTTGTTTGTTTACATATGTATATAGCATATGTTTAATTGTGAATATATGGGGCAAATTTATGGAAATAAACCTGTCGCTAAGTAGGTGCAGCACAGTCGTTCATTTTTTATAAACTGTGGACACTGTCCAGAGTGTGGTGCGCGTGTTGGATGAAAGTAAATGAAGAAGTGGTTAGTGTTTACGTTAATATGCAGTAAAACTTGAATTAAGCTTGACTACCGACATTTTTATGTCTATCTTAAATTTTTCATAAACAATGAGAACTTTGAGGGAAATTTAAGAAGTCTTATTATTAGAACGAAAATTAGAACTTAGTAATATTTTTTGTTTAGTTGGAGCTTTTGGGAAAAAAAATTTTAGGAACATTAAAATATTAATATCTTCGACTTATAGTATGTCTGATATAACCAAATTATTTTTCACAAAAGACAAAAATTTAAAATTTTTTAAAAAAGTTCAAGTCAAAAAAGTGGTAGAAAACTAAATTTTTTTTCAGGCAGTCGTGATTTTTTATCAAAGCGTTTTCCAACTTTTACGTAGTTGCAGACATTGACACTTTTTTCAGTTATATTATTTTTGGTTTCAGATTGTTAGGAGGTTTCAAATCGTGGGTGTGGTCACGTGCATTTTTTTGTGGCCGAGTTCCATCTTCATCACCTGCAAATTTTTAAAAATTTTCATAAAGTCATTTAATAAAGGTTTAGATAAAAAAAATTTTATGAAAAGCAGTATTTCTTTTACTTTTTTATTAAGTCGCTTACACACTTAATTAAAAAAAAATAAGAAAAAACGTTAACTTCGGTTGCACCGAAGCTAAATACCCTTCACAGGTGCATTTCTGTTAGTAACTATGTGTCCAGTTTGTATAGAAGCTATATGCTATAGTAACCCGTTCTGAACAAGTTTTTTAGAGATTACATTGTTGCCTTAAAAAATAATTTATACCAAATTTCGTGAATATATCTTCTCAAATGTGAAAGTTTTCCACACAAGTCTTTGACTCCGATCGCTCAGTTTGTATGGTAGCTATATGCTATAGTTAACCGATCTGAACAATTTTCTCGGAGAATACATTTTTGCCCTAGAAAATAATCTATAACAAATTTGGTGAAGATACATTGTCAAATGTGAAAGTTTTCTATATAAGAACTTGATTCCGATCGTTCAGTTTATATGGCAGCTATATGTTATAGCGGTCCGATATCGGCCGTTCCAACAAATGAGCAGCTTCTTGAAGAGAAAATGACGTTTGCAAAATTTCAAAAGGATATCTTAAAAACTGAGGGACTAGTTCGTATATATACAGACAGACGGACATGGCTAAATCGACTCAGCTCAACATACTGATCATTTATATATATACTTTATAGGGTCTCCGACGCTTCCTTCTGGGTGTTACGAACATCGTGACAAACTTAATATACCCTGTTCAGGGTATAATTAAATTTAAGTGCTCAAATTTTCAGGGAGTTTTCTCAATATAAAAAATAAAATTTTTATGTATCTGCAAAGAGGTCCGCTAAGGTATTTGTTTGTATAAATATGAGAGTACAGATAATAACGTATGTACATGTATATTGGTTAGTCGAAAAAGTGTTTTCGTATTTTGTCAATAGATATCACTGCAGTTGTGTATCTCCAGTACTCCCAATCATATATGTCTTGCCATATAGGGTCAAATAGGTGAGATTTTACGCTTCATTTAACGCAAAAATAAAATTAAATAAAATTCGAAGAAGTTGAAAAAAAATTACAGCTCTTCAAAAATAAGTGAAAATAATGAAAAAATTTGAAATTTTTTTATAAAAAACGAATGAATGGCACCAATGAAATTTGTGAATTTTACGGAGACGAAGCTGTATCAGTTTGTGAAGCCCAACAATGAATATTTCGTTCTGGTTATTTCGAAATATCGATTTACACCAATGAAATTTTACACTGATGGAATAATGACGAAATACGAAAAGACTTTTTCGACTACCAAAAAGTTTAAGCGTTAATCCCCAGACGTCAAAAAATGCTGCGATGCCCCGTTTTTCGAAAAACATTCTCCCTGTCAGCTTAATCCAGCTCGATCATGTAGGATGTAGGTTATGGACGAAATGTCTGTTGAAGGTCTCTGACTAAAATTTCTCTGGATTGTTGATGTATACCCTTGAGAAATTATATAAGTAAGTGCGAAATTTATACGAGATTAGTAAATTTTTCTTTAATGAAGGAATGAATAAATGAGCGACACCAAGTGACTTCTACAGATCATTCTGTAAACATTTTTGTTACAGTATTATAAACACATAAATATTTATTATTATTAAAGAATAATTTGAAGACGCGTTTCACAGTTCCTCCATTTGTCACTTTGCTGTTTAGTTTGCTCTCACATATGTTCTCCAGTGAGTATATTTAAGGCGGTCATTGAAACCAGTTTCTTGCTTCAACTTGGCCATATTTAGGTTATTAATTTGACCGCAAAAACAACAAGAACCATAGCATATGCAATAACAATGAAAGACAGCAAATTACATTAGAGCAAGTACTAAGTGAGTGAGTAAGTCAGTGGGAGCATGCAATGAAATTAAATAAACAAGTGGGTAAACAAACTGAAAACGCTCAGTTCAGTGGGTAAAAACAAAAGTCTCGACGCGCAGGCAAACAAGCAACGCGACATAATTAAACAACACACAATTTTGTATGACGAAATCTTAGACGTCCATATGCAAACATATATTTGTGCATGTGTCGATAGAAGCTGAGAAATGTACAACAATAATCAAGTAGTGAAATTTTTCGGCGGAAATAAACCGGCTAAAAGCGAAAAATGCGATGAAACGGCCAACACCAGAAACAGCAGAGAAATGCATTTTATTATGCCAACACATGTACTGTGTATGTATGTATATACTATGGGTATATATGAGTAAATATGTAAATGTACACATATCTATAAGGAAATTGCTATGTAAAGAAGCGCCAAAAACTTGTTTACACACTTTTTTAACTGTTGTTATGCAGCCAAGTTAGCACGAAAACCAACAACAATTCACCAATTAATGCGGAGATAGCGAGCAAAAAGTGTTTTGATGGAATTATTACCAAACGCTCAACGTTGCAATGGACCATCGAGTTCGGCAGCTTTTGATTTTCTGGCATTATAATTTTTTTTTTATTTTGCCAAATGCGTAACTTACTGAAGCGTGGCATGCCTTTTGACATTTTTGCCTGCCCGCTGCATTCTAATACAGCTCTTACGATTCGCCAGAATTGTCATTAAAACTGAGTGCCTTGTTGTCGTGCCTTTGTCACATACTTATTTTTCAACTAATTGATCGGGAAAATCGCGCCTGAGTAATCGCCAATTAATAGATTTTCTCCCAAGTGAGGTCACACTCTTTGGCGCATTTGATTTCTTTTCTTTAAATATGTATATTCCTATCGTTATTTGCTTTACGCCATAAATTTTTATTATTTACATTTCTTTTCGAAACTGCATACAACAGTGGTGTTGCTGCGCATGCGCACGAAGCACCCGCTGATTCAGTTGGCCAAGAGACGCGCAAGTGAAAGTTAATGTGTGCGCTCATCGTACGTGTTTGCCATTCGTATCAAAAGTCATGCGATCTAAATCGCTGCGATAGCAGATTGTTCAAGTATCGTCGCTTCGATTGACTTTGAATGTGCTTGTTTGTGTACGCGCTACCGTTAGAGTTGCGAGCTAATGGCAAAACTTTATTAGGTTTGCCTCTTCTTCTGTTAAGGTGAAGTAGCGTGTCTTCTGCTTGACATTTTCTCATGACATGGTTATTCAGCGGCTTAAGTGCTTTAAAGTCGATACTTTTTGCTAATCTACAATTCCTTAAGTGGCATAAATAAACCGTAAGGGAAAAGAAATTTATAAGTATTTACATGTGTTCGTTATTACATATAAGTATGTTAACATATGTACTCATGATATTTTCCTTTAATGATATCTGTAGCTAATATATGGATCTCCTCAGCTGAGCATGGCTTAGGCTTCACTTACTTTATGAAGGACAATTTTGTTGAAAACAGAATACCTTTCTCCCACAGATTATAACGATCTCATGCTAATAAGTAAAATTAACTAATTTTATATAGGTATGTAAATTCCTTCGTTCCTTAATTCAAAAAATTACCTAAAAATATTATTTAACAAAAGCCATCATTTTTGTCGGTGTTCTGCATAGAACCTTGGCCAAAAGCATAAAACATGAAAAATGTCGATGTGGAGTTTGTGAAACTAATTTTTTTGCAAAGTTTGAAAAATTTATTCTGAAAATAACATTTTCTTGTTACTTGTCATGAGTGACTTAAAAAAATATATCTGAAGGACACCACCTTTTCCAGCACTAAAATTTCCTCAAAATCGTGCAACATTGTATCGCACCACCGGCTGTAGGGCAATAAAAGTCATAACTGCAATGTTGCTGCCCGATATATTTTTTCACCAAATTTATTGAAGTCGTTTTTGAGTAGCTGCCGGTGTGGGTGGGGCCGCAATAATTACTGTTACAATTTTTTATTGACATGCAGTCAATCAACGAAAGTCAAGATTTGCCCTCAGTTACCATAATGCAGCACGCTTTTAATTAAACTTTCACAGCAACAACAGCGAAAGTCGGAAGGTGCAAGTTGCATGCAAAACAGACACTCAAATACACACTTCCCCGCCGACTATCACTGGACTATCGCCCATTGTCCCTTATTCACCGACAACTCCCACTTGTCGCTCCATTTCCGTCACTTTCCAACTATTTGCTCACCGCACAAACATATCGGCATTTTTGCTGCCGTTCGCCGCTTGACTTCATTTGCATGCCATACGCGCACCGCACCGCACTTTGATTGAGCGGCATTAAATTTTGCAGATTATTTATTGCATTGGCCATAATGCCTGTCAAGATAATGCTTCGCCAAGTAGCAGTAATGCTGCAACGGGCCATATTTGCTGTTGCTATTATTATTAAGACTTTTTTCTGCGCTACTATCGTCCGCCTCACTTGATTGCCGGTGCACGGCTTGATTTTTTCACTGTTAGACGTAACGGTAGTCCGCGTAAAAGTACTTCCAGTCAAAGGCGCAGGTGCATTGTCGCTGCAAGTGAAGTTCAGTAGTCAAATCTTTATATATATTTATGTATTCTCGTGTGTATGTATGTGTAGCTGTGTGTGTAAAAGGCTTTGCTCTTGGGTGGGTGGTTTCGCTCTGTCCGCAAGTAGGGTATCAAATGACACGTAAAACAATTTTATGGCATTATTTGAGGCAATATTAAAAATGAAAGGGCAACTACAACAAGAGAAAAGCACATCAAGTTTATGCATTGACAGAACGGTGTAATTTTCCGTAGTAAATTTGTGATGATATACAATTTGAATGGGAAAGTAGATATGTTATTTCTTTTCAATAATGAAATTTATCCTTTTTAGTAATTTAGAATAAACTCCTAGTTGGTTGTCTTGGCTTCAAGTTAAATATAGATGCCTTTAAAATTATATAAATTGAGCTTTAGCCCAGAGTTCCTTCTAATTCATTGTCTAGGCTAAAAAGCAAACGATACTTATAATGATTTTTCAATTTGGCGATCGAGGTAGAAAGCTCAAGGTTTAGAAAGCCACTTTAGTAGATCAACAGTCTATGAATACTCGTAAGACTTAAAATCGTTGTTGTATTGAAATCCTTTTGTAAGTATCTCCGTATTTTTTCGCTCTATGGTGAAGTGTTTTATACACACATACTTACATACATCAAAATTAGACAAAGCTTTAGTTTTAGTTACCTTTAAAAACTGTGCTTAGTAATATATTTTGTATAGAAATTTAAGCTTTTAAGTTTTTTTTTTGTTTTTTTTTTTTTTGAGAAAACGGCCAATATTTCGCGCTTGTTTAGGCACATAGTTTTATGAAGCATGTAGTTGTTGCTGGAAACCAGGGTATTTTTATTGAAAAAAGTAAATATCAAATAAAGTTTTAATTTTGAACTGCTAAATGGGTGAAAGCAAGTCCAGCAACATCCAGCATATCATAAAATAATGTCCTGGGTCAGTGGTTAGTATCGACATCATTTTTATGCGCATTATAACGGGTGATTTTTTTGAGGTTAGGATTTTCATGCAGTAGTATTTGACAGATCACGTGGGATGTCAGACATGGTGTCAAAGAGAAAGATGCTCAGTATGCTTTGACATTTCATCATGAATAGACTTACTAACGAGCAACGCTTGCAAATCATTGAATTTTATTACCAAAATCAGTGTTCGGTTCGAAATGTGTTTCGCGTCCGTGTCCGATGAGCGATGAGGCTCATTTCTGGTTGAATGGCTACGTAAATAAGCAAAATTGCCGCATTTGGGGTGAAGAGCAACCAGAAGCCGTTCAAGAACTGCCCATGCATCCCGAAAAATGCACTGTTTGGTGTGGTTTGTACGCTGGTGGAATCATTGGACCGTATTTTTTCAAAGATGCTGTTGGACGCAACGTTACGGTGAATGGCGATCGCTATCGTTCGATGCTAACAAACTTTTTGTTGCCAAAAATGGAAGAACTGAACTTGGTTGACATGTGGTTTCAACAAGATGGCGCTACATGCCACACAGCTCGCGATTCTATGGCCATTTTGAGGGAAAACTTCGGACAACAATTCATCTCAAGAAATGGACCCGTAAGTTGGCCACCAAGATCATGCGATTTAACGCCTTTAGACTATTTTTTGTGGGGCTACGTCAAGTCTAAAGTCTACAGAAATAAGCCAGCAACTATTCCAGCTTTGGAAGACAACATTTCCGAAGAAATTCGGGCTATTCCGGCCGAAATGCTCGAAAAAGTTGCCCAAAATTGGACTTTCCGAATGGACCACCTAAGACGCAGCCGCGGTCAACATTTAAATGAAATTATCTTCAAAAAGTAAATGTCATGAACCAATCTAACGTTTCAAATAAAGAACCGATGAGATTTTGCAAATTTTATGCGTTTTTTTTTTTAAAAAAGTTATCAAGCTCTTAAAAAATCACCCTTTAGTAATGTATTGGAAGTAGTAGCATGTTCTTCCGTGTTGTAAAGCTTACTAATTGCATTGATTTTAAGAAACAAAACTCCCATTTTGTGATTTCTTCAGAGTATGTAAAGAATTCTGGCAGTTGCGGCTTATTGCCTTTTATTGTGAGCACCAATGTAATATTCCACTGAAGCAAATCCTCCGTCCAGTCATAGCTTGTGGAAAAGTTTTTCAAAAAACGGCAGCTGAGTCGCATAACAAGATTACACATTGCTCATCAATTTTCAATTCCTCACCTGCAATGAATGCATGACGAATAGGCACCACTTTGTAGTGTCGTATTCCCTCAGGGCGAGTCCGAGAATCGGTAGAGCCTCAAAGCGTTAATTTTTTGTAGCTGTTTGATACATATTTGCCTGTATTACCCTTTTAGCTTTCCTATTCGTCTCAACCACAGAGATGGTATGAGAGAGCTTTATGGGATTCGATGTGAAAATTGGACGATGGGCGTGGCACCGCCAACTTTTTGGTAAAATCCCATATCTCGAGACCCGACCCACCGATTTCGACAAAATTTAGTACGTGGCATTCTTTTTACATTCTTATGTCACATTGTGAATGGAAAAAATCGGACAACAACCACGCCTACTTCCCATATTGCACAACTTCAATTTCCATTTGATTCGTTTCGTTTCCAGTACACAAATCAAGAATAAATTAATATAACGGGATAAAACTCTGCACGAATAATATCTTTAGTGTGTGCCACCTTATGATTAAAAATTGTTCAAATCCAACAAAAACTGTATAAGCCCATGGGTACCGAATATTTAGACCTCTGTACCTATAGTTGACTTTTGATCAAAAATGTCGGTCAATGTGTGATATATATAATGCCTCTATGTCAAAAATGAGATGCATCGAACCCAGTGAAAAGAAGAGAGCTTGTTTTACACACGAACTTAGCCCTTCTTTACTTGTTTTTAGATAATTTTTTGCCTATCATCCCAAAAATTCTCGTATTTATTACATGTCGCATGTCAGATGAGGCATTTCAGCTTTGTTAATGCATTTGCTTCTACAAACACTTCAAATGCCTGCCTACTTTATCTATTATAACTTTAAAAACAACTGAATAATTTTTCTAAAAACTAAGTGCCTGAGACCAGATTTGAGTTTGCTACATTTAATATGAAGTGAATAACAATTATTATCCTGAAGTTTTGTCAACTATTACCATTTCCCTAATTAAAAATTTAATAAGATGCCATCAAAACTTAAAAACACATATACTTATTTCTTTAAGTGCTGTCTAGCGTCAACTAATGTATTGTGGTCTTAAAGCTTTAATAAGTGAAAGCCTTTTAGGTCATTTCATTTTAGATAGCAAATCAGCTGGAATAATTTCATTTTATTTTGGTTTTTAATAGCAAAATTCACGGACAATTTTGATAAATTTCTCCGTCTTTTCATCATTATCCATTACATCTATAAATGTGCACTCGATGAAACAAATTTACAAAGTCTTTTTAGGTAAACATCAAGGAATTCACATTTTCGCTTTCAAAGCACTGTGTTAGTTAAGCTTGTGAAATGTTGTTGCTCCCACGTAAAAATTGCAAACAAAAGATCTGTTTTGTAGATTAGCTTTAAACGGTGTAACTGATGTCGCCAAATTTCTAGCTACTACATTGTTGCTTAGCTATTGAACGTGTCACCAAAACTCCACGCGCAGACTGCTGATCATCCTTTCTGCGCCTGCTAATGGTGCAACGCCAATTTGGGGTCATCAGTTTCACGACTCGACTTTCAATTCAGACGGGGTTGGAGAGGTTGCAGCACTTGCGCTTACTTTTTTTATGCCTTGAACAGTTGAAACCTTTAAGCTCGCAGTTATCTATTTCTATATACATATGTATGCATATACACCACATACTCGAATATAAGCGCTGATATATTGAAGTATCACACCACCCCTAGTTTAGGCGATAACTTATGTGGCACATTAAATAAATTTGTTAACATTGAAGCAGGCAATATTTTTTGCGTTTGACAAATTTGGCAAGCTATCATTGGTTTTAAAAATAATGGTTTTGCCCATATATTTGGGTTGGAGTTATAAATATATACGAGTATATAAGTGTATGTTTTGTGAGAGGTAAAGACAACAGTAAGGACGCAATATTTTTGTTTCAACAATTGAAGCTTTGTCGAGCTTCTCCTTTTTTTACTTAAGTTGATGTTCCCAAATCAGTACCGAATTCGTGTCTGTAGAGCTTACAATGGGTCAAAAAAATATTTAACATTTTCATTGTTCATATCTAAGGGGCTCTATAGCATTACTTAGTTAAGTTACACCTAAGGATTTCCCATTTAAAAATTAAAAATTACTAGAAGGTTATTTTAAATTTTTTGGGCCATCCAAAAAGTCTGCTGAAAATAAAAGTTATTAATGATAGGTTAAAGAAAGTTATAGCAAAAAATTGAACATAAAATTTCATACATGATTTTGCTCTGAAAAATATGAATAAAGAAAATTTATCCCACCTTTTTAATTGTAAGCTTAGGTCATATCATGAAATAAGAGTCGCGTAATAAATAAATTCTGAATAAGAAAGATTTTCCCCTTTGCAATTTTCTTGGTAAAAAACCCCTAAGTAAAACCGCTAATTAATCATTTCTATGATGTGAGGATTTTGCCATAAGGGAACATAACCCCTTTTTTTAAAAAAAAATTTATATTTACCGCTTCTCACCTCTTAAATTTCGAAACCATTTTTTGCTTTGTTGTTGGTAAGAATATTAAATCATTATTTTTGCATATGTCTACAGAGACTGTTTCTCAATGTGACGAATCAATTTATTGTGAAAAATATTACACTAATAAATCTGCCAAACACAAAGCAAATAATAGTAAATATACCATTGCGCACATACAACCTGCATATTTATAATAGATATACTATATGTAGTATGTATGTAAATATGTAGTGATTTATGCCTTAGCTTCGTAACAATCTTTTGCACAGGCAAGCTTCTTTGCTGGCAGTATTCAATCGCAAATAAAAATACATACAAGACAACAAACAAAACAAACAATAGCAACAACAAACAAGTAGTTGCGTCGAGTTTGCTTGATCAAAGACAATATTTGCTGGCGGCTTTCACTCTCTGCGACTTCTATTTTTTTGTTTATATCAACAACAGCTTTTTTCAACGAATTCAGTGAAGTTTTCCAGTATTTTGTGAAATTATTTGTTGCCTTGTATTTGTTTATATCTGGTTTACTCTTCAACTCTTCATTCAGCTTTTAATGGTCAATGGTTTGGTGACCATTTGTTTCGAGACAAATTAAGTTATATAAATTAAAAATTCAACTTTTTGTTTGTAGCACACTTACGCACATATGTGATGAAGCTTGTACCTTGTAGGAAATTGTTAGGTTTCATTCTGCACTAATACTACTCAGTTTACATTATTTTGCATAACTATAAAACATTATCAGTACAAATTTGACTGTAATCTTAAATTATTTATTAACTGGAAATAGGACATTGTTAAATTTCATTTTATTCTGTCACTATCACTTCCTGGTGGGTCATTTTAAATATTAATCGCAATATATTCAGCAATCTCATAGAAGTCATACAGTGTGCGACAAAACTAAAGCACGGAATCTACCTTGTCGGTATTTAACTGAATAAAATCATAAAGTAGGCATAAAATGATGCTTTATTGAGTTGTATGATTAGTTCATGTATTCTTCTTTTAAAATTAGTTAACATTAAACAAATCAACTTATTAAGAGAAAATATAAAATTCCATATATGAAAATCTCCAAAAATCTGGTGCGATAAAACTAAAGCACATAACTGAGAATTCACACTAATTGCACATTAATTATTTGTCTAACGATTGGTATGATCAGAAAATGTTGGATAATTGTAGTTATTAGCTAAATAGAATAGATAGTTATTCAATACGGTTTATTGTATGTTAAAGTGAATTATATATAAATGGCTCGAAATAACTATCCTGTTCATTTTAGAGAAAAAATTGTTAAGGATTTTAAGAAAAGGGAATCGGTTATGACTAAAGCAAAAAATTTTGAAATAAATCACCCTATTGTTTCCCGAACATTAAGTCGGTTTCGCAAACACTTCGGTTACAGTACATAGTGGTAGAAGGCCGCGGAAAACAACCGAACGAGAGGATAAGGCAGCCATTCGTGCAATAAAAAATTACCCTTTTATATCGGCAACATCTATTGTAATACAATTACGGTTAAACATATTACACAGATCCATACAACGTCAAGCTGTCCATGGGGGATTTTCATGCTCTAGCAAGTTAGTGCAAAAAAACATATATTTCTTTAATGAACAGATTGGCACGATTGGAATTTGTGAGGATGCACCTAAATTGAACGATTACCAAATGGCAAACTGTACTTTTTCTTGCGAATCGAAGTTTAGTATCAAAGATTCAGATGGGCTGAAGCTGGTAGGCAGACCGAAGGGACAACGCCTAAATCAACGTTATACAAAAGGCACGGTAAAACATTGTGGAGATAATGTACTAGTGTGGGGTTGTTTTTCAGGGAATGGAATAGAGCCAATTCATCATATAAATGGTGTAATTGACAAATTTAAGCATAAGAACATTTTTCATAATATTATACTGCCGAATGCTGCAAAAGAAATGCCTTTAAAATGGGAAGATCAACATGACAAGGACCAGAAACACACTGCTATTTGTGTAAAATAGTGGTTTATTGATAAAAAGATGGAGATTTTGAAGTGAGCCGCACAATCACCAGATCTCAATCCCATAGAGAACTAAAGGGAAATTGTATATCGAAAAATTAGACTTGAGAATTGTAAAAATAAGGACGCTTTATTCATACAAGTAAAGGAAGCATGGAAACGGATTTCATGCATTACATCCAATAAATTAATTGAGTCCATACCTCACCGATGTGCAGCTGTATTGAAAAATAAGGGGTACACAACGAAATACTGAAAGATATAAATTTTTCAATCATAAAATCATTTCGTGATTTAGTTTTGTCGCACACTGTACTTGTATGCATACCAGTAATAGTTAGTTACGCTTCCAGCCTCAATTTTGGGCATACACGTATCACAATTACACACGATATATGGCGACTGCCATAATAAGCCTTGCAAGTGCTCAGTGCTTGTAGCAAAATTCACTTGTTTATACGCTAAATCGTAGAGATACGAGTATGTATTACATTTGTAGACAATAATTTCACTCGGTCCATGTTATTGTAATTGCGCCAAGTGTAGCAATGCATTTGGGGTTTGAGAATCGTTTAACATCTCAACTATAAAATAAGTTATGCAATCTCGCATTGAATTAATCAGTATTTCTTTTCAACTTTTTTATTTGCAGAAGTTTCGCCATATATAGATTTAGTGCTATGCCCGATGAGAGAACAGCCATGGGGCTGTGTGCGGCAACAATCTGGACGCATATTGGATTTGTGGGATGGTGAATTGCATATGCAGTGGCAGAAATTGAAAGGTATTGTTCGAACTTACTAAGTATATACTCGTATACACAATTTTTATTTTTTATATGAGAATATTAATGAGCAACGATATTTTTGAAATCAAACGAAATAAGAAAAAAAGATTTTAAATCTTATAAAATTTTATTGCCATTGGTCTAAGTTAACGAAACCTTTGGTTACTTAGTTCGCTTTATCTTTATTATTCATTAATGACGATGATATAAATGCAAAAATGAGCTCTCAGCTTCTCGGAAACTGATGTGCAGGCAAAGAAAGGTTGGTGGTCTCTTACCGGGCCAGAAAAATCTAGAGAAGCCTTAGATTCCAGAAATATTCGTTTTTCCCCTAACTGTGCACGAAATTCATAGTGTTAGCTTTACAAAGGCAAACCTATGAAATGTGCTGAATTTATATACTTGTATATCATGCCAATACCAGACTTTTAGCCTCTATTTGCGGTTTTGGAATCCACATTCATTTTCCTGGAGTTCCATGCGAATATAGAAATGTGAGGATGCTTGTTTCGAGCCGACACTAATTATTCAATTTAAAATTACTTAAGTGAAAATAAAAGTGATGATATAAGATTACATCTTCTTAGAAATATTTCGTAAACAGTACACGCTGACATATGTCGAATATATTTTGAAAGAACACACGTCGATGCACTTGTAACTAGAAACCGATTAAGTAGACGGTCGATCAGCTCTGAGTACGTATATATAGCGTCCCTGAAAACTAAAGCAAAGTTGCCATTGAGGAGTGTTATGGTTGTACTAATAAAAAAAAAAAAAACAAGAGCACATGTTTTGAGTTTTATTTTCCACTGAATTCTGATTTAAATGAAAATAATCAACAAAACCATACTGAATAACGATTTTTCCAAGTCAATAAAATGGACTAATAAAAGTACTTTATATAAAGCTGAACTTTTTTTTACATAAGTCTTACTTTAACCGTATTTAAACATCAAGTGGAGGTACCTGCATATATTTCATTGAAATTCAACGGCACTTTTGCTGCATAATCAGCACAGAACGAATAACTCAAATGTGTGTTTGCGTGTCTAAATATTATAGATTAAAAGGTGCATAAAATTGTACACAGCGCAAGACACCTAATTCATAAACGCAACATTGAAGGAAAAGTGATAACTTGTTGTAAAGCAGACAGAGCAGACTGCTCCACACATTTTTTCGGTTAGTTGGTGAATTTTTTATGCCTCGGTGGCTACAAACCAAAACCGATTCATGGAAAAAGTAATTAACTTAAAAAAAAAATATGTATTTAATTGGTTGCAATGTTTGATTTAACGTCTGGACTTCGGTTTGAATTCATTTTATTTATCTGTGTATATCTATCAACCCGATATTAAGGAAAAATAATAAGACACAAAGGATTAAAAAACAAACAATTAAAGTATAATGAACTGAAAACAATTCAATCAAATAAGAATTGTATTAAATACAAAAATGAAATAAAATAAAAATGCTATTCCTGATTCGCATGCACTTAACTTTTGCTTTCTTATGCAAATAGTTTTACAACAGAATGAATATGTGCATGTGTTTATTTTTAACCCATCCTTAATTGGTTAAACCAGTCGCTCGAAGAGTGAGTTTTTTCGTACGCTTAATTGGTCGGCAAAACAAACCGGAGTACTTATAGCAAGTTAACTCGACCGGTGGCACATATACCTGTACATAACTAAGTGGATGCGAGTCAGTGCGTTACGACCGTGACAGTAAATTTTTAAGAGTGAAAAGTGTGAACTATTTTATTTACGCGTTTCTTTTACGACAACCATGAGACATCGGCCCGACATGGTGGTACAGCTTTCGACGAATGTCTGCGGAATTAGGTCTACAAGCAGTTACACTGCAAGTGCTAGTAACGCTAATATGAGTTATTTGTGTATTTAGATTGACTATTTAATTGTTTTGGTGCCGTTTAAAATATTTAACATTTCTCTTTATTAACGGAAATTTTACCTTTTGACTGACAGTGGAAGCCGATCGGCAATTGAATGCGACACTGGAGAAGCGTGGCTACAGCGCCAGCGAGAGCCCCACCAAAGAGAAGCCCTCTACGATATTAAAGAAGATCGAAATCGGCACTGGTTATATGAAGAAATATTTGGCCGAAACTATGGATGGGTGAGTGCATGTAAATAACTGTTAAAAGTTTATAAACAATTTGAAGTTCTCATCTCACCTAGCTTTTTGGGCCGCGAGTACGACTATGTGCAGCCGAATATTAAACAGAACTTCGTCAACAACGACAATGAAACCGAAGACGACGAGGAAGAAGATGGCAGTGAGAATGGCGATGAAGATGAAGAAGAAGAAGAGGATGATGACGTCGAAACAGAGCCATCGCAGAATGATGATGAGGATTATGTAGATCGCGGTGGCATAACTAATCAGCAGCATGACGCCAACTTCCTACAAGGCCGGCCAGTGGGCGTGAACAACCAGCTGGATCACATTGATATGGCGCCCCTAACTGGCACAGCGCCGGGTGTGGCTAATCATGATGCCTCAGACGGCATAGAATTTATTGAAATCGAAGATAATGAAAATGCCCCACCAGGCCAGTTGAAGGGCGGCGGCGGTGGTGTTAAAAATAAACGTAAAAATAAGAGAAAGAAGAAGCCGGAAACACTTTTAGTCGTACAACCAGCCGAATTGGCTTTGCATGGGCATGGCGGCCATCATGATGATGCCGTGGAATGGGTGCCAGTATCGCAAGGCCATAGCAAACCATCGAAGAAGCAAAAACGAAAGAAGAAGAAGAAGCATCAACATGCCGATGACAGTGTGTCGGTTGTGGTGGAGCAGGAACCCTCGGATCATTTGGGTTTAGGTCTGCTGGAGGAGTTGGTGGATGCCGTCGACGTTACGGATGGTGGACACAAGCGCAAACACAAGAAACCGATAAAATATGGTAGAAGCGTTGGAGGTGTGTGTTTGCGTGTGATTTATTAACTTGATCGCACCCTTTCCGTACACAACATTTTTACTCTCCTCTGTTTTTCCTAATATTTAGTCAATGTCCCGTAGTTATTATAATTGTATATTATTATATTATGTAAATATGTAATTGGTGTTGGTTTTGGGAGCGTTGTATGTTTAACTCTGTTAGTTTACTAAATGTCTTTTATTCAGTTTCCTTTCCTTTTAACTATTGTGTGGTGTTGGTTTGTCGAAATACCCCACATCCAATCGCTTGACTAAAGAAATAACCCGCATAATGCCAAAAGTTCGAAATAAAATTTATTTAGAGTATTCTCAGTACTAATTCCCCACTAAATTCCCCCAGAAGAGACATATCGCCCTTATAATTTTAGCATAAACCCTTCGCTCTTCCTCGGTAAGCTTCCGTAATTTTAAATTTACAAACCCTTAGTACTTCTTCTGACTTACTTTTCAATTGCTTACCTGAAATTAGCATGTAAACTATTATTTTAAGGAAGATATTCGAATTTATAAGAAATCTTTTAACATATTCCTTTCAGAGATAGTTTTAGAGGAGACGTTCTCGCCAATTTTGTTTTCTGTTATTTCCATCGTAGTCATTTCAATATCTAAAAATGTCATTTCAATATCTAAATATAAATTTTGAAGTCTCTGCCAAGACGAATTCCTCAAACTTCCACAGTACCTATACACCAATTCTTCAAAAAAACGTTTAAGATTTTTTGCTTAAAAATCTCAACTTTAACTTTACTATTCAACGAATTTTAAGACATAATACTTAGTCAAAACCTTAGATAATGTTAAATAAGACTTTGATCCATTGAATTCTAAACTTCAGCCAAAAAATTTGTTTTAATCGGACAATACTCGTATGGAAAGCTGAATACCATGATTTAGAAACCTTTTCTTCTATAAACTATACATTTGATTTTACGAGTAAGCAAATTTTATTTTGGAATCATGCTATTTTACCTCACTACAAATAAGATTGCTTTCTCATAACTTGAACCTTTAACTCAGTAATTTCGTTTTCTCTGCAATTACCTCTATGTGTAGAATAGAATTTAGAAGAAATCCAGTATATTTTGGAGACATGAATACTCCCAGGGATAGTGATCTAACTTCTATGAATAAAAATGTAATGCGAAACTGGAAGGAACATCCCAAACTAAAATATATTAAATTTTAATAAAGCCACACAAAGTAAAAGATAACAAGAATTTGAAAACTATTAACTTTGACAAAAATTGCTTATATAAAATATTTGGTCAGAAATTATTTGGGTGTAGGGTATTTCAACTTTGAGATAACTAAATTGTAATATAATACTTGAAGCGAGCGTTGCCACTTATATACAGAAAGTGAGTCATTAGCAAATACACAAACCAGAAAGTTCATATCTAAACCATCATGTGAACTTTCTGGTTGTTGAAAATTGTCGGCAATGCAGTGCTTGCGGTTGTGAGACATGGTCTATTGATATATTTTAATTTCTATATACATATATTATTTAATTATTATTAATAGTTGGTAAGAAAAAATTGTGTAAAATGCACGCAATAGTTTTTGTTGGTATATTTCAATTGAATTTTTAATTTTATAAATATATAATATTTAAATTTGTTTTTTAAATTAAAGTTTAATTTCCTAAAAATTTACTTTTAGTTATCAAAAAATTGCTTGCCTGCATTTTGCATTGGATTATAAATATAAAATATATATGTCAATATTTAAAAATTATTATTTGTGACCACTTTTTCATATAAATTAAACGATTTAGATTAAGGCCCGGAGATATTGCAAAAGAAGCGAGTTCATGAATAACCAGTATTTACATGATGAAGTATAGGATTAAAGAATAGTGTAATAAATGTAAAATATTTTTTTATTTTATGAGAAATATGGCATAATGTGAAATAATATGTCCAGTATTTCTTAAATGAGAGAAAATTTAAGTTTGGAGTTCATATGAAAAAAAATCGATAAGTTATGAAATTAACTAAAAAAAAATTAATAATTATTATAATTTTTATACAAGCTTTATTTTACCTCAAGTGCCAAAAAACTACAAACTCAATATTTAACATTAAAACACATCACTTCTAATATTCCCATCTCAACGAAAGACTTAAGCAACGAACTCGCCTCCTTTGTATTCTCACACTAGCATAAAATCGGTTATTATTTATTAATTGTATATATTTGTGCATATTTCCTTTACGTAGAACGCTTATGCTTCTCTCCAACTATCTAACGCACAACGAACGCACTTCATACTAACAAACACCCACCCTCCCAACCGATTTTTTGATTTTTCGTAAATGTTAATTAGTTTTAGGCCCAGCTCGTGCCGTTTGATCGAATAATACTAATGTATAGCATTGTGCCGCAATGTTTCTTCTCTCTTTTCAACTCTTTCATGAAACAGTGACGCGTGGCAAGAAGAAGAAGAAGAAGAAGGCGATCGCCAAACTGGTGTTGTTGGGCTCTTTCCTTAAGGCGAAGATTGAGTTGCTTTTGAAGATTTTGGGCGCTCATTTGCAAATTAAATTCTTCGCCATCGCTTTGATTGGTCTGCTGATAAATATCGCACGATTCTGGATAGATGTTAAACGTGGCGGGACGCCGCAAAAGGTTGGTATTTCTAGTCCTTTCTTGAGAGAAGGAAAAGGCTGAGGGAGTCTTATTGCATCCCCAACACGTACTCTTTTGTTTGTGTAATGCGCGTGTTTGGTTTTGTTTGCTGTTCTATACGTTTGTCTTGATAGTGTTTGATTTTCTCTGTTTTTGAACTGCACTGAAAAAAATATTCGAGCTACATTTAATGAGCACATATTTTTAAAATAGTTTTTAATATTTTTTGCTTGTTAGCGATTCCTATTAACTAGCGTAATATTAAAATATATAGGTTTCTAACTCTTAATTATTTATTTATTATGCATGTGCATGTTCATGCCATACCATAAGCTTACGCCTAAGCATGATATTGGATTTCAACCAGCCCTAAGCCTCTATGAATTTTTAATTTAGTTTTGTATATAGATGTTATACTTTTTTATTAGGTATAACCATTTTCATTTAAATACTCTTTATATCATCGTTAAGTGTTTTCTACATAGCATACGGCATGCCAACCTATTTTTCAGCCTTTTACATTCTTTTTTTTCCATTTTCAGTCGCAGGAGCGTGTACAATTCTAAGAACTCTCATTACTAAAATTATATTCATGTATTAAATAATAAATGCCCGGTCTTTGGTGTAGGAAGATTTTAAAATACTTCACGGGGCTAGACCAGTCTAGAGCTCTCAAAAATAGTTTAATCTTTTCAAATTATTATCAAATACGGAATTTAATATTTTTACCATTTTTCAAGAGGGATTCTACGGACAATGGTGAATATTTGAATTTTTGCTATCTGAAAAATGCAGTTTCTGGAAACATTGATTTAAAGTTTCAGGTTTGACTATGAATTGGACAAATAAGATTTTTTTCGCTAACGGACCAATAGATTAGTATTTTGAGAACTATGAAGTGTATTTGAAATAAAAAATATTTTTTTTTTTTTTGAAAGAAATAGACTGACTTAACCTCACACTGGTCTTGAATGTTTGTATACAATATACAGAGAAAGCAAAGATAAAGCTCCAGTCAAAATATTTTTATGCATTATGTATGTAATACAGATCATATTATTGCTGTATTAGTTTTACGCAAAGGTATATAATAGGTCAGAAATCGTTATTAAAATATCTACAAGTCAATGATACGTCATATACAAAAATAGGATTATAATTTAAGAAATTTTGAATACTTTAAGAAGAGGCCAGTGTTAGTGCGTGTTTGTAGCTTGAGTGATTGGATTATATTCTATTAGTAGCTATACACTTATGAGATCGTGAAGTATTACGTATAATAAGAGTGTGGCTGGTAATATCGTAACTGAGTAAGACTATATACATATGTCCTTCATAACCGTAAAAATATGTATTATACTAATCATATACTATGGCTCCATTTAGATTGAAGATTATCAAACATCCGATTAACAACGGCACCTTTTTGTTGTGCTACAAATTCAAATTCAATTCAATTCTTACCTCGCCAAAACCAAATTTTTTCAAGAGTAAAATGTATGTATGTCACTCATTTGAAAACAAAATTTACCAATATTCTTCTCTCACAAGGTTTTTAGTTAAAGTTTTGTCCAAGAATATTGCCTGGTTTGATTACTAAAATATCAAAAAATATAAATTGTTAAATTTGTATGCGCACATACATATTGAACTTCCAAAAATCGATTAATACAGTCGATTTACGAGATCTATTCACTATTTTTTTAAGTTTAGATATTAGTGTGAAATAATAAAATTTCAGAAAATTTAAGAAAGAGTGCATGAAAATTAGAGCTAATACTTAAAATCTCACTCGGTTTTGGATTAATATAATATTATATTAGTAATATAATATATGTATGGTGAATTTATAGTTATGTAAAAATTTGCTTACTATAAAAGTATACATTAACAAGATTATTTAATACAAATACTTTAATCAGCAATTTATAAGCCCATTAATAGATTATTGTTTGAAACAGTCACTCCACGTATAAATAGTTACTAATTATTTTTTTGGTGACTCACATTTTCAATATATTTAAGATAGTAATAAATTTAATTACTGCTAGTTTTTGAAATGATAAGTCAACAAACTTTAATATGATAAGGTTCGAAGTTAGCTAAATTAGGTGAAATCTGATCAAACAATCTGATCAACAAAATGAAAACATAAGAAAATCATTACAAAAATACCTAAAAATGTGTTTGACCCAAAAAAAGCTCCTGCATACACCAACACTACAAAACTCAAGCAAACAAAAACAAGCAAAATCTCCAAAAAAGAACTCCGACACTTTTACGCACACATACACACCCAAACTTACACACACACACGCACATACAGATATACGACCATCCTTTGGGTATCTTTGGTATTTCCTTGGTGTTTCTCACTTCAAAAAACAAAAAATCTCTCTAATACCAGGTTGTCTATGTTGAACATGCACACCATCAGCACCACTACGAGGAGCATGGCGACGACTGGGGTGGCGAATCGGGCGGAAGCTACTGGAAGCGTTCTCTGCAAACCGACCCCACACTGGAGGAGGCAGCCACCGACAGCTATCAGCCGGTGGGGCAACATCAGGATCCGCATTATAAGGCATATCACGGGCACTGGCAGTGAGCGGTCTAAAAAGGAGTTGCGAGAAGATTTAAATCGTTGCGAGTGTAAACGCAAATTCGATTTTTTCTTTTTAAATATGCACCAGCATATAATTTAGTTTAATGTAATTTATTGTTGAGTAATGTTTTGTTGTATAAAATTTCAAACAATTCGCAAGCACCTTTCGCGTAAGGAACACTGCGGCTGCGTGCAAGTTTTTTCACCGGATATTGTGTTCACAGTTATGTTTAAACGAGAAATGAAAAAAGAACGAAACGAAATTACATGAATGTTGCCAGAAACCGTAGATTTACGTTAAAATTAGTTGTTTAGATAAAATTTAGAAAATGAATATTAGATCTGGTCGAAATTGTTAAGTTTGGCTTGTTTGAAGCGCAAAATTATTGTAATTATTTTCGGTACTTTTACGGCTATGCAAATTGATATTTGATTTCAGCAACTTGAAATTGGTTTTAGCTACATTATTATTTTTATTTATTATTATTTATTGAGATGCGCATGCGCTCTAATGCGGTATTTTGTTGTATAAGAGGTACTGCAGAAGCATGTCTTAGATACTTAATGTTGGTAGGTTAAAATTATTTATTTCTTTTATATTTATTTGTACAATAAAATTTGTCGAATTTAAGTTTGTATAAAAATAAATGGTTCTCATCCAGTATATACTAACCAATTTAATGAAAGAAGATGTGAATATTTCACTATACTTGAGGTTGGGGTGTGATGCTCCTGCATATCCATAGACTATTATATGTCATCAGGGTGAGTTTAGTCGCAGTCAAGAGAATCGTTTTAGAAACCCAACATAGTGTTTTCTTTTTCTGTTGATATATAAGTATATTCGATCTAAAACTATATTCTTGCGGTTTGCCAAGAAATTACGTAACTTGATTATTTCATAATTCAACGAAAAGCGGAATATCTATGATTCCAAGGACTGTATTTGGTTAGTGTATTGTACATTGAGCTTCAAGAACCGGGTTAAATCGTTAATGAAAAGCGATACTGACAAGAACTGATCAAATTCAAACTGGTGATTGCTGATTAGGGCCAGGAACAGGCGTTTTAAACACTATTTGGAAAGCACTGGATGGAATATTTTGCCACATCCGCCTTATAGTCCAGAACTTGCCATTTGTTCCGGTAGATGCAGATTGTTCTCATTGGAATACGGTTCACACCAAAACATCGCTCTAACAAAGCACTTTTTTTTTGATAAAACTCAAATTTTTAAATTTTTAAAAAATTTGAAAAATTAAAAGCTCAAAATTTCTAGATTTTTAAACTTTTTTTTCATGATAAAAAACAAAATTTTCATGTGACCACTAAGAAATAGAAAAATGTACATATATAGTAAATAGCCCATATGGCGAATAAAGCTGTTTGATTTCAAAGCTTTTTCGAAGCTTTAAACTTTGTATATAAAGGTTGTCATTTTTAACAGTATTTTTGTTTTTTATTTGCTTCGGAGGCACCTCGTCTTAAATCGACGCTTATATATTCTATTGCAGCGCTTTTCTCACCTCCCAATTTTTGTCAGTATAGGTAAACCTTAGCAGAAAATTTTAAATATTCGAGATTCTAGATTCATTCTTATATCTTCAAAAAGAAATATGAGTACAGTATAATGATAAGATGAGATATGTGACATGAGAAATAAGCTCCCGAGATTAATGGTAGAATTAAGGACTTTTGACCGTTTTCGATCATATTCCGTATTAAAAAGGGGGAAAAAATTACTTCCAGAAAACTTTATTCGTTGGGTGGTGCTGAAATGAACACAACTCGAAAATGAAAAAACAAACATGAAAAGTTTATCTGATGGGAAGATGTCACTGAAAACCATATTGGATCATAATTTAACAGCACATTTATAATAATTTCACTAGTGTTTTAGAAAAGTTTGACAAATTCGTATGAAATTACTAATTTGAGTGACATTTTTCGAGTTCAAATATTTTTTTTAAAAGGATTACATATACCTGTACTGACTTACTTTTCATAAAAATAAACAGTCTCATCCTTTCATATTTATTGATGGAATACTGAGACCCGAAAAATCAACTACATTTTTTAATTTGAATTCTTTTTCATTTCTTATTCGCACCGTCTCTAAAACTGAATGGCAGGCGCCAGTTTAGCAATTAAATTTCTTTCCATATTTTACATTCCTTTCAAGTCTGTAGGCAAATAATAAAATTCTTGGCGAACTTTTCTAATTTTATTTTTTGTTCCCTTTTTGCCTTGTTTTATGTGTTTAATTTTTGTTCTGCTATTCCACATTCTATTGGCCCAATTTTAAGCATGGCACAATCATAAAATACCAAATAAGTATGTAAATATGTATGTTTATCCGTATGGCACACAGCATTGGTTCCTGATGTTCCGTTAGCACTCCAGCTAACACACTTCTGACCGTAAAAAGAAATTGACAAATTCTTTAATTCGCGATCGCAAGCGGAAGCTCACACCTACACAACAATTTATTCCGTATGTATGTGCATGTGCGATGTGTGTGTATGTATGCGTGCAATGTATGCGAGGTGAATACACTTTGTGCGCACAAAATTCACCTGCATGCAGCAACAACTCGCTCGCTCACCTCTCCGCCAACTCCAGCACCGCGCCTTTGCAAGCCTGCTTCATGAATCGGCGTTGATTTTGATATTCGGACGGTGTTTCGAAATCTGAACGTTGTTCGCATGTATTCGCAATCAATTTCGTAGTAAGCAGTATCCAGAAATATTTGACTTCATTGCTTTTTAATCATTGCTCCAGTACAATTTGCCATTAACTTTTGCTGCTTGAGTAATCGTTAGGGCTTTTTTGGGGAAAGCTACCGAAAAATGAGGCAACAAAAAGTCGATAAGTGCAGAAAATAAGACAATTTGTCAAAGAATGTGTTTAAAGTGACACATAAATACTTTTAGTTTAGTTTATTTATAGATTATATATTTCGAGATTGGCAACGGTTTTGAAGTGTGTTTTAGGACCGCAAAATAATTCTTCAGTGTTTGATTTTAATTTTGTAGAGTCAGTTAAACTAAAAGGTCTGTATGAAAGATTTAACTTAATCTTCGTCATAATAAGAATTTAAATTGTTTTGGAGTATCAGTGAATTTATGTAAGCAGAGTAAACTGATTTCAAATTATATTATTTTGTATTGATTTTTTTGTTAGTGTGGCTTCCTGTTACTCTCTCTCTCTCTCTGTTGAAATTTTCGAACTGTTGCTTCTTTTGCTCCTTCATTTCTAAATGATTGAAGTCATGTTGTATTCTGAAATCATCAACGATCATTAATATCATCTATGGAATTCGAACGCCCACAAGTTCCATAAGGATATGAACCAAATATTTCAACAATCAATTTACTATTTTCACATCAAAAAAATAATAGTACAATTTCTTGCAACAATGTGGCTGATGATGAATGTAGAAAAAATAAGTAAAACTACATTCCTGGAAGTCCCCCGCGTAGAAAATTTGAGGCATGAAATAACTGAACAGTAAACTGTAAATTGTTTCTGTTAACAGAATAAGCATTAACAAGCTCCCGGAATTACTTCAATTAAAATATATTATATGAAAATTGTTGTGGGTACTAAAAAGTATTCAATGAACATTTCATTCATTCGTACTTGTCAAAGACAAACCGAGTAAAGGCAAATTGTGTAAAGATATTAAAAATTTATATGACGTTTTGTCGCATTTTCGCAAAATTCATACATTTAAGCGACATACAAACACACTCACAAGTTCAGCAGCTTGCACCGCGCATGAACATAAGTGTACGTATTTGTGAGTCTGGTTGGCGTTCCTTATCTACACGCCGCTTGACAACAGTCACCACCTGCTATGCAGGCCACAATGCACTTCGACCGGCAGAAGATGGCCATGCAGAACAGACGGCAGATAGATAAGCGGCCCGACGTCAACGAGTTGAAGAATTTCTTCTGTTTCATTATGTATTTATGTTGGTACGTGTCGATGGGCCTGTAGGTTCACTTGGTTTGTTGGTTTGGTTGTGTGACTCTGCCTTTCGCACCTGATTTGAATGAGCAAATTACACTGATTGCTGGTGATTGCGGTGTAAGTGAGTTGGGCGAAAATATATATACTTTGTAAGCGTTTGCTTATTTGTGTTTTATTTGGGGAGTATTCTTTGCTGTGGCTGTAATTCATAAACTGTGTTGAAGAGACAAAATATCTACTATGCAAGTATTTTTAATCACTGGTGTGTCCAGATTTTGGCGGAGAGGATTGTCGACTTCGGCAATTTTTTGGAAAATTACAAGTCATATAGTGCTTCCTGAGCGGAACTAAGTACTTATAATTGTCTGTTTTAATTTAGCTCGAATTATTTGCCTGAGCTACTTTAACCCAGATACTAAGAGGGTTTCTGAAACTCCACTTTGCTGACAACAAAGAGATAACAGAGGAACTCAATATCTCTTATGGCTCGACTTAGCCAGTTTTGGTCAGTGTTTCAGTTGATGGTTGACAATGCAGCTGAGTACTTTACATTCATCAAACTCATTATTACTGGTGACGAGATGAAAGTTTATGAATATGACGTCGAAATGGTCCAGCAATCTGGCGAGTAGCGCTAGAAAAATGAGCAGAAACCGAAAAACTAAAAATTGGATGAAACATCCCAGCTGTGGCTTACAAAAACTTTATGAGAAATTTGGTCAAGAATTGATATACTTGTATTAGAGCAGAACAGTCTATTTTGAAGGCGAAAATAGTGCTTTGTATTGAAATACCTAAAAATGTGTTTTTTCTCAATCCAGTTCAAACTCGGATAAATGGCATACTACTGTTTGCTGGAAAATCGTCTTTAGTTAGAGCTAAAATATCTTTTCATTTACTCAAACTTGAGATAGAGGGGCTTATATGTATGTTCGCCCAATACTTATAATTTACAAAATGGTGCCTGTAACTCTATTACAAAGATGTTTTTATAATTTTCCAACCGAGCATGAGATCATCACCTACATATTTATTCAAAGTAAAAATAATACATATTTCTTAGCTGTGTGTGTTCATCATCACCAAAGGTATGTACCATAAATAGCAAGCATTATACCAAGCAACCCCCACAAGAGACGCCTCTGTTTTCTACATAATTATACACAAATACTCTCATATGTTAGCAATTTCTCGCAAAAATTGTCAAATATTTTCATCTTTGTGTAAATATATTTTAAATGAAGAGGAAAACAGTACTTGGCGTTTGGGATGAACAACTTTTAAAATTGCAACTCACGCACGGTAGCTACTTGGAGGCCTTTTTAAAGGGTTCTTCCATAGGCACATACTGACAGAATGTGTTATTGACATATATTCGATAAATGGTCAATAAATTTATTAGCGCAGCAAAATCGCTGCATTATTTTCTATGTTATGTTAGGTTAGGCTAATATTCGTGAGACTACGAATAATCCCACATAGACTGCTAGAGACGCTTGTCTGTTGTGTTGGTCAAAATTCCTATGTACGAATCATAACGACCGTCTACAAAGCGTCTATAGTCAGACAAAAGTTTATTGAGGTGGTTGATGTCTATGTGCTTCAGCCGATACCAAGGGAATTGTAGAGAGTATGACATATCGAGATGCTTTAACGTTTGCTGACCAACCCTTGCTTTGCTCGCGAGAGGCTCATAGATCCTGCGCATGAGTGTACGATGAACATCTGCTTATTCCCATCCTAATGAGATTTGAGCAAGCGTGCACTTTTTAGCAAACTCATTGTACTTTATAACAATTCTACTATGGCCATACAGCCAGACAATTTTATATGGAAGTAACTTGATACCATAGATAGCAAGGTCATACACTCTCAGCTCACGGTCAGCGGGTTCAAGAGCTGTATAGCAGCTCTGCTTTAAGTAAAAATACATACCTCTCTTAAAGAACCTCACCTTAATAGTTTCCACTTCTGCTTGAAAGACAATTCAGTAATCTAGAAGTCTGATACAAGAGTTGATTTAGAACTGCTAGCAGGAGGCTCCCCAAACCCTTTCCTTGAGTTTCAGCCTATCCGAAAAATCCGCGTCTTCTCCAGCGACTTTACCTTAACCATATATAGTACATATAGTATATCTCGAAGATATGAGCCCTGAAAAGAAACCGGTAGGAGAAGCTTCCGCTACGCTGTGGTCCAAGTTGTCAGGGACTCCATAGAAGTTTTACTCTCTGGGTAACTTAATGTGTCCGGTTTCGCGGAGTCAGATAGCAATCTGCGCAGCACTGCATTTGCCATCTATATCGACTGGTGCTTATGTGTACCTGTAGAATGGCACGGCAATGTAGAGTGGCATCGTTGAACATATTTTTGCTGTTTATCGCGCACCAGACAAATACACCATAGGCTAACTACGTTTCGTAAAGCCAAAGCAGAACTTGTGACGTTATCTAAGAATTTTGTTTTATCCATGAGAACCACATTATCTGCAAAGGTTATCATCCGACAGACTCGTCCTTTGAGTTTTTTCAATGCAGGGTTTGTCCGGAAAGTAATAGAACTGATTTTCTTCCCCCCGCGACTGTACTTCGGAGCATGGGCCCACCGACTGGATTCGGTAGAGGACGTTCCTAGCTAAATTTTCCCCTAAGACCTTTTGTAGTGCCCACTCCGCCTTGACTGTTCTGTTGAAGAAAAGGCATTATATGAGAAGTTTGAGGTTTATTTCAACCTCAAATATATCCAGAGCAGTAATTACCGCTATCGTCAGCATATTGTTGAATGCTTTTTCAATATCGAGAAATGAGAAATGTTCCCACCGCGTAATCCTTTTGCAAAGAGCCCTTCCTCCAGCCATAATACAAAGGGGTGTTGAGCAGTGTCTACTAACCTGCCTGTGCGGTTTATCGGTATGCTGCCCCTGATATACCGGTCCATTAGCCTCTCCAGAAACAAGGTGACCTTCAGAATGTACGCCACTCTTACTTATCTCCAAGCCCAGGAATCATGGCCTAATCTTACGCAGTTCACGTAAATGGGAGCCAGCCAACTACTTGACATCTTTACTGTTCGCTGAAACTGTCTTTGCTAATCATGAAAAAATATACACAACCACATAAAACGCTTTCCAGATGGTCATCACTTTTCTGAAGTGGATGGAAATGGAACTTTTGTAATTTTATATTGTCATTGTATGCCGATTCAAGCTAGATCACACAGCTCGATTGCTTAACATGCGTCCTTATTTAGACACCCTGTATAAAGCTAAACTTTCAATAGTTATTACAGTTTAAATGTTTTCATGTCAGTGAAATTTTCATAAACAAAATAAAAAACAAAAACATTTTTTCGTAAAGAGTTATGTTTAATTTGCACGTGAGAAACTCCAAATAGCCAAAAAACTTACTTTTATTTGCATTTAACACCCACCAACGACCCTCGCTTTTATTACAATACAAATGGATTTAAATTAAAATGCAATTAATCGTCGCTAAGCAGTGGCTGCAAAAAACTTTCTACAAAAAAATGACACTAAAAAAATATCGAGCAGGAAAATCACGCGCTACGCATACACGAATGCGCATACCACTACAACAACACCGGCCAACACGAACACTCGACGTTCACTTTTCTTCATTATAAACACTTTAACTCATGTGGATTGTTACAGTATTGGAACATTTAATAAACGACGTCGCCAGCCTTTCGCTTTGGCTAATTAATTTCGATTATTTTCGAGATTCGTGAAACTCCAATCGATTGGTTGGGCCAAGAAGTACCCTTCTATTGAACGCATTACGTGCCTGAAATATATTTAACCCACTTTCTAATCTAACACCTTGCTCTGATCACTATGGGCGATCCGTTGAGCCGTTGACGGACGGCGGTTAGAGATAACAACACCAAGAAAGAAGTGGAAAATACAAAAGTGGCTAGAATAGAAATTAGTGCAATTTCATTGTTTTCACCCAAAGGCTTGTACTTGTTTGGCAAACAAAGTGGAGCATTTAGCAGTCATACACTTTGCGAATTTTTCGCAAAAATTATTGCGGTTCCAATTGCTTGCTAAGTTCTGCAAAAAGAAAGTGGAATGGAAGATCATTTTGATACGATTTGTTTGTATAATATATTGGGTATTAAGTTATAAAACTACCCACAAATTGGTAAGGGCATTTTAGTAGTTTAGAATTAAACTTGGAGTTTTAAGAAAATTCAAGCCGAGATAAAAATGTTGAGAACCGTTTTGTAAATGTTTAAAATCTTCACACCTATTTCTAGACCCAGATGTACATGTATGTAAAGTTTCCTGGTGTCTGGGATCAAAGGAGGTTCACATACAATGCCTGATGGTACTTCAATATGTTAAATAAATTTCCTATCGAACATCGATCAGAATTTACACAAACAAAGCGACAGGAGTTCCATAAGTCATTATAAAGGGTACAAGGAACAAATGCACGGTTGAAGATCATTAATTCGGCACACAAAGGTTATTTGGTATAAAAAAGCAATATCATCTGTTTGTACCTTGTCTTGAATTCCTAATGAAATATACGACGACTTCCCACTCTAAAGTTAATTTTATTTTTTACATTTCTTTCTGGTTTCAAAACTGCCGACTTTCAGTTAATTTTCAATACCATTTCACAGGCGTACGTCTATAACTATATATATTTTTTTTATTTAAGAAAACCGTGTACAACAGTTTTTTTATTCAAAGAATTTCCCTCCTAAATTTATAACATTTTCCCATCTTACTAAAAAATTGTGGATTCGATCCCCATAGAATTGCGCCTGCATGGTGACACGAATAAGTCAAGCCACTTTTTGATACCTTGCTCTGATCAGTGTTCCAGTGGAGGCGTTCGGAATCGACCGGATAAAATGGTAGTCAGAAGGTGCAAGCGCTGAGCTTCTAAAGCTTTCAGGTCGCGCTTTGATAAATATTAGGCCGGATTTTTTCGGCAGTTGCTTCAAATCGATGAAAGCATAGGTTATAGAAACTATAATACAGCACACACACACACAGCTGAACCTGGTGTTATATATACGGCTGTGTATAAATAAATATGTTTTTCCGAATTGCCAATGATGTGCCTAGGCACCCAAGTATGAGTGCTTATAAGCGCCTGGCAAAGCACAAACAGCTGTTGTATATTTGAAATGAAGACATCACTTTCCTTTCAATCCACTGGCATTGCAATGGTGTAACAATGGCACTCGGCGGTGACAAGTTTGACACGCGGTGGTCAGTGCCATGGCATTTGTGGATGTGGACGCTTGGCGCGGAGTAGCGAGGCGTGGCGACACGTGTCACTCACTAATAGAAAAGTGACATATTCGCCCATGCTTACGTCCGACACGCCCAAAGCCTTCAAGTCTTCGAGCGATTGGCGATGGCAAAGAGAAGACACCATTTGGTAAATGCACCGACAGGTGGTGAATTGCTAACCCCAAACACTTTCTTTTACACGTGTATGCAAATAAAGATTTTAACCAAAAAAAAAATGTTAAATGCATTTGTTGTTGCTTAACAAAAACAAGCTCGAATTCTTGCACGTTCGCCGCATTGATATTGACCTTGTTTAAATGAGAAGGCATAAAATGAATCGAGAAAATTAAATATCCATTGCGCACGCCCAACGCTTTCTGCTCCCCGTGGCAACAACAAAACTATGGATTCGGAATAGACAATGTACCGTTTTAAAACAAAAGAAATGAAAAGCGAATTTAATTAAATCGCAATTGCTACTTATGTGTGTGTGTGCATGCATTTGTGTAGGTACCGATCCGGGGTTCAATACTTAAGAGCCAGACATCGACCAGCAGTCGTTGGCCACCGAACGCAGACGGAATTTCTGTGCATTATTATGGTGTGCCATGTGCTCTCACAGCGCAGAGCCTAATTAATCTTTCAATTCACGCCTTTGTGTATTAGTTTATCAATTAGGGCCCATCGAACAACCATCGACCCGCAGCAAGGGCGGAAGGAAGGGGGTTACTCGTACACTTACCGTGGTCAAGCAGCAAATGTGAGAGGTGGCCTATGGAAAGTTTAGAGTGTTTCGAAATTGGGAAAGCCGTTCTGCATGCGCCATCAGTTATCTTAATGTGAGTGTAACTTTTATAGGGAATAGGGATTACTTTTTGATCTGCAGACAAAACCCTTTCTTTAATCCAGAGAGAGACTATAATGATAATTAATAATTTTTGTTTCTTCATCATTTTGCAACCCTTTTGTTGCGTTAAAAATTGAAGGACAAAAAAAAAAGGTAGAAAAATGAAAAGTAGTGGTGATAGCTTTAGACTCCACTTCTTCTACAGTTATGATTTTCTTACCACTGAAATTTGAATCTACTATAGATTACCTTTAGGTCTGATCTCTGCTCCTCACATGTCGGCAAAAAAACCCTAGTTAAAAAATTAAAAGTCATCCATATGTCGCCGAAGCATTTCTAAGTTACCTCAAATGTGTTGAAACAGCCTTACGATTCCAGCCAATTTGTCTGGGTCACCAAAGGTATGATATCCTAGACCTCAGTCTAGTGAACGCTTTATACCTTCCTTTCAGCAGACATAATACCAGCACCAGAAGGCAACCAGCCTTACAGTCTTAGTCTACACAAAAATATGATGCACCAGACTATATAGCCTAGGCACTTGTATTGATGGGGTGTTAATGACTCGCGAAATATAAAAATAGAAAACCCTGCAACAGTAGGCTCGTACTTGCTCATTTTAAACCAATAATATTCTCTCTAGATTCTTATTCCTGCTTCAGTGTGGTTCGTTTTTCTTGCCGGGTTCGAAGATAGGGCGTAAAAGATTGAGTGTAGCGTTCGCTGTATGGCACGTAACGCCGTCCTGCTGGAACCAAATGTTGTCCAAGTCTTCCTCTTCAATTTGCTTGAAGAAAAATTCGGTTAACATTGCGCGATATAGCTCATTGATGATTACGGCGGTTCCTTCTTCATTTTCGAAGAAAAATGGGCCGATGATTCCACCAAACCAAAATCCGCACCACACAGTGATTCGTGCTGGGGCATTGGCTCCTCAACGATTACGTGCGGGTTTTCTGTACCCCAAATGCGACAATTCTGCTTGTTAACGTAACCATCGAGGAGGAAATGAGCCTCGTCCGAAAAGATGACTTTTCGGTAAAATTGACCTTCCTCGGTCAAACGAACTTTGGAAAAAAGTTTTCAATATTTCCCAATTTTCTTCTAGTGAATAACGACCTACTTCGTAAATTTTAGACTTTTTACTGAATATCTGTCACTTTCCAAATGGCATTTGACGTTTCCAATGTCGAAATATAGATAATTCAAATTTAAAACGTTAGATGACCCACCCTATACTTCAAAATAAATTTCGACAAATAGTACTTCAAAGCTTTGTTACGGCAAAATATCACACCTTCGCTTGGCATCCTTTGAGACATTCTGTAAATCAAAAGAAATAATCTCTTTACGCTTTCTAACTGATCTAGACTCCATTTATTCACTGCCTTCATTGTCGAAGAAGCATTTATTTCAATTTACTATTTAGTTAGGCTTATCTTTTATTCTAACATTCTTTGATACTGAAAATAGATTTTTCTGCTCCACAAGTTGACAACTCACGTACGCGCAAATAAATAAATCTTCGCAACGGGCTTTGGTCGGCCAATATGCATTTACAAGTGCTTTGATATGTGGCCGTTGTCCACCTCATTGTCAGCCACTTTAAATTCGCAAACGAAATACGTATGTGTGTGCAGTTTGCAGCAAACGGCTCTTGACATTGATTTTAATTGATAAACTACCTGGCAATGGATGTTGGCGCCAACGATTTGCAGAAAAAAATTAACAAATTATATAAATAAATTTGATGCACAAATAGTATATGTGAGTGTGGGCCATTGGATGGACTTTGGCACGATTAGTCAGGGAATTCTGTTTACCACTGAAAATAATAGGGTCACTTTTAGAAAAATTAGGTTAGGAATACAAGTTTGCATCCTACATGTAACATCTTTTGCTGGAATATTATTAAATAAAAAACCCTCTACAATGAAATCTTCCTGGAGCTAAAGAATGGTGATTATTCACCGCGAGAGTAGGGCGGTGATACTAGCCTTGAGCTCGCTGAGCGTACGGTCAAAAGTACTGAAAGGATGTGTCGACTTCTTATCTCTGGCACTGCGTTACTTAGAGATTTACTTAGTTTGAGTGCCTGGTCAGTAATTACAAGAAACTACAAGCTAGGTAGAGACTTCTGTCTCATTATCTGCAAAATGTGCACTACTAGAAGTTCCTCTGATCCAAGGTAGATTGTAAGAGATCTGGAGAACTCTGCGCACTCGGCATAGTTTAGATTTTAACAGTAGGTTAGACACTGCCTGATTGATATTCCTGTGGTACGATTGAAAATTTTAAAGGAAGTCAGTTGCATAGGTGCTTGAAGAGAATGAGATGAAATCATCTCCGCACTTTCTTCCTAAATGTCGTGCCTTTGCCAGATAAATAAAATACCATGGATCTCACACTTTTCGATATCAAGGTGAAATAGATCAAACAAAGATATAGTATCCAAGAATTCATATTTGTGATGAGTACAAAGCGTGCTGAATTTATTCCATTTTAGTGCAAAACTTGCTTAGTCAACAGAAGAACGCCCGTCAGTGCTAAAAAAAATCTGCGCTCGGGATTCCTTCAGTGGGCCAAATTAAAATTATGGTTTAGTTTCAAATTTATTTACCACTGAAAAAATATACAGGGTTTGGATTTAAAGTTTTATCCTACTGGGAACCGCTGGGAAACTTTTTAAAAACCCTCTACAAAAATTTTTGGCTAAAATTTTCATTACCGCGTTAGAAGGGGGTCATACGAAGCAATTGATACCTGGAAAAGTACGGTCCCAAAAAAACCCCGAAAGATGTTCACTTTTATATTCAAACTTAAGATTTACCAGTTTGAAAATGCCCGTCAGTTTAAGAAAAACAATTAAGTTTTTTATTTTCGCAAAATTTACTGAACCCACCGGTAATTTTAGAGTTAAATTTCCAGGCATGAGATTTCGTAGGACAACGCCAAGACCGTTCGATTTAAAATTTTTCGAAGCTTTTACGGAAAAGTATTGAGGAAACTCCCGACATTTGTTAAATTTTGGGCCCTTCCAGATAAATTTGACATCCTGATCGCACCCCTCTTTTTGATCGCATAAAAAATTTAAAAAAAGAAAATTTCCAAGAATTTATTTTGTGATATAAAATTGAAAATTTTTGGGACAAAAACGAAACCCAGCTGATATCCGCCGGGGTTCCTTAATTTGGCCAAAAAGGGCAAATGGTTTCAAATTTTTTAAATGGGCTATATACTTAAGTAAATATATTTGTAACTATATAGGGTATAAAAATAAATACAAATGCGAAAAGCTATAAGTCAACACAGAAGAGAGGTCTCTGCTTTATTATTAATATTCAAAAGCGATTATGTTGAAAGTAAGCATCTGAGATTTTGTGAAAAAGATAGTCAGGCCTGTGAATTGTGCTTTGATTTGCCGCTGCACAGTTCTACCAAAAAAGAAAATAAAATAAAACAGTTACAGCAAAAGCCAAATGCAAAGGGAATTATGAAGGATCCAGCAGTGCACGTGCCTCACTGCAGAGAGGAAAGATCATTTGGCCTGTAAAGTGGTGCCTCTAGCAGCACTTAAAGATGTTTTGTTTTTCTAAATGTACTTTACGATTGTATACAATATCAAAACATACATACTTGTTTATATGTACATCTACACATGTATGGGTGCGCTTGCTAACAAGTATTACATAAAGACTCACCAAAGATTTTTGGATTGTGAGTAACAATGGCAGTCACAAAAACAGCAAATTACTCATAAAAACTAAAACAAATACACAAGCACCGGGTGAGGCGCGGTGAAGGGAGCTCGCTACTAAACGCCGTAAGTACAATTTAACGCACAGTTGTTGAATTATTTCGACTTGCATGCAAAAGAAATGGTTATGTGGTAATATCTAAACCATATTTTTATAACAATTTCCGATGCCAATGACATTTAAGCTTTCGCTTTTGTCAGCTACGTGATTTTTATATTACAAAAAATTAAAATGTAGGAAAATTTTCAAACAGTTTGCAGCACACAATTTCAATAATCAAGCTCTGCACAAGCGCTTCTACTTGCATAAATGAATTAATTGTCGAAAAATTGGGCGCAACTAACGATTTGCTCATTCAATTTAATCGCATTCGTATAAATCGTCGCTGCACGAAAGAAAGGTGGAAGGGTGATAAAAAGTTCGAAGTTATGAATAGACTTACGCCTCGGCGCCTACAAGCGCTATCGTTCGTAGTTATGTGTGTACAGGTGAGTGCGTGTGTTGTATATTCACATACATATACTGGAACATTTCTACATTTGACAATTCACCAATAAAATGCTGAAGTTTATTGTAAAGTAACAATAACTAGCAGGTTAAGTGGCAACAACAATTAAACTCCAAACTTTTCAGTTGTTGTTGTTATAGATCTGTAAGGTGCTTATATTTTTATTAGATGAACCCAGTGAGCGAAAAGTTATGAAAATGATCCCAACCCACCTTCCAATCGCTTCACGGAGAAATCGCTCTGGTGGTGAACGAAAAGGAAAAAGACTACGTCTTTGTTGAAAGTTATAATTTGGTGATACGTAGTAAAGACTTCGGCTATCTATGATCCAAAGTAAGTACCAACAATGACGTCGGCTCACTAGGGTTAAAGCTCATAATCCATCCTGCAGTATGTGGTGGAAGCACGGACGATGACGAACCGTCATGAAAAGTACTTCTCAGAGTATGTTTTCAATAAAACTACTCAAAATAAGAGTTTCGACCGTCGAGATCGTCAAAAATGATTACTGGGTTTAGGCTAGAAATGCAATGTAAATGACAAAACATGTGTCTAACAACAACAGTCTGATTCGTAACATTATAGTTAAGAATTACAAGCAAATTCACGCGCATGCGCAACCATTTTAGAATCCCCCTACACACACACAAACGAGCTTACACACCACATTACTCTAGCACAGAAGCTAGACTCTGTGTTTTGACAAATGGTTTGTTCAAAACCAAAAAAGGTTTAATTTATGAATTTAGGCTTTCCATTTTGGATAGACGCGTTCGAAATATAATCGCTGCTAACAACGCGCACACCAACACACACGCGCCCACAAAAGGTGTCGAGTATGATTTGCCGTTTGTCATCGCATAACACTTCAGCATTGCATAATCCTTTTGTGCTTGTGGCAATGAACCTTGGCGAGTAATTAGAGAATTTGAAATGTTTTGATTTTCGGCCACTTGAACTTCCTCACTTGCCACACATTTATTTACGTAACTTTCTTTGATTGTCACTGAAGAACTAACCAGCATTATTAAGTTTTGAGTGATTTTAGTATTTTGTGTATGTATTTTTTGTAGGTATGTGTGAGTGTCTTTGTGTCGCCAATTCATTTCTGCAGTTCACCTATTGTGTAATTGTTCTTACTGTTATGATTTGATTGTCGATTTCTCAGCGTTGATAATTGCAAAATCACGTTTTCCTTCTTTTTTGCTTTTCTTCTTCTTTTTCTTCCTCAGAGCACGCAGCTCAATCAGTTGATGGGGATCAGCGCGCGTACGACCTGCGGATTCTTTTAGTCAAGTCATTTTGATTTCACATATAAGCTAGCATATACATACATATATGTATATATTGTTGTGTCTGAGTGTGTGATGTTTTTATATTTTCTATAAAGCAACCAAAAAATAATAATCTATTGCTTGTTACCAATATTAATGTTGTCATTTAAGATGCTTTATAGTTGTTATTATTTTGACTTGCTCACTTACTACTTTGTCTCCCAAAAATCCCGTGAATTTTTACACTTGAAAAAGCACCAATGTCTTGATTTTTGTATTGATGAATAATAAGACTTGTGATTGCTGAAATATTATCGTAGTTCCATTGAACTTCTTAAATGCTCATGTCTGCTCCTACTAGTATAATAAATATATTGTTCATAATGAGGCGCCTACATTGCAGATTTTATATCGACTTAATGTGAATACAGACATCCATATATTTACATGTCAATATCAAAGTTTTTAGATTAAAGATGCTCTGACGGTGTTCTTCATTCTTTCGCAGATTTTAAGTAAACCCAATGGACAGGCTTAGGATAATCTTTGAGTTTTCTTTTGTCTATGACGTTAAAGTCATTCAGCCTACTGAGCTTCTAGTCCTATCGCTTTAATATTGTATATATGTATTTTTTAAATATTGATGACAACATTCTTTTATTCATTACATTGTCATTTAGTTACTTTTATTTATGTTAACTTCTTTTTCAATTACCTTTTTAACAATTCTGGGTAGAATATAATTATTGTGGTTTTTTGGCATCACCATTGCTTTTTTTCGGTGATGCCCCTTAGTATATTTGCCTAAACTGTCAAATGTTAAAAAAAAATATATTATTGATGCATTGATTCCGGCTTTTCCGTCGATGATAGTTAAAACGAAGTTCTTCAGTTGAAGTTATTGCCCGTGCAAAAACCGCACGGTTTAATGTTGCTCCAAGATTTGTGTGGGTTGTTCTCCAACTCTGACTATAAACTATAGCCATGTTTTTAAGCCACTGCTGGGTCCTTTTTGTTTTTGTGAGAGGGTAGCTCAATTGCTTTACCATGTCTTATTGAAAATACTCCAAGCCTTACATACAAGTATATATACTTGCAAAATGCGCGTATATTTATTTATCAGCTGTGGGATCATTATTTTTTGAATTGCACCCAACTATTTTTTTACACGGTAAATACGTTCCTCAGAAATCCGTGTACAAAAACAACCGTGTAAAAAAAGAGGTGTTTCCTATAGTAAAATGGGGGATACGTTCCATGTCATCTGAAAACCGTGTAAGATGAAATAAAGAGCTATATTTACATCGAAAAACCGCGTAAAATTTCAGATATGCATACAAATTGTATGTTCATATGGCATTTAATTGAGCATTAAAACTTAAAATACATAATTCATACAAGTGGTAGATTAAGCAAAAAACAAAAAAACCTGTTAAAGCAGAACTAAGAACAGAAAACTTAGAATAGAAATAAGGAAAAAATATTTACATAGCTACATAATTATTCGTCGCTACCTTATAACAAGCGCAATTGTTTGCTACGAACTGGCCTAAATTCGGTATCATCGCTGGAAATATCCATTTCAGCAATGTAAATATCATGTGAACAAAATGTGTTGGTAATAGTTATCCAATAAGGGGATTTCCCAGTTACTACTATGTACATATGTTCATTTCAGCAATGGTGCTAAGTGTGGTAAAAACAAACATAATTACAAAACAATGATTTTGAAACCATAGAAGATTCAAAATTTTTTTACAAAAAAAAAACAAAATGTTTCTCAACTGTGTAACTTCAATTCCGTGTAAGAAAAAGCGTGTAAAAATAGTTAACTTTTGTTATTGTTAAAAATTGATAAAAAAGAATTGCGCGTGTTGATAAAATATTGCTTTTTGAAGGGAAAACTTAGTTTGATGATGAGTTTCCGGACACTGCCCTCGGAAAATCAATCATCAAAGATTAATATGCTACGTTAAGACATGGATTTTTAGACAACTGACCGAAGACGATAAACGCCGGGACGCCCGAAACCGACGAAAACCTCAAAAAAGCCCACAAAATAATTTTGGTTGACTGTAAACTGAAGTTGTCCGAGATAGCAGGTGCTCTTAAGATATCCAATGAATTCATTATATTGTTTACAAATATTTCGATAAGAGTGAGCTCCAAAAAATAGCCCACAAAAAAATCGCCGAAAAACGGCCGATGGCAAATATCCATGAATTGGATTCCCTGCGTCCCCACCGTATGCTTTCATGTGAAGATTATCTCAAATACATAACTCTTAAAATTGATCTTGTCAACAAATCAATTTCCCTTCCATATATTTCTGGTTTTCTAAGGAGATTTCTGCGAATAAATGGCTGAATGGGTTCGAACCATGCGAAGACAACCCCTTCTCTCCTATCATCAATTGCTGCATATCGGCAGCATTCGTTATATATTGGTTGAAATGTGCAGGATATGAGTACAATTTGGACTCAACTAAAAATTGAGTTTTTTCTACGCCGTCATAATTCTACTCGCTATGTATCAGCTTTGCTCCTCTTTAACTCTCTGAGTGTGAGTGTGTTAAGTAAGTTCATAGCTATAACTGCTTGATATTTACTTCCTTTGATTATGCAAATCTTTCACATCTAGGCTACTGGCCTCATTTATTTTACTTCCTGCCTGCATAAACTTTTTCTAAATAGAGATTTTCCTGATACTCCTCTCGGTGATCCTTATGTAGATCAAGGCGTTCACTATTAGTTTTCGCTAGCCTATTTTGTTTGAGCTCCGTCAGGGTATCTTTGATATGCATATTGCGATAGCCAAAAACAATTGCTGAATATCACTCTCGTCTTTTACTGAGCGCCTTAACTCTCACTCTCTTAACTGTATGGCACCCAAGCTCGCACAAACTCATTTACATACTTTCATATCCGAGCGCTCCAAGTCACTTTTAAAGTGCCATGCATGCGAAAGCAATTCTTCGAGCGGCCGCGCACTGGCTAATTGAAAAGCGCAGGAGCAATGCACAGCAACAACAACAACGAAGCTACGATTGCAAAGCGAAAAATGCGCGCGCCAACCTAAACACCCGCAACATAGCAAAATACTTCGTTGAAATGAATGAATTCACTAAGCGCTGGTGTAGTGGTAGCAGCTGCTGTTGTTGTTGCGATTAGCGCTGTTGACAATTGTCGTAGTTTGTGTACACAGCGCCTCACTGTCAATGCCATTGCCGCAGAGTTGGCAAGTCGCTGGCTCAACCGGTGTTGTGCTGCGGCTCAGCATAATGTCCAAACTCTGGCACACACACATAGAAAAACACACATCCATACATGTGGGTGTTGCGGCTGCATGCGCTCGCGCCTATGGGTGTGCGCGTTGCTTGGTGGTGTTGGTGTGGTCTCTTCATTGAATTCTTAATAAATCAAAGTGAAGAATATAAATGGCGAGTAACGCACCCGAAACAATCGCAGTTAGTAACATTCAGCCAACGGAGCCTCACAGTGGAAGCGAGTGCGAGCTTTGGTCTGAAGCACCATTTCTTTTAGAAAATTACAAACCACCAAGCCAACCAACAGACAGACAAACGAAATAAATAGCCCAGCCTACAACAACAACAAACAACGTCGCAATAATTCAACGGATTAGCGGAAATTGTGCAAAAAACCAACCACAAATTACCAAAAAGGATTAATGTGCATTTTCGGATATTTTTTTCGCGAATTTCAAACGAACTAGTTTTTGAAAAAAATAATTTCGGCAAACGAAAATTGAAAGTGTGAAAAAGTGAACATTTGAACATTTGATTTTCAGGAAAAACTTTTTTAGAAATTCGTGATATTTTCTTAGCGTGAGAAAGTCACTGCTGTTGTGAGCGTAAGGGAAATATGTGGAAGCACACTTTATTGTTAGTGTGCCTCAGTGGCTGCTGCCTGGCCGGACCGCTGCATGGAGTTAAGGTGCGTTGGAAGAACTCAAAAAAAATGTTATTTTTAAATTTGCAGGGTAATTTGAAGGGAAATTTTGTGAATGAACGAGTCGGATGTGGATAAGAGTACTTCACTTATATGTGTGTTCTTATCATATTGGCAGTCGGAATTGTATTGGTGAGGAAGCTGAACACATAAAACGTAGCCAAGCACACACAAATAAAGATAAATAAAGATATATATATGTGTTAGTGTGCCTTACTGGCTTTCTTCAAGCATGTATGCACTTCCGTCAATCGTCTTGTGCCATTTGTTCGATGACAAACGGAAGTAATACAATCGTATGCCACAAAACTCGCAGGCAATTAGTTGGTGTGCGAGGAAAAAGGTAGCGCCCAACAATTAGAACCAACAGCGTGGTTTAGGCTCCAACTTGCTTCATTCATTGAAATTCCAGACGTTTAGTTATGCCTTTAAGAACGTCGCAGACAAACATTTAAACACCGAGTTGGATTCTACTTTATATATGTGCTTGCACGGTGGCTCGCTTCTTTTGCCTCTTTCACCCTGACTCATTGGGTTGCCAGATTTAGTCAATACCCCTCGACAAGCCAAATATGTCAAGAACTTATGAAGCAAAGTAGAAATATTTAAAACAAAAATAAATGCTGCATATATATCATGAAGCGATCAGCGTTACCTATTCGGTCGTGTTGCAAAATGGTTATGCAGTCGCTGAAATGGTTTGCGCTCCACTTTTGGGCTTCCTTTATGTAGTCTACGAATGGTCTGTATGGAACATTTTGGGTACTTGAATGTATACCCATTCTGCATAATGTCAGGAATTGTGGATTGCAGAAAGAGGTGGAAATGAAAATTTTATCTGTTAAGGGGGGTAACTTAAGGGGCACACCCGGAGTGAGATTCGAAAAAACATTGATTTTTGAGAATTTGTTAAAAGAATATCGATAATATTGAAATTTTTGGGGTATATTCATTCATGTCCTTAAAATATACAGTGAAATTTTATAAAGAAAAAATTAAATAAAATTTTAATTATATGGGATCTTCGACGGCGCTTAAAAGGTTCTCCTCTTCTTGTAAAACTAGAAGATATTCTCCGTACAATGACCAACGATGAAAAATTTACAAAATGGCGATGTTTAAAAAAACATAGTTGAACTTCACCGCAAATTTTGCTTTTTTTTTGGTTTGTCAAAATTCGATTTTTGATCGGATCAGAAAACCTATAGATCATTGTATGTAAATTGATATCCCATACAGAACAGGCAAACAATTTCATTTTGATCGGATCATTTGAGTTATCACTGTAGCATATGCGGAATATACTGTTTCGAGAGAAACGCGGTTAAAATTAACTGTTGGAATTGATTGAACTGAGCAACTTCCCACTAAAGGGCCTTAACTTCGAACATTTTAAGATATCCACTCTTATTTTGAAAGATACAAGATAACAATTAAAAAAAAAAAACTGAAAAATCCATTCCTTAAAATTTTCTCTCTATGTGTGCCTCTTAAGAAGCGACAGTGCATTAAGAGACTATTAGTGAGCAAAAAATTTGATTTTTTACCTCACAAGTTGTTTGTTTTTTTATTTATAAGCTTTTCTTTCTTATCTTTTACGTTGACAGGCGGTAGCTTATCTTTCTGTTGTCCTTGTTGACGGCTCTTTAACAACCTGTTTCTATATCCCGACTAGTGGATGCAAACATTTTAGTAGTGTTTATAGAAGTACTTTAAAATATTTAAAATAATAAATAAGACTTGTTTGCATTCAATATTTCGATCCATTTGTATACTAGTCCAAAGAAGTTCAGATTCTTCAGAGATTCAGAGGACAACCTCAGGTACCCTACTTACGAGTCAACTCATTTGTCAGAACCGCCAATATCAGACTACTAAAAATGATGTTTTTATATCTTAACGCGATTTGTTGTGTTCCATTCTTTAACCAAATTATTTGCTTGGGATCCCTTTAGAGTGGTTTGATTTTGGAATACAAATTCATAGGAGTTGTTTAAAAATGTAAACGTTAAATATTGACATAAGAGAATTATAACAGTATTACTGTATTACAGCACTGAGATATATTCCAAGTCTTCAGCTTTCCTTCATAATAACTCAAAGTTCTCGAGTAATATTCAATTTCGTAGTGTATGTTCCATTAATATCATAGTTCTTCCGAAATACAATTATATATCCTAAGGGTTCAGTAAATATACCAAACTATTAACAAATTTAAAAACATTTTCAACAACTTTCAGTTTAAACATTTTCGAGTTTTTATATCTCGAAGAATGAGAGAGTTTAAAACCGCAAAAGTGGAGAAACACCCAAAAACATAATGAAACAATAGGGGTAAACAAGATACTCCTTTAAGGAACAGATCGCAAAAATAGATTTCTTCATATAAAGATTCTCTTGAATCGTTTGATTAACACCATTTTTTTATTATTTCGAATTAAGACGTTCTTCTAGTAACTGAACATTTAACCAACCGTTCTTTAATTCATCTATAAACTCAACATTCGACTGACTGACAAAGACTATCCACAGGTCATAAATCATTCATAAATCACCGCGTCCACTGAATCATTGACAGTCAAAGTAATCAACTTTTAAAGAGTCTCATTAAAATGCAACAAATCATGGTGACTTTAACGCAAATCGGAAAGTACGCAATAAAAAGAAATTAATATCTATAAAAAACGCTATAAAAATAAACAACAAAGAAGCAAAAACCATTCAAAGCTATTAAGAAAAAAATAATGAAATAAAAAAAATTTAAAAATAAATAAATAAGTGGGGGATGTCGCAAGCAAGTGCACCCGCTAAGCGTTCAGCTGGCGAACGAAAGTTTATTTACACACGCGCGCAGGTGCAACCGACTGCCGTTGAAGCGAAAAGTGTCAAAACAACGCAGCGCAGCGCAGACGCAATACTTACCAAAAATGTGCACCCTAATGGGCGACATTTCAACAATAACAACATACATACACATGTTGGAATATATTTGTGCGTTTGTGGTTTCACCTCGCACCTAGCGCAGCAAAACTAGAACAGCAGGTGAAATTTTGTTTTGCAATTGCTTTTTGCCGCCCATAAGACCAAGCGATCAAGCCATCAAGCGACGATGCGGCCGCGCAACTGTTTGTTTCGATTACAGTTGCGCCATTTTGCAACCAAAATTGACGATTCGCTCGAACCGTCGATTGATTTCCAAATTCCGCCACATTTCACCCAACAACAACACAACGGGCAGCGGTAAACTCCGCAGCACGCACGCCGAGCGACTGGCGCCCGCGGTCACGTGCGTATATGTGACTGTGGCGCAGCGTTTTTGGTAGCTACGAGTCAGTGCCTACTTGAAATGCAGCGCAGGGATTACATAAATTTCGTGCATGCATAATAGCAAAGTAATGAGGAGAAACTGATGAATAGATCTGGTCTAGGGGGGGCCCACTTTGCGCTGCCACTGTCGTAGGCATGAGCTCTTTCTTCGCAAGAGAAAAGTAATAGGTTTGCAATTTGTTTACTTTTAGCGAAATGTGGCCATTGTGCTGCATGAAGATGATGCCGAGCTGGAGCGTCCCGCACCAGAGCCACTGGCGCCTGAGTACCCCGAGATGCCGTCGACACTGACCTTGCCCAGCAATGCGACATCGATACGCGCCGACATCACCGATAGCTTCTCGTGCGATGATAAAGTTTATGGTTATTATGCGGACGTGGAGAATGACTGCCAGATATTCCACGTCTGTTTGCCGGTAACGTACGCTGATGGCAAAGAGAATACATTCCGTTGGAGTTTCATCTGTCCCGAAGAGACTGTGTTCAGTCAGGTAAGTTCTTTCTGCGTAAATATTTCATTGCGTTATTCAGGATAATCATTTTTTTTGCTTTCGAAGGAATCATTTACCTGTATGCGTCGCGAAGACATTGCCTTCTCATGTGAAGACTCTGTTAACTACTATGAATTGAACCGCAATTTTGGTAACACAGAAGAACAGAACGTTAACTCCAACAATGCGCAAGCTAACGAAGAGCAAGCGGAAGCCCAACCTGCGGAGCCCGCCGAACAAGAAATGGAACAAGCTGTTGCGCCGCAAGCAGCTGCTCCAGCACCACAACCAGCCAAGCCAGTTAAGCCTGTGAAGATGCAGAAACCCAATCGTAGAAAGCCACAACCGAAACCACAACAAAACCAAGCTATTTATCCCACAAATAAACTGCCATCTATTATGCCACTACGCAAGATGCCCAATGTCGGTCCCAACGCGCCTATTTCTGTACCAGCTGAGGTAGTGTCCGTACAAGCAGCTGAAAAGGATGAGGTAAAGGTAGTGCCACCTCGCTACAAGAAACGTCCGGCTGTCTCTTACAATAGCGAGAAAGAAGTCGTTGAAGTGCCTGCCCAACCTTTCAAAGTCGAACTAGTGCATACTGTCAGCAACCCAGAATCATACAAACGCAGACGTCCCACATTTGCACACAAAAACAATGTTGTTACTAAAGTTTCTGAAGATGTGCCGGTTGCCGTCGAGACAGCACCCGAGGCTGTAGAAGTTGCAGAACCTATTGTGCCAGCAGTTAAATTCGAGTCCAACTTGGGCGCTAGTCCGGTGCAAGCACAGGAAGAAATTGTAGCCGTTGAAGAACCTGTAGCACAAGTTGCTGTAGAGTTGCCAGTTGCCGAAGCCGAAACCCCAATCGTAGCAGATGCTGAACCACAAGCTTCTGAAACCGGCGAAGTCGCCGTTGAGCCAGAACAGACTTTGAAAACTATCGCCGTACAGCCTCTTGTTCCTGATGTCGAAGCTACACAAGCAGAGGAAGCTTTTGTGGCGCCAATTGAGTTAGCGCAGCCAGTTGTAGAAGCTGAACCTGAATATGCGGCACCAATTGCAGAAGAAACAATTAAAATTGAAGAACCTATTGCTGAGGAAGTTTCCAAATCCGAAGAAACCCCAGCGGAAGAGAAGATCAAAGTGGAGGAACCATTTGTGGCCGAGTTGACCATTCCAGCAGAAGTAGAGCCTGAAAAGGAAGCACACAATGAAGAACCTGTCGCCGAAACTATTGACGATAAACCAACTATAACTGGAGATGCTCTTACAAATACATTAACAGAAGAAAAAATTGAGGAAGTACCCGCTGAGCAGCAAATCAATGTAGAAACACCAACACAGGCTGAAGACCAAGCTCAACCCGCACAACTAACCGAAAACACAGAGGATCAATTAGCTGGTGCATCTGAGCCTATTGCTCTGGAAGCTGAGCCCGAAGTGATTGTACCTGTTGAAAATGCAGATGAATCTTTACCTGCTCTGCCCTCACTAGAAGAGTTAGAAGAACAGAAGCCAGCCAATGCTGTTGAAGTTATGCCTGCTTCACCCGAAATGGAGCAACAAGATCCTATTGTGCAACAAGCTTTTGAGGACAATGACGCTCACTTGCAAACTGTTGGTGGTTTCAAACCAGTAGACCCCGAAATGGCCGCTGAAGCTGAAGCACTTATCTCAGACTTCATCAATACCCTGAAGAGCGCACACCCTAATGAGAAACCCATTTTAACAGAGTCAGTGGAAGAAGAAGCACCAGCAGCTTCTGCTGAAAGTGAAGATACTAAAATTGATATTATAACACCTCAACAGACCGAAGAGAAAATTGTAGAAGCCGAAGCGCAGCCAGAAGAAGTGCCCGCTGCAGCTGAGGCCGAAACGAACATATTGAAAACCGTAGCTGCAGAAGAACCATTGGTTGAAACAGATGGTGCCTCTGTTGTAGCAGATAACGAGCCGGTCGAAGAAGAGGAAGTGAAAGTTTCACCGCTCCTTAAATTCCCAATCTCCAACAGTTTCCCCGCCAACATGTATCAAATTCCTGTTACAGTCATTCAAACACCCTACGAAGAGGCACAAAATTCCGAAACCGAAGTGCAAGAACCACAAGAACAAATCAATGCTGAAGAAGTAAAAGCTGAAGCACCAGAAGTACCTGTAGAAGAGACAGCACCAGCTGTAGCAGAAACTCAAGAACAATTGAAATTCCTGCCAGAAAAGACCGAAGCAGAAATTATCCCAGTTGAAAAAACTGAGCAAGAAGCTCAACCCGCCATTATCGAGTTTGTTGAAACCAAACCCGAAACTGTGCAAGCTACTGCCACTGATGCTGTAGAAGTCGCACCAGAAGCTGTACAACCAGCTCTGCCCGAAGTTATGGAGACTGTGCCAGAGACTGAATCGGAAGTAGCACAACCCGCCGCTCCTGTTGCCTTCCGGCCGATCAGCATTGACGATATCGTGGAATTGGTTAAAGAGCGCTTAGATCAAGCACCTGCCGATGAAAAAGGCGCGCCTATGGAGCTTATTGTCGACTCCAGCAACGCCGACAAGCCTGTTGAGTTGAAATTTAGTTTGGAAAAAGGGTCAGCGCCGCAAGAAGCATCAGCTGAACAAACACCTGCCGAGGATATCATTTTTCCCATTTATCATCGAGTGTCCGAGCCTGAGATCAGCGCTGTCCAAGCACCCGAAGCTATCACTGCAGAAGAGCCCAGCGCATTCGTGACGGAGCTCAAAAAGTTACCCGTTGATGCTGAAGCCGTACAAGATGTAGTCGAACCAATAGTCCAAAGTGTAGACCAGGCTGTGCAAACGGATGCCGATGAACTTGAAGCTAATGTAGCCGTCAAGTCCGCAACCAACACTGAGACTGAGCAGGCAGCTGAGGTTGTGGCAGCGCCAGTAGCGAATGCGCAAGAAACTGAGAGCGAAGCTGCTGTCGTTTCAGCTGACGCCGCCATTCAAACCGAGACCATCGAAGCTGAAAGTGCGAAAGCAAATCGTGCCTTAAGATCGCGCAGTTTGGCCAAAGCTAAGTTAGATCCACGTAAACGTCGCTTCCTCTTCAGATCGGATGCCAGTTAGATGCTGCAAACACCTATTTTATGCCCATTGTGAGCACACCCTGTATGCCGCAGGGTGAGCGTGCACGTAACGCGTACGCAACCCGCCCATAAAATTCCTACAGCTTAGGTTTCTAATTTTTCACTACATAATACACACTGTTTTGGTCCACTACTACTACAACTACAAACATCGTTTGGGACTGAACGCGTTATCCTCGACTTTTTTTTTGTTTGCTGGGTGTCACAGACGGTGACTTCAGCGGAACTGCAGAGGAAAAAAACAAAACAAAAAAATTCTACTCAAACTTTCTTTTCTTATTTAAGTTAAACTAATTTATGAATTTAGGTCTACACACTACTTTTTTATATGAAAAACTATAAAAAATGAAAAATGCAAAATTTAGAAAAGTGCGTGAAATTCACACAGTTTCGTTTGCCGAAGCCATATAAAAGAAGAAAATAATTTATTTTGTTGTTGGAGGCATTTTTGTTCAATGTAGAGAAATAGAAGCGATTTTAAGAACGCTAAGGAGCTACATATATAGACATACATACAGTTAGATATATTAAGAATATGTTTTAGATGCTCCAATTTGCTTAAGTTGAACAAAAGTGACAATCGAATAAAATTAAAAATAATAAAAATTATATTAGAATTTTTAATTTATTTACGGTAAATCTGTATATCCCATGAAAAAATTAAATATTTTGTAGAAGTCCGGCAACTATCGCATAGCATGTAAGTAAACAGCACACTTCTACAATTGATTTATCGATTTAAGTTTAGGCGATGCAAATTAAAAAAAGGAAAGACTATATTCTAAATAAATTTTGGAACCTCAAACCTCGTCATCCTGCTTGTTGGCAACAGTCGTGCATAGGAATGGGTGCTTTAACTTTACTTATTGGCATTCATCCTTTGGACGATTGCTGTTGATGATTATTAGCTGCTGAAAACCATCTGTGAGTTTTTTCTTCGAAACGAACATTGTTATTACAATATATAAAGCAAATTTTGTGAAAAATTCTCAACTTTTCGATATTATAAAATATTTTGACGAAAAAACGAAATATTAAAGAAAAACGTAAAAAACGAAGTCATCTTTTTTAAATTTATTATAAACGAAACATTTATGCAAATTAAATTCGATTTTGAAATTAAACTGTCTTTAATTAAGATAGAAATTTATGATTTCAATGATTGAGTTTTGACGTACAAAAATTTTATTTAAGCGGACGGCTTGACTTGCTTTTGCAGAATCCGAACGAAATTTTCAAAAATTATTTTAATAAAAAAAACATAATTTTAAATTAGAATCGCAAATTTATTCTCAATGGTTTCGAAAGCTTTTAATGCTAAATTATTTCAAGACTTTAGACTTATAGTAAGTTGAACTTATCATAAATAAAAAATGTTTTAGTACTAGCCCATAAGAAATCATAAGAAGTTAATACAATAACATGGAGATGAGAACCGTATTTATAGATGTGTTTGGTTTATATTAAATTAAAATTTCGAGATCTTTAGAAGCAATACCGAATTTTTTGTGGAAATTATAATTTTGAGCGAATTATCGAGTCTACTTTGAATACTTACGTTTCAGCCAAAAGTTTTGGAAATAAACCAAACCAAATCAATAAAAAATTTTCAACTGCATTGCTACCTTTTTTCTTCCTGAGAGAATTTATATCCATAAGTCAATTGGTGGACTTTGACGCGAATGTTTGCTCAGCGATTTTAACCATAAAAAAAATTGGATAACGAATTCGATTGAAATTTTTTGTTTTCAGGAATCGATTGCCGAAATGGAAGGTATACGAAATCGTTCAAAATGTCGCAGAATTTGTTTGGAGTCTCTACTTTATAACGAGCGCAAGTACATATTTGAGGGTCAAAAGCCTTCAGCAAAGCCTTTGAAAAAGCAGTTTCATTGTCAGTTCATTTAAATTTGATCATTATGTCATTAGTATTAGAGAGGTTTCTGTTTATTAATGAAAAAACTGTGCATTCAATGATGTGATATCTATACCAATTTCAGACTTTTGCGTATGAACTCGAGGTTATGTAACAGTCGAACTTTTGGCGGTTTCAAGGCAAAAATTGCTTTGGGGATAAGTGTTCTATTTATTTTAATGCTGTCATACGATTTAGATAGGTACCCAAATTGCTGGAAATAACGATACCTTCCTCACCATTGCAAAACTTTTTTTGGACAATCGAGAAAACCAATTGCATTTCCAATTTCAAAATCTAAACAACTACTTTTTGGACTTGAAAGTTATGGAGTTTATCACATTGGAAAGAGGTGCTTTTGAAAAAACAAACGTTAAAAAAAAATATTACAAAAGAAATATATCCGAATTTTTCAACAGCCCAGCAAGTCACGGCTACCGAAGCTCTAATATATTCAAATATTAACATAGAAACTAAGGCAAACGCACCGTACTTATAAGCTCTTTGCGTAAGAAAGAAATGAACGATCGCACGTACACAAGAGTTTCAATTTAATTGTCAACTGGGTCTTAAACAACTCATAGAAGCTTTAACAAAAATGTTTTGTAGCACTGGTGGGTAATTAACCGGTGTTTTAACCGATAGTTGGCTTGCGGAGTGGTTTGTCAAAAACGGCCATTGTATAACATTGAATAGTGTGTGCATATTTGCAGAGTCTAGAAATTTATTACATACAAAGATACGGTACATTCATACATACATACACGAAATGAAGTACCTACATAAATGATTTAATACACATTTTTAAAGTCGTTTTAGAAGCTAGCCCTATATTATCAAACTATGTTTCAAAAACCATTCGCTAATATAATGAAGTACGAACTTTCGTAATTACAATAAAAAATGTTAGCCGAAATCTTGATTATAAGGCTATTAATTACGATATTTAAAATAAAAAAGGAATTACTGCTGGATTTATTTAAAGTTGTAACCTGTTTTTCTAAGGTTTTTTTATAATAATTGAAATAAAGTGAAAGTTGCTATCATAATATATTGTTATAATTACTTTTTTCATCGGAAAATTTGGTGAATAAATATGAGTAGATACTCATTTCACAATATTTATCATAATTAATTATTTAACACTTATTCTCTTAAATTATAGTTTTCGTTAAAAACTAGTTTAATTTTTTTAATTATAATTATATTTTTACATACACTAAATTGTCTTATACTTTGGGTAACTAGCTGTATCAGGGGAAAATACAAGTAAAATCTGTGCAAATGTAGTTATGTACAAATATAGTTTCTTTGTAAAAAAAATTAAAATTTTTTAAACTAATTAAATATAGTGCTTTTTATTTAATAGAAACCTATTTTTTTTTTTTATTTAACTTAAAAATTTTGTTTTTTTAAGTAACTATTTAATCTGCCCGTTTGTAAAGTTCTGCCTATACAACATAAATCTAACAATTAAAAAAAATCTTAAAATCACATTAAAAATACTTTGGTTTTTATAAAGCAGCGTCTGTTTTTATTATTACTCTATACCTGGGATCGCCGAAAGGTTTTCTAGTTTTTAGAAATATAAATTAAGATCCTTAATTTGTGTGAACTGTTTCAAGTATTAGAAGTTTACTTTTCGTAAATCTCGTTTTACCGACTTATATACCACATATATTTAAAAAAAAACTAAAACAGTTCCTGGGTTCCTCAACTGGAGAAATGCTTTATAAAGAAGCTATGGGTAACCATATACCATAAATTATTAATCTATACTATGAATGTTTAATGCTGAAGATCATAATATTCAGCGACCATATTAGAGGTTTCCACTTTAGTTTATACGAAGTTCTTTCCTCCTGGAATATGTGTTGTTTTATTTATAAGCCTATGTGAATTATTACTAAATTTATATTTCATAAGTCAAAACACAAAAATTTTCAATAAAACAAAATAAGACGGAAGAAACAGGCGCTGGATGCAAACCACGGAATTACCCTCAAGAAAGGGTATGATCTATAAAGCATCAAAGATGCAATCAACTTTTCTAGAAAGGAAAGATAAGTTACTATCGTACTATACACATATTGATTGGTTACTTTTGCTTACGAGATACTCGTTTGATACAGAAATTCTGGAGATCCTATTTTTTGTTGCAGTCAATATAAGATAGACAAAATTCTTGGTTGTGTGAGAGCGCACGGACTTAGAACACAGGTCGCATTGTATATCTTTAGTTACAATAGATTATACTCGTTTTCATTATTAAAGGGTGGCGTGGTGTAGATTTTAAGAATATGTAAAGAGGGATCTATCGCAGCTTTGATGTTAAATATTCTTTTTAGTATTAATCAATTATTACTTTGAAAGTGTTCTCACTAAGAAAATAATATATATGAAAATGCTAGTTGAAGTTATCGGTAAGAGAAGGTGATTAGTTCTTGATGGATTCACTTCGAAAATAATCGCACAGACTTTGAAGTATAAATAAATATTTAATTAAGCCTTTTGCAAGCCGACTGGCATAGAGCTTGTGGAAGAGTAACTACAATTTAAATAGAATTATTTTGGCTTAAAAAATTATTATATAACGAGTAAATTAATAAAGTACTACAAAGAAATAAGTCCATAGGAAAAACCTTAACATATAATTAATCGTGTGATGCATATTTTTCTAAAACGGATCACTTCAAGGGCGCATGGGTATTCCTTCCATAACTGTAAGAGAAAGTTTAATAACATTACTTCATCATATATTTGTATATTCATATAAACAAGTCACATTACCAACAAAACGAACCATCTAAGCCTCCGTCTCCTCATTGGCACCCTCTTGCAGCTCTTCGGGTGTACGCAAATCGATGGCGAACTTTTGTCGGTGTGACGTAATATTATCGGTAGGCGATTGTTCACCCGATTCCTTAACACGTCGTGAGTAGTCTTGAAAAGCGGCCGCTAGGGCATATGTCAGTTTGCGAGCCATAGCGCGACTATCGCACACAAAGGCATGTACCTCGAACGGATTTGGATCTTGTTCGTCTTTCACCACAATCATGGCGAATACTCGAGTGTAGACCAAATCTTGCACACCATACGAAACCGTATCTATCGGATAACTCCAATTATTCACACTCGCTTTTGGTGTTATGATTTCGATGCTAACACCATCGGTTGATACTGTGAGATCGCATTGTGGCACAACTTTCGCGGATTGATTCTTGGCTACACCCACCAGGATATCAACCGGTCGGCGGGTGAATTTAATACCCCATATCCCATTTGCTATCTCGGAACCAATGTATTTGACCTGAAAAATAAAAAAAGATGTGACAAGAATACTATTATGGGAGAATTGTAAGAGTGATGGTTAAACCTGACGCGACGAAAATAGGCGAAAATTGTTATATCTTCGATGAATCAAAAGATGAAACAGATTTTTTTGTGCTTCTTGATTTTCTGTTGAACTAAAAGGGCTTCAGGAAATGAGGATTCAATTAGAATTAATGTCCCATGCAATTAGAATTAAATTCGAAAATTGTTGCTTTAATTGACTAGTATACTGACGGAAAAAACGACGAGTATGCTTCTGATTGCTACTATTTCGAAATCCCGAAATTTCGGGATTTACCAAATGGTCCCTAATTGCATTCGAAAGTTCAGGAACTGTAAATATTTACGAACCCGTATTTGTTTACGTTCACAGCGCTGTATAAGTGTTCATATATTTGCATACAGACCGTAACTGGTCAGAACATTGCGCATGCGCAGCTACCGGATGTAACGGAGCGCACTTCCACGAATGACTGCCAGACTAACACGAATATTTATTTTTTCATTATTTTTCGAAAAAAGAACTAAAATAATAAAATACCACGGACGGAGTGTGAAAAGATAGTATTTGGGTATATACATACATACATACATATATAAGTAAAGTAAGATTTACATACGGACCTTTCGAATTTCAGTAGCCCACAACAGTCTAGAATAGTATTACAAGCTTGTGTAAATAATAAAGTGTAATACTTTGTAATCAATTGCATGCACAAGGTTTTGGGTAGCTAGTACGCGGGCGAGCAGGGCTCGTAATCGCTATCGATGAAATTTAAATGTGCAGCGATGTGTGGCGCTGGGCTCCCTTGTTTGATGGGTAAAAAGTGTGCGAGACGAGCCATTGAGTGGTTCGTCGCATGGTCATATACTTTTGTGCTTAATAAATATATATTTACATATTTAAATTAATATACATTTGAAGTATAGTCTACAATTTCACAAGCTTCTCGCTTACACGGTATATCATGGTATATCTTATTGAGTAAAAATTTGTATTTATATACTATAAATGTGAGATATGAGAAACTATTATAAAAATAAGCTAGAATGGTCAACTTTCATTTATAATTATTTGCTGATATTTAGAAGCCCAATACATTAAAAAATAATAAAAGTACAGTCAATTTTGTTTCCATCAACGCACTTCCGGTCTGCGTTTTTTGCTCGTTTTATCTACACGCTCTGGTAATTCAGTTAATTTAGATGATTACTTTGTGCTATTTTGTGATTTATGATCATACATTAATATATAAATATTATCAATGGAATTTTATTTTATAATTTGAGTATAAAATCGTTTCGATACCGAAAATAGTAATTATTGAAAGCTCCAAAAAAAAGGGCACAAAATAAGCTCTTAAAACCCCGAGAAGAACTTCCTGGAATTTCTTCTTGAATGCAAGCTTTACCTATAACGCAAAATTTATTTCGAACCCTACATTTGTTTTTAGCAAGACTGTGGCACTCGGGATAGAATTTAACGAGTCTTTTTTTTGTTACGGAATTCAGTTTTAAAATAGTTTTAAATGTCAGCTTTGTTATCCAGTATTTATGGACATGAAAAATTACCTTGGAATCGACTTTTGTACCAAAAGAACACCTTCTATATTACATTAATGGGGTTTGCCTATTTTACTCACAATTATGTTCCAAAGCCTACATTATCCGACTGTTCAGCTAATCATATTTCAATTAATTCGATTTACTAGGCCCTTTTACAACAAGTGCATAATAATTTTAAAGGTCATTTCAATTAAACATAGAAAAATGTGTTGGAGAGACCTTATAGCTGTTTTGGAGGTGAGTCAGAGATTTCGCCGTAAATAAAGCGCAAGTGTTAGAGAAAAATAACAAAGGATTTTAATATGTGAGCATTTGTTTGAAATATCAGCCACATTACGAGGCCATAACTAGAAAAATTTCATTTTCGGCCATCAAATTCGAAAGCTGGAGAATATTTTCTGATCAAGATCGCTAAATTCAAAATCATTTGGTGGAAGTATTTCATATTTTCAGACGCAAAACGATTCTAATTATATATATAGTATATACAAGCTTTCTTTAAAACTAATTACTAGAATTACCCTGAATGTCAATGGCAGATCCTCCACGTTGACTTGGGTTTCCAAATTGGTTGCCGGTGTGGATGTCATGATGGTTTTGTGTTCTTTTATAGTACAAGAACTCAAATCAAATAATTTAATTAAGAATTATATTTGCTTTTGTACTTGCGAATTGATGTGTTATGCCAAGATTTAACCTGCAAACAAAAAAACTAAATTTAATAATTTTAATGGAATAATTAGCATAAGTACAATTCAAGACGAGGCAAAGAGTTTTAAACTTATTTACACATTTTTTTATAATACAGGCCTTGTCTTGCGTGAAATTATGTGTTTTGAAATGAAAAATAAGTTGAGTGTACTATATTTGTGTTTAAATCATTTATTTGCTATTTTTCTAGATTTTTTTCAATGTAGTCGTAGCTTGATAAACAACATTTTTTGGTTTCTGTTCTGGTGCGTGTAAAGGGAAGATGGGTTTCGAACTTATGAACACGCGACTTATAGCAGGCAGTGTGAAAAACATGGCATTTCCAGATTCATGCCACACACTTCTAGCGACTATCCTTGCGTCCTGTTGATTGTCATTTCAAATGCAATTTTCCTTGGAAACTGGACAGGTTTGAACTGAAATGTCAAATCATCGGAACTCAAAAGAATTCGTAGCACCAAACATTCGGCGCCCTTGTATTTGATAGCTGCGTCAAAATCAGTCAGGTTCCATTACACAATTTCGGCGCACGAAAATTGCAAAACATAATAATGACAACTTCGAGATGCAAATGATGCGGCGGCATTCCAAGCCTCTCCAAAAAATTCAGAAATTTTACTGGATAATTCACGTCTTCGTCTTCATTGTCAAGACGATCGGAATTTGCCCATTTCCAATTCTTTGCGAATACGATGTCAAATGTCTTCGGCAAAGTAATTTTTGTTCGTAAAAAAAGTTGCACACACCGTAGCATTCACAGTACGCAATGACTCAACTGAAGTTGAACCGCGTACATTAATCAATAGCAACCAAGGTTTTTCGGGTGGATTGTTTAAATTCATCCTAATTCATTAGTTGAGAATACACCTGAAAATCCATCTACTGGTTGGGCTTGTTCTTTGTGTAAACATTTCTTCGACGATGCATTCCATTTATAATAACAAGGCATTTCCGAATAGAGAAATTTTCTCGCAAACGGATGTCTGAGGCAAGTAAAAAAAAATACTCGTCAGTGCCAATTTTGTTGTTGGCGGTGTTTCCGTTGGCTGCACTGTATTCTCTGGGTTGAAATACACAATTTGGCCTCCTCCAAATTAACGGAGAGATGCACAACAGTCAGAAAAGGTTCATGCATTGCAAAAGTAAGCATCCTACAAAGCACTTCATTGCTGTTCATTTATCGACCTATTTGATAATTTCTGATCTCATCTCAAGGCCAATAACCGCCGTGTTGCTTTCTTTGGTGACATACTTGCAAACGTATTTGATCGATTTCATCAAATAACGGGTGATTTTTTAAGAGCTTGATAACTTTTTAAAAAAAAAAACCGCATAAAATTTGCAAAATCTCATCGGTTCTTTATTTGAAACGTTAGATTGGTTCATGACATTTACTTTTTGAAGATAATTTCATTTAAATGTTGACCGCGGCTGCGTCTTAGGTGGTCCATTCGGAAAGTCCAATTTTGGGCAACTTTTTCGAGCATTTCGGCCGGAATAGCCCGAATTTCTTCGGAAATGTTGTCTTCCAAAGCTGGAATAGTTGCTGGCTTATTTCTGTAGACTTTAGACTTGACGTAGCCCCACAAAAAATAGTCTAAAGGCGTTAAATCGCATGATCTTGGTGGCCAACTTACGGGTCCATTTCTTGAGATGAATTGTTGTCCGAAGTTTTCCCTCAAAATGGCCATAGAATCGCGAGCTGTGTGGCATGTAGCGCCATCTTGTTGAAACCACATGTCAACCAAGTTCAGTTCTTCCATTTTTGGCAACAAAAAGTTTGTTAGCATCGAACGATAGCGATCGCCATTCACCGTAACGTTGCGTCCAACAGCATCTTTGAAAAAATACGGTCCAATGATTCCACCAGCGTACAAACCACACCAAACAGTGCATTTTTCGGGATGCATGGGCAGTTCTTGAACGGCTTCTGGTTGCTCTTCACCCCAAATGCGGCAATTTTGCTTATTTACGTAGCCATTCAACCAGAAATGAGCCTCATCGCTCATCGGACACGGACGCGAAACACATTTCGAACCGAACACTGATTTTGGTAATAAAATTCAATGATTTGCAAGCGTTGCTCGTTAGTAAGTCTATTCATGATGAAATGTCAAAGCATACTGAGCATCTTTCTCTTTGACACCATGTCTGACATCCCACGTGATCTGTCAAATACTACTGCATGAAAATCCTAACCTCAAAAAAATCACCCGTTAGCTATATTTAACATTGGTTGACATGAAGTGGGATTGTGGTGTCCGCAAGGTCCATGAACCATATTGGTTTTCATTACTTCGTATAATACTAGATCTTTCTCTACATCAAGAATTTCCGCAAAAATGATTTCATCAATTTGATGTGGTTTAACCACCGTCCATCATCCAAAGAAGAATGTGTGCGTATGGTAAACTCCTCTTTTGCCACTCAGCAGAGCACATCTAGTATCTAACAGCACCACATACATGTATGCTTCACGATAAAGTCCTTCAAACATCGTAGCTGTTGTTTGAAAAGTCATGCTGTAACATTGTGATGGTCGCTTGCTGATTGACAGCGATCCATAATTCCACACGTATGTCATCGCACCCTGGGAGTACTCGTTCATGTGTCTTGGGCTGCCATACGTTGATGGCAAAAAGAACGCCAACCGATATTATCGCGATCTCTTCGTGACTTCGTAGTAAATTTCAATCTGTAATTGATCACTTTGTGTGAAAAACACATAAAGTTTTCACAGAATAATTTTTAATATTTACCTTTTGAATAGCTGGAATTAAAAAGCAAGCGACCGATTGAACGATTGAAATAATTTACAAATAAAAAAATTGAATAACAAAACAAAAAATAAAAAAAAAAATTGTGTGAAAAAAAGTTAATTTTCGGAATTTTAAAATTTTCCGACTTTTAGGGGTATGGAAAATAGATAGTAGCCGATTCTCAGACCTACTCAATACGCATATAAAATATGGTACGGTAACTAACATTGTGTCATGGAAATTTTATATATTAGATAAAAAACAAAGTCTAGACAAATTTCAAAAAACAAAACCGTGTCTCTAGTTAGGAATTTAGCTTACCATGAATATTTACTATATTACCTATTTGTCTACGCTTCTCAGTTTTCTACCGCAACGTGGCATGAAGATGAAGCTTTAAAATAAGTAATGACTATTAATTCTTATCTTAACAGATAAAATTATTCACAAACAGCTTTAGCATTACGGTACGCGTTGCAAAAGTTGTTGCTATGTACAAAAATTCAAAAAATATCGGTAAACACCACTTAAAGATAAAATTAAATTAAATAATTAAATTTGTTTTCTTTCTAATTTTGTAAGGTTACTGCATTTTGAAACAATTGGAAAGTCAGCTATTCAAAAATACTTCAATGAGCATTAGGAATACATGTGTAAAAACGATATTTTCTTCAAAATGCTATCTGTGAAATGAATGTATTTTAAAATGTCACTTTTAAAAATTTACTTGTATTTCACACAGCTGACATTAGGGTGGCCGCTTTAATACATGAAAGGAGTTATTTATAGAGTCCTGGAATTTAAAAGTTATTTCAAAAACCTAGATGTTGTGAAATATATATTTATGACAAATTTTGTAGTATTCAAATATAATGTTGTTTTAAAAAAATATTTCAAAATTAATTTTAAAAGAGTAGATATAATTTTTTAGTTATTTTACAAGCTGATAGCTTGTTTGGTATATAAGGATTTTGTAAATTGGAAGAAAATAGGTTGTGTGAGGTTAGAAATATATTTCCGAATATATAATTCTCGAATATTTATAAACAAAAATTATTATGAAAATCAAGTACTTAATTCATCTTACGATATAGATTTTAGAGGTGTTAAAAATTAGATATATTAATAAAATTTAATACTTGAATTTTGAAATTCCAATTATCATTTCAGAATGAGACAGACCGGACAACTATATTACACATCTCTCATAAAACCGATTATTCAGATTTTTTAATCTTCACCTTAAAAATCGCCAATTCGAAACCGGATTTAGACCCGTAGTTCAAAAACAAAGTTGTTCATACATACATATGTATGTATAAGTGATCAGCATGATGAGCTGAATCGATTTAGCTACGTCCAAAAGAAAGCATAACGGCTATTTTTCAATTACTTGACAGTTCTTCCGAGTCGCATACGTGTGTTCAGGTAATAATGTACCACCCTAATACAAGTTCTTACACGTTATCAAAAAAGTTGTTGAATTTAGGAATAACGTTTATTTGAGCAATGAATAACTGTTATGAATGTTACACACTTGTTTTGAAAACTGAACACTTAAGTAAATATATACATATTTACATACGCGCTTACTTAGATATGTACCCATGGTATGTGTGTAAATATGTGGACATACATATGTAGGGGCTGACATACACATTTTGAAATACATGTGCCGGAATTAGAAAACCATCTAGATAGAGTAAGCTGAGTTATCAAAGAAAAAACTTACAAAAAAAATCCATTTTGAGTTCGAAGCTTGCCATCTTAATATCTGGTTGATAAATTTGTAATGCGTTTTATTTATTTTGGAAAAAAATTGTTTGCTTTCCATTTTTCTTTATGCCACTCACATTTAAATATGAGATTATTTAAAGTATGTTTACCTTAAATTAAGCTTCAAAAGTCATTATTTGCTACCATTTACCACCACTTATTTTAAACAATTTTTTACCAAAAATGAATTTTCAGATCGTCACGCACACGGCAGTCAGATCCCCTGACCGATTATTCCATAGTTTTCACAATTGTTTTATTATTTTTAACAACAATATTTTTCACACAATTGTATTAGGAAGTATTTTATCTATTTTTAAACAACAATTCTATTGTTTCCATAGTTTTTGTGTTTTTAATTTACGATCTTCAATTGCTTGAGAAATGCATAGTCGCATTGAGCATTGAAGTAAACACAGACGAGACAGAGACACGGCTTAACAACCGCAGCGCACAACACGCCCGTTTGAATTGGTGTTCCGTCTTTGCTTCCGACTTTTTCGTTGCTTTTGGGCGAACACTCGGCTGCGGGCACACTCGGTCAGGTCACAGCGAAGCGCTGTAGCCAACTGCTGGCGCCTACGGCCGATCGCCCAGGTAAGCAAAGCGCAAGCGGAAAACGATCAGCGACTGCCGCGAGCGCCGCGCACTCTTCGTTTCATCGGCAGCGGCGCTGACTGCGCATATTTCCCATGGCTGACTTCGCTATTTTGAGAGTTAAAATTATAAATATTTACTACAAGTACTGTTAGTGGCACACTTGTTGCTTTGGTGGCGATCGCTTTGCTGCGGTCACTGTTTTTCTGCCGGCGCTGCTGCCAACAGCGCAGCTTAGGCGCATTGTTGCTTGCACTAGGAACAGCGACACATCGGAAGTAAGCAACTTTGGCGGCACCAACCATAAAATAACTAATAATACATTATATTATGTTGTTTTTGTTGGTATTGTTTTGTACAGTGGCATCAGTGATCATGCAAAATGTATGAATGGGGCAGATAAGCAGTTAAAATATGCGTGAAGCGGCTGGCATTTATTTATATGCAAATATGAATGTGGGTATGCGCCAGCATGTTGCTTGCAAAACAATGGAAATACAACGAAAATAACAAACTACATATATATTTCAAGTACAAAAACAATGTCAAATATAGAAGTACTGTATGTACTGTCACACTATATGTCTGTTTGTATAACAGTTCCAAGTTACAAGCTCGACTTGAGTCACCGATGTTAATGACCACTGGGAGCCGGCAATAAAACGGTGCCGGTAAATGGAGCACAAAAGTATAAAAAAGCGGTCACTAACTCTGACGTCATTAGCACTTTATGAACCCAATGAGAATTGTTTGTGCATTTTCGGATTTATTTATTTTATGGAAGTTCGAAATTAACCTAAATTAATTAAAATTGCATTGTTAAAACAAACAGAATTATTACAAACTTATTTTTAGAATTAAATGACAGCTTAAGGCTTCTATAACAAAATCTCAAAATAATTGTTAGTGCTTTTTATATAAATTTCAAGTTGGTGACTCTGTCTAAAGAAATTAGTAAATTTAGTAAAATACGATTAGTAATGAAGATTTTTTTTAGAAAATTTTTGGTATATGTATATATTACTGTTTTTTGGTTCTCAAAGATTCTTATACCCGAGACAGACATTAGTAATAAACATATATGGTACAAATACCATATGTGTGTCACCAAATACTATAAAATACCATATACAATGTAGTTTTTGCTGAAAATTGAGTCATGGATGTTAAACACAGCTAAAAAACGGTAACAAACTTGTAAAAGCTTTTACACAAAAGCTTTCAAAATCTGTCAAAATGACTTAAAAATTTAAATATTAAAGAAAACAAAATATGTTTCCCATTTGAAATCTCATTTATGTGAGGATTTTAAAGAGATTTTAAATAAATAGTTTTTTGCGATAAAAATAGATTAACTTTACAGTATTTAAAATAATTGTACTTATTTCCCCTAAACACATTTAATATTTATTGTTTACATGTTTTTTTTAATAAATGTCTATGAAACAGAGGTATATTTAAGTTTTTTGTGTTCAACGTTAATGATTATTAGCTTAAACTGACAACAGGTGGCGCTGCAATACACATTTTTTATTCTTGTTGTATTTCCAGTGAAAAATATTTATTTTTATTTCATCATTTCAAAGCAGACTCGTTGTAAATTAACAAAATCTAGAATAAATATAGTCGGTGAAGGGATTACTCACAATTTTACTTTACTTGACTATGGGTTAGAGGTATGACATATAAAAGTTTTGTGGTTACCTGCCTTTGGTAAACTTTATGAGTTTTTTTTCGAAAATTGTAAAGTTCGTTATCCGGTATAAAATCATTCTTCAAAACTAATTCAACACCGAATTAAATTTCAGAGTTAATTAAAATTTAATTTAATAATAAATAGACATTGCATAAATAAATAGATATACGTCTCTCACTACAACTAGGAAGAGATTTAGAGAATGTCAGAAACGTGACTAATAAACGAGGGGTTTCGAATTAGCTAGGAAGCTTTCTTCTATATAGTCTTCTACATAGGGTTACAATTAAATACGAGCATCAGTACCAGCAACAGCCAATAAATAATATTTATACCCAGTTCAATAATGATTGACAAAGCTCCTCAAAAGCTAGTAAAAAGCTTTTAAGAGGCCTTAAATTATTATTCAGAAGATTTCCAACTAAAATTTTTTAAGCTCATATCTAAGTGCATTTTGAGGTTAGGCATAACTACATATTAGCTACACTGTGCGGAATTTGTTTAATCACAGGCCTGAAAGAAATCTACGAAACATAAGAACATCAAACACGACTGTCAAATCCGCTATGCCAAGATATGCGTGTGATCCGCGAGCTTATGGGATATATATATAAAGTATATAGGGATATAACGGGTGATTTTTTTGAGGTTAGGATTTTCAGCATTAGTATTTGACAGATTACGTGGGATTTCAGACATGGTGTCAAAGAGAAAGATGCTCAGTATGCTTTGACATTTCATCATGAATAGACTTACTAACGAGCAACGCTTGCAAATCATTGAATTTTATTACCAAAATCAGTGTTCGGTTCGAAATGTGTTTCGCGCTCGCGCTATCGACAAATTTTGTTCAGCGATGAGGCTCATTTCTGGTATAATGGCTACGTAAATAAGCAAAATTGCCGCATTTGGTGAAAAACAGAAGCCGTTCAAGAACTGTCCCATGCATCCCAAAAATGCACTGTTTGGTGTGGTTTTACGCTGGTGAATCATTGGAGTATTTTTTCAAAGATGCTGTTGGACGCAACGTTACGGTGAATGGCGAAAACGCTTTTCATTCGATGCCTAAAAACTTTTTGTTATCCAAAAATGGAAGAACTGAACTTGGTTGACATGTGGTTTCAACAAGATGGCGTTACATGCCATAAAAGTCTGCGTTCTATTGTAAATTTTGAGGGAAAACTTCGGACAACAATTCATCTCAAGAAATGGACTCGTTAAGTTTGGTCATCAAGATATGCGATTTAACGCCTTTAGACTATTCTTTTGTGGCTACTCAATCTAAAAGTCTACAGAAATGCCAGCAACTATTCGAGCTTTGGAAGACAACATTTCCAAGAAATTCGAGCTATTCCGGCCCAAATGCTCGAAAAAGTTGCCCAAAATTGGACTTTCCGAATGGACCACCTAAAAGCCCGGTCAACATTTAAATGAAATTATCTTTCAAAAAGTAAATTTTTCATGAACCAATCTAACGTTTCAAATAAATGAACCGATGACATTTTGCAATTTTATGCGTTTTTTTTTTAAAAAAAGTTATCAAGCTCTTAAAAAATCACCCTTTATATATAAAGTATATATATCCATAGCTTATTGAGCGTTTGTTGTTGTTGTTGATGCAAAATTTTAGAATGATATTTCAAACACTGAAAAAATGTGGTTACCTCACCAAAAAAAAAAAAAAAAAAAATTACAAACGTGTGGCCAGCCACCTCGTCTTTAAGACCTATATATATATTTTATTTTAAACTTAAGAACTTAATTAATTTAAAATTAAAAAAGTATTAAATTAAAAAAAAATAATATATATAATATAAAATAATATAATATAATAAGTTTTTTAGTAAAAATGAAAATTTACAAATGTTGTTTTAAAAAGTATATAGTTCAAGATGAATTAGTTCATGACTAGCGCGAAATGGACTAGTTGTAAATCCAATCAACCATATTAAATCTGAAGAAAAACAGAAAAAAAAATAAAAATTCACTTAGTGCACATAATTATGTAGATATGTATATAAGTATATACTTTACATACATACAACTGCATAAGTATTAAGCATTTTGAATGAATAGTTTGTTCAACAACCAGGAAGTGTTGGTGTATATAATTTTGCCATTGCTCCAGTTAAATTATATTTCTGCGATTCAATCACATTCAACTGTATACATACATATGAACACAGATACCAATATGTTTGAACAGGCATGCGTGTGTGCATGAAGCACGCAATAAAATTGTTAAAGTCGTTCAATTGTAAAATTAAGTAACTTTTCGCCGAGCAAACGCCCAATTGGCAACAACAGCAGCTGATAAGTGAAGCTTAAGTGTATGTGTGTGTATATATAAGTATGTATGTGTGTATGCGTGGTAAATATGATTTGCAACTTTGGTGCATAAAGTACTTATAATCTTTCGAAAAGGTGGGTACGGTACATGCATCAATTTTATTGAAGTGCTGATTAGTAGCACCATACAACATAATAGAAAAAAAAATCAATAGAAAATGTAAAAAACAAAATGCAAATATATTGAGAATTAGTTTATATGAATCTCCTAAAAGTCTCCGAAGTTCTGTGCCGCGAATTTTTTATGATTTCCCCATTTTGTCTACAAATTGTCTTGACGTCTTAAATGATGTATGTATGGTTTAACACATATTCATAGTTGACGATATACATATATGCTTCAAGCTTTGCTTTTCTGTTTTTGTTGCTTCTGCCACCAAACAACGGTATCAGCTAATCATTCAACTTGCTTTGGAATTCACCTTACTTTCATTTTGGCAATAAAACACACAAGTTGTTATGTTTTCTTGACATTTTGCCAATTACCATTAAGTCAGTTCACTAATTACAGTTATATCAAAACATATTTGTGGTTAAGGTGGCTTTGATTTGTTGCTCGAAGGAATTTTTAATACCTAAAGAGTTTAAGATTCGTTTCTAAATAACGATTAAGTTTAGAAACCATAATATTACAGACATATACCAAAATCAAATTTGGCCCGGTTTGCCGGCAAATAAAAAACATACACGAGACACATTTTTACTACCACTTTTAAAATAAGCTCTTGAACCTCGGCTTTGGGCTTCAGTACCTTTAGCGATTTTGGTTTTTGCGGCTCATTTTTGAAGCGCATTCCACTAGGTTGTTAGACAGTCCCGATACCAGTAATGATACATTCGATATAGGCCCCTCAGCTAGGGTAAGTGTCAAGCTTTTGCGATCTCTATCCGAAGTCTTTTTTGAAAAAAGATTAAGGTGTTTTGCTACGAGTCTAGCATTGACTCTATTCATACCCAAAACATTACCCAAAAGGTGTCGGTCCATCAGAGATGTTGAAATTCTCTGATGCCAACACGAGAATTCCGAGCAATGTTTCTTTCAATTTTTCGATGTCATCGTCATTAACAGAGGAGAAGGGATAACTCGCCGAGATAAGCTTTGATGACTTCCCGACGTTACTTAAATTTTTTTCTTAATTTTCATATATGGGGCAACCCATTTTTCAGTTTGGTAAATATATATTTGATGATTTATTGAGCATAAGTAAATTGAGTCTTCCACAAAAACTAGCGATTAAATGCACTTGAACAAACGCTGAAGTTTCATATATGCAATTATTACTTATCATTAGCACATGATACCACTTGTGAATCTAAAAATAAGTATATATAGAGGTAACTTCAACGCTGCACGTGACAGTTCTCCCGTAATTGTGTGCCTTTTTTGAAGCATCTGTTTCGACTGAGAGCTCTGAGTTGTTTGTTCTGAGTCAACGTGTAGGCCGATGGGGATCACATGCAATTACATATACACATTAGGGTGAGGCAATTTTCGTGGATTAAAATTTACCAACTTAACATATGAATAATTGAAAATCCAAACCTAAGTTTTTACGCAAATTCAAAAATGTCTTTAATAAGAAAGTTAATTTCCACCAAACTAATTATGAATTTTACCAAAAAAATTGTTTATTTAGAACTTTTATAACATAATTTTTGTTGCTCGCATTGCTGAGCCGTAAAGTAAGAGTATATTTCTTTATATTTCTTTAAAAAATCGAACCCCTCTAATGTGTGTATATCAGCAAAGCGTAAGCGTAATTAGTTATTGCCGTATGGGCGCGCTCCCCAATGCTGAGCTGCTGAAGTGCAAATTTCTATGATATTTTAGAATATCCATTTGGAACCCCGCCTCAGCGGTCATTATCAGTCAAATCCGCTATGGAAATGCTGGTGCAACAACAATTGCACAGATCAGCGTGTGATCCGTGCGCTTATAGGTATACATATGTAGGTGCGTGTATGTGTATATGTATATCAGCAGCTTAATTCGCGTGTGTTGTTGTTGGTGGCTTGCAGCAATTAGTTGCACATGTTATTGCAGTTTTTCTTTATTATTTGCCATTTCTCACGTTCTCCATTGTTATTGTTGTTGTTTTTTCACATTTGCATTAGCTGAACTTAACAGAAGCCCAGCGCTTTACACCACGGTGTCAACTGCTCACTTATGTACGTGCGTGTTTGAGTGAGTGTGTGTGCTCGAGAAGTTTTCTCTGCGCTTTAACGTGTTTTTCGCCTTTTGTTTTTATCCAGTTTAAATGGGTTTTATTGCTTTGTTAAATTTTTTTTAATGCAGCTTTTTGTTTCGTTTAAACGCGCTTCTAAGCCAAAGTTTACTTTGTTCTTGGCTCATTTTCTTTGTTGCACGCTGACACGTTATTAGTAATCTAACAGTTATGAGGGGTACTTATATACATAAAATAGGTGTTTTACCCAATTTGTATTTTATAAGATCTAGATCATTTCAATTCTGACTTTATGATGAATTTAATTTTTTTTTTAAATAACAAAAATTAAAATTTTCCTAAAATTTTACTTGTAAGATGTCGCTAGTTCGAATTTCACCTTAAAAACTGTTTTCTGCTAAGGCAACTATGTATGTATGTATGTATGCATACTCACTAGCCTAAGGTTTTTCGGTGGTTCTCTTTACTAAATACTTTCAGCGGCAGTGGGTTATTTGTGCGCCCGTTATCTCGTCTTGTATGTACAAATATACTCAGGTAATTATATATAAGCAGTTATATGTACATATGTATATATTTGTATGTTTTGAAATGTTTGTAAGCACCGCTCAATGGCACCAATTACTTCATGCTTAACTTTTGGTTTTGCTTTTATTGTTTTCTACATATTTTTTCGTTTTATGACCGTGATATTTAATTTCTACAAACTTTTATACCGTTTACTTTTATCTTATCTCTTATCACAGCCTCGCACATTGATAACGTACTTATTGGTTTTGCTTCGCGCCCACTTGTTCATTTAAAAAACTTTTCACGCTCTTTAAAGCATCTTTCGTCAATTTGTGGTTGTTAGTCACTGTCAGAAACTATACAGTTATCAATTTTGTTGTTGTGTTTCTTAAATTTCACTAAAATTATTTTTATGTTGTTTTACTGGCGAATTATATTATTTTATTAGCCTCCACTAATTTCTACAGGTGCTCTTTCGTTTACCTACATTTGGTTACTAAACTCCGACGAAAACGCCACTGCAGCACTTCAACCCTCGCGAGCCAACTGATCGTCGGTGAGCAGCGAAATTATCGTGTGTTCGCTCGTTGGCGCTTGGTTTCATTATCGTTGGCAATAAAGTTGGTCAGTGATTCACAAACTTTTCTCGTCATGTTGCTCAAGAAAAGAGATAGAGTGAGAGAGAGGGAGAGGAGAGGGAAAGGGAAGAGAGAGATAAATATATATCATAACTAAAATGTCATGAACTTGATCTGAATCATATCGGATTACTTCTCTGCTCAAGCGGACTAGCTCATCAGTTTTGGAGGTATATCTTGATTGAAGTTTAATAAACAGGTACTTTTATTAATGTTTTTATCAAAACGGTCAGCTATATCATAGAAAAGTCCATCTTACCTCAAGCAATATTCGCCACTTTTACGACGCCAACGCTTATTGATCTTTAAATTAATGCGTGGATCGTATATGAAATACATATTTTACCCTCTTTTTCGAGTAGTGTTGACAATTCCACCAAAAATGTAGTATTTGTGATATCTATTCTTGGATGAATAAATTTTGATATTGCTTTAGAGACGAGAGCTTCTAAGATCTCATATCGCCTGTATTTCATAGTTGAGCCGGCCTATCCAGTAAAACGTAGCTGGTTTACCTGTAGACATATGGCATGTCAACACTTCAGAGGTTCAGATCTGACGCTTTATAATTCGTACAAAATATTGGAGGTTCCTTTTCATGGGTTATTTATTTCAGAAGATTAGAGAATACATTGCTTGAAAATATCGCGACCTACGTAAGTTTGGAATAAATATATACATATGTTTATATAGAAATCAAATTTGTTAGATTCCTGTCTAAAAACTTTTAAGGAAACACAGAGACGTTTCTATTTCAAACTTCTACACCTATGTACACTTCCAATTTGAAGTTTCAAAGGCTCCCTACTTCAGAATAGCACCTCATTAAGCAAAGCTCCGAAAATTCGGCTAATAAAGATGTTACTTATACAATATTTCTGGTTAGACATGATTGATAAGGCACTTATTATGTTCCTTTGAAGATTTAACAGATTAGTTATAAATCACAGTTATATATAAATCGATTGAAGTTTTTAACTCTTGTCTTTAAAATAACTATTTCCTTTCCTAAACTTATAAATGTAAACATATACATACATACTATGGACAACAATATTCAGTTCAATTCCTAAAAATCATGTCGCTATGTTTAGGGTTATTTGTAATGTCTCATTTCCTGCAACTACGAAATTTCATTTCGAAAATCATTGTTAGATAATTTAACAGAATCGTTCCTTTCGCGTATCCTTTTTCGAAGGACCTGTTAGAAGTTTAAGTAAATAATGTGTGACGCGGCATTTTTACCCAAATTTCCATCATTTTACACGGGAGCACCAAGCGCGCCATCTGTCGGTGAGTTTTATAAATCGGACTCTCACTTGCCACTTCTATCAACCGATAGATGTCGCGAAGCTCGAAAACAAAAGGCAGCTGTTTGTTTCCGCCTTTTCAAATGAAATTTCCTTTTAGTTCTCGAAATTTGAGCGTCGCGAATGTTATCTGTGATTTTTTAATGAAATTTGTGCATTTTAATTGTTCATCGTATTTCGTTTAGTTGATGAAGTGTCATTGGTATAATTAATTGGTGTTTAAAGAATAAAAAAGTGAAATGTAGTAGAAAAAAGCGCAAGTTTAGAAGAAAAGTATTTGCTGTTCATCGCATGTCTGCCGCAGCTCCTTTATTGTTGTAAGCCTACTAACTTATGTGAATAAGAATATGTATTTTGTGCATTTTTACTAGTTTTACGTAAAATTGAGTGATATTTTATTATTTTTAGCGAAATACATAATTGACCGCATTGTGAGTAGCTCTGCTCTGCTCTCTCTTCTGACTCTTGGTCCGAATATAATGTCAAGCGTAGACGGTAATTTCACAGCATTTCCTTTTCATATAAAGCTTTGCTAAAGTTGTTATTTATGTAATTTTTGGATACCGTTTCAAGCCTTCTTCAAGTAGACTAAAAAGTTTGTATTGTTTTAAAGAAAAACACAGCTTCGTGGTAAAATTAAATTTATTAGAGATTGCATAATAGGGTTAATCGTGGCTGTTAACCGATTATAGCGATTTTCCTACTTTTCATTAAATATTTTGTAGCCCCAATTTTTACTCAGCACCATTCAATTTATATCTGAGAATCTATGAATGTTTAAGCATATTCACAGTCGATTGTGACACATTTTCGTGTATTCAATCGTTCGATACTTTTAAAGAGTCCTCTATCTCTATAAAACTAATTTTACGGTCAGCTAAATCTTATCGAACTATTGGCTCTGAAACATTTACTTGTTGTTTTTTGCAGGTTAGTTCAAACTATAAAAGATAACCCAGAATTTCAAAACTCAAGATTTTGTGTGAAAACCGTTTCTATTTGAAAACGAATCTTTTCGAAATTTGACAAATATACATGTGATATTATACAAGATCTACAAACTCCAAATATACTGTCAAGATCGGACGACTGTAGCATATAGTTGCTATCCAAACAGACCAATCAGAATCAAGACGAAGGTCTTTTATACCATTTTATGCGCTAAGAAAGCACCTGGGAAGGATATTATGGTTAAGGTGCAGTCCTTAATATTTTTTTTATTAAAATTTGAAACATATAAAAAAAAATTAAAGGAACCGCAGCTGGAACTTCATCAGTTAGAGTCATTGAAAATGGCAGTATATTGTCGGATTTTTGAATTTTTAGTACACAAAATAAGGCTTAGCCTTAAGCGACTTAGTATTTTATTATGAACCCTCGTTCGTAGAACGATATTTTCCTGACTTTCAGTTGTTTTCTGTCGTATGTTTGTTAACCAGGGGTGCTTTTCCAAATAGCCAGGACCTTTGTAACGACTAACGTCAAAGAATATAATTTTTTGAGATGATTCATGAAAGATATTGAGAGCCTCTGCCAACTCTTGAAAGGTATCACGACTACTTTCTACGCAAGAACGCAATTTCCGACACTTTTCTTTATTTTTATCTCTTTAGAGATGTTTCTTTTGCACATTTTCTGTAAAGTAGACGCCTCAAAGCATGGTTGCAACAGATGATAATGATTCATTTAAAGCAATTTTTCCAACAAATACTCACTAATTTTGTATTACAATTTAAATAGTCCAGTGCTGCCAATTTTATAAGATGATAAGCTTCCTTGATACTAGTTATATTAGAACGACTAGTGAAACACACCACTTTTGACCAAATGACAAATTTCCGCAAGCACAATTACCTCCACATTCATTAAGCACTCCTTAAAATAGCTAAATAATTAACCATAAATTTGTTCTCGAATAAATTAAATACCATCTATCTATCCATGTGGCACATACATAAATCTACAATTAGAAGGTTAAAATCAATTTGCCACAAGAATGCCCAAAAGTACCTCATTGCTGCCAACTACTGAACGCTGCTGAATGCTCATAAGCACGTACACACATTGACTTCGCCTCAGAGCACCATCCATCCATTCTCGAATCCAAACTGCTTTGCTGTTGTGGCACTGCAATACGTTCATCAAATCGGTGTGTGTGTGCGTATAAATGTTTCACCAAGCATTGAATTCAATTGCAGCAAAAGTACACTTAAGAAAATTTATGCACGAGTGCCTCAGCAGCGACAAACTGCAGCAACACCGAGCAGACATGCCAATATTCTTGTTAAGTTGCTTGTAATTAGCCAAAAGAAAGAAATAAAACCCTAAACTACCGGGGAGGGGTGTGCACTTGTGTAGTGTTGGCTGGTTGCTTGCTCGCGCGGTGAGCCCGGTGAACCCGGTGCTGCTTCAATTTCTCCTAAATTTAAGTTCTTGTATGAAAATGTTATTGTATTATTCCCGTATGCATCTGAGCGTGTGTGTGTGTGTGAGCGCATACAAGCAATTGCTGAACCCCCCGTACACATTTGTGGATTGAATTGCCATCAAGGGATTCATAATTTCTGTAAAACCCAAAGCAGAAGAAGAAGAAGTTGAAAGAGAAGCAACAGGCAAAGTCATTAGAGCACAGTTACCACAGACGGTGGATGTGTATATATGGATCTACATAGATTTATATGGTTTTGCAGGCCTTTCGTTGACTGAGTGTGTACGCTCAGGATATGCTGCTTTTCCTCCTACCTCCTTGTAGACTGTGGGAATTCAGGAAGAGAAACAGTTTGCAGCTCAATCGTGTTTAAGTTACCGTTACTGGCCAGTGCTTTGGTGTTATTGCATATATACTTACATACACACACACACACATGCTTAACATAATTATTTCAACATCAACTTGTGGCTGATTAATTGATGATGTGTTTATCTGAAGGGACGAAGCTTTTATAAAGCTGATTAATTTCCACTGCAAGAAAATTATAATTAATCACGAATTCGAAGATCGTCAATACGGAGTGAGGCGATTAAACGTTAGCGAATTTGCGACAAGCGCAGCTGCTTTGGTCAATTGCTTGTTTGTATATTTACGAAACATAAGTTTATTAAAGCATATATAGTAATTAATTAGGCATAAATATGTCAAATATATTTGTTTATTTGGGTGAGGTATGTATAGTTAACCGGATGTTTGAAAATCCTGATATGAGTTATATGGAGGCTAAGGTGTGTTATCATCCAATTTTATCCATTTAAGGCACAGAGATGCACCGTTAGGAAAAAAATACGCTCACTCCATTTAATAGAGATAGCTAACTACTTGGCTGATATATAATATTGATTCGATTCTCTCCGTAGTTCTATAGCATATCCACAGATTTGCTGATATTTTCGATAAAAGATGGAAACGGTAACTTTGGTCAACTTTATTGGATCGGTATATTTGGGTTTGAATAGTTTTGAAGCAATTTGGTCAATTTTTGATTATAAGTTGACACGCCTTAAAGACATTTTTCACGCAAAAAGTGTTGTCAAGATACATTGACTGTTTCTTCATTTTTATACTGGAAGGTGAAAGAATCAGAATGGAATTTAAAATTGTGTGAAGTAATGTAGGAATGTCAAGATAATATTACCAACCAAATCTGGTTAAAATCGATTGAATAGGTTCAGAGATAAGGAGTGTTACCTAACGTGGGCGGTGCCAGAGTTCGTAGAGTTTGGTTATTTTATGATGAGATTTTTGGAGTCGTTGGAAGTTACCTAACGAGGAGCGATTTTACAACTTTTTTTAAAACTTTTTTGTTTTAGCACCCCTTAATTTTTTTATTATAATAAACTCGGCCAGTTTATTTTTCCACTTGTGGCATGTGTGAAAATATTGCTGTCGGACGAAGTTTGAAAACCGCAGATGTACAATATGTATTTTGAATGACACCCTTTGTATTCGAGTGCCAATAATTCTCCCGAGTTTCGTGAAAATATCTCATTTCTCTTACAAAAACTTGATTTTGTTCGATCTCTTCTTAGTACGAAGGAGACGTTTGAAAATTTTCGGATCGATATCTTCAAAAATGTGAGATTTCTTAGTTCGCGTAAATATGTACATACAGACAGACATTCGAATAGAGGAACATAGCTGAATCGGCTCCACTCATAATACTGATCATTTACACATACATAGAATTTAAGAGAACTCCAATGGTTTCCTAGACGCAATCAAAGGGACTTCAAACTACCAATAAAAAAAAAAAGCAGTGAAGTGTAAGACTGTTTAACATGAATTATCATACACTTATATTGATTTTTCCGACAGGGTTTGCCAATATTGTTAAAAAAATTTGATAAATTCATTTTGTAAATTGTAACAAAATTTAAAGTCTTAAAATTTTTCACCATTGTAACGGGTGATTTTTTTGAGGTTAGGATTTTCATGCAGTAGTATTTGACAGATCACGTGGGATGTCAGACATGGTGTCAAAGAGAAAGATGCTCAGTATGCTTTGACATTTCATCATGAATAGACTTACTAACGAGCAACGCTTGCAAATCATTGAATTTTATTACCAAAATCAGTGTTCGGTTCGAAATGTGTTTCGCGTCCGTGTCCGATGAGCGATGAGGCTCATTTCTGGTTGAATGGCTACGTAAATAAGCAAAATTGCCGCATTTGGGGTGAAGAGCAACCAGAAGCCGTTCAAGAACTGCCCATGCATCCCGAAAAATGCACTGTTTGGTGTGGTTTGTACGCTGGTGGAATCATTGGACCGTATTTTTTCAAAGATGCTGTTGGACGCAACGTTACGGTGAATGGCGATCGCTATCGTTCGATGCTAACAAACTTTTTGTTGCCAAAAATGGAAGAACTGAACTTGGTTGACATGTGGTTTCAACAAGATGGCGCTACATGCCACACAGCTCGCGATTCTATGGCCATTTTGAGGGAAAACTTCGGACAACAATTCATCTCAAGAAATGGACCCGTAAGTTGGCCACCAAGATCATGCGATTTAACGCCTTTAGACTATTTTTTGTGGGGCTACGTCAAGTCTAAAGTCTACAGAAATAAGCCAGCAACTATTCCAGCTTTGGAAGACAACATTTCCGAAGAAATTCGGGCTATTCCGGCCGAAATGCTCGAAAAAGTTGCCCAAAATTGGACTTTCCGAATGGACCACCTAAGACGCAGCCGCGGTCAACATTTAAATGAAATTATCTTCAAAAAGTAAATGTCATGAACCAATCTAACGTTTCAAATAAAGAACCGATGAGATTTTGCAAATTTTATGCGTTTTTTTTTTTTAAAAAGTTATCAAGCTCTTAAAAAATCACCCGTTATGATGTCTGGTTCAAAATCATCTCGGCCCTCGTATATTTGTTACTTTCACTGCCGTTTCATCATTCCGCCATCTTGCTTTCCCGATTGCCTGCCTTCTTGTCTGCCCGCCCGCTCTTTGTCCAGCAGCAGCATCAGTAATGCCTCGGCGAAAGCCACTAAAGTGTTTGGAAATCCTGCACGTACTAAATGGAATTTAACTAATTGCACTCCATTCCTTCGCCGCCAAGCAAAAGCGCCGCTCCCGCGCCAAGGCGAAACTTGGTTGAAAACCGGCGCCGCTGGTCGCTGCTCTCCTTTGCTATTTTTCTGCATACCTTCTCTTAGCCTTAGCTGGCAAAGTCGGGCATTTTTTTGACGCCACTCAAGCGCTCACAGCTACGCGCGGCATTTGTTTGCGCACACATCATTCCATTTGCACAACGCGCAACTATGCCGCTGCAGCGCCGGCAGCAACAACAATCACACGCCACCGTACTGCCGCAACAGTAGCGAACAGAAGCAGCGTCAACTTTGTTGCTAATATTGGCCACAGAATTTTGTGCATCGTTCACATCATGCGCGCTGATTAGAGTTGTGGTCGACAGCAGGCATGTCAGTGGCTCACGTCGCTGCAGTGTTGCAGTGCTGCTGGCAGCTGCTGGTGTGATGCTGAAAACAGCGCATTCATAAAAGCATTCGTTAAACACTTTAAAATTTTGCATAATAATAAATTACTTGCAACCGCACACTCACCACGACACACATACACACAAGCGTGCACATCATTCCACGATAAATTCTCCAATTTTGCTTTCATCAAGCATGATTGGCATCGGCGCGCTCACGCCCCTCGTCGCCAGCTCATTGGAAATTCCATTTATAATTTTGAAAATCTCATTTATCAGCCATACTTGCCACATATTTTCTTAGTTTGCAGCTCAAACACTCATATGCAAATTTTTGTTGCACCAAATGGCCACGTTGTGGCAACTTTGGCTCTCCACTGTGTCTCCAACCCTTTTCTCTTCCCCCCGTTTGATATCCTCGCTAAATTGTTTTTCTGCTCTTCCTGAAAATACTTTCCCGCGGATCGCTTAAATACGAGTATGCTCTGCGCGAAGTGAAATATGCTGCGATGGTCGGTCAATAGCACAAATACAACAACAGCTTCAACGAACATGGTCGCACATGGAAAGTCGACAAATATTATAATAAAGACAAATAATTTTGGGGCGGAATCTTTAAATTTTCAATATTTCGATCACGAGTTTTATTATCATTATTTTCAATTTTTGTTAAGCCTTTTAAATCAATTAAAATATCAAATAAAATCAATGCACTTAAGCATAGAGAGATGGAGAGATGTCACTTGTATTCAGGGTGGAAGTGCTAAAAATACATACGAGTATATGCGAAGAAAAAAAAAGATATTTCTGAGACTTTCTGCTTAAATTTTACAAAAAAGAGAAGTTCTTTCTATTTCTCAAAGTTATGTCCGATCCATTGGTGGCTGCAGCGGATGAAACATGGCTCCATCATTTCACTCAGATGTCCAATCAATAAGGAAGCTGGGCACATCAAAGGGCACACTGAAATTATCTTCTTCTTCAACTGCATCCCTGGAAATTTAAAGCTACGTGGAAGGTTGGAGAGAGAGTATTTTTTAGGCAGAAGTCGCTACTATCAAGTTGACCGTAGACTTACTTCAACGAAATGCAGTTTCCTACAGGGAGGTGAGCGTTCGTTCCGACAGCCGGGGAGCAATAGCAGCGCTAGGCTGACTAACTAGGCGCTCAAAGCTTGTCATGGAGTGTTTAAACTCACTTGAAATAGCATCAAGCTCGTTTGGGTGCTTGGATGCCGAAACTGACATGAGCCGTCTCAACAAATTTGTGAAAGTATCACAGCGCTTCGTCGATTTGTAATGATCTAATGATCCAATATATAGGAGTTTTTTAGGTACATAACGGATCGACGTTTCTAGTTGTCCATGTGAGATCCCTGTCAGGATCGACCTCTTCACCTACTCTAGCCAACATAAGGTCATCCGAGTGAACTGCACGCAATGTGTTTTACTATCGTTCTTCTGATTTAACCAGTTCCGTTCAGTTTACTTCGAAATCAATTCCTGACTTCTTCAACCAGTTTACAGACATCAGAGAATACAACGATTCCCATAGTTATATAGTCTTGTAATTTACCATATTGTACCGGAATCTAAGCCTAAACTAGTTCTAAAATGGTGAATTATAGAATTACTACGCCAATAAATCGTGTTGCCTAAGATTTCGCAATCAAATGTTTCCGAGAACGTTCTACAGTGGGTGAAATTCGTATTTAACTAATAATTAACTTTTCGTTCATACATACGTACATCCATATATCGATTGACTTTATCGGTATAACAAAATTAAATTACTCCGTGATTTTCGTTCTGAAAAGTATTCCCAAAACATAAAATTCTTCACTTACATAACCTGTACCTTTAGGCCAAACTCATGGTACTAATTTATTTGTGGTAATCTGTTCGTATAGATTTAGAACGAGAGCGAGATCTACACAAACAACTTTGCCTTTTTACTTCTCACCTTTATCCACGCCCAAAGCCTATTTAATCCGAATGTCGGTAATTAAAAGCATGCAAATTTATCTACAACACTTCAAATCAAATAGCTACCCAATACACAAACAGTGTTTAAGTGCTAACAATCACACGTCTGTGGTGTTAGAAATACAAACCGGGCTTAAACAGAAGTAAAGCGTGTTCAATGAAATCGAATTAACATTGCTCTTTTTGTTGGCCTTCCTCTGTGGACTTAAATTTAAACATATAAATGCAAATGCAGGGTGCCTCTTTATGATCTTCGTTTTTGTATAAATATTTAAAAGTTTCTTCAATTTCACTTTCATTTTTGTATACTCGTATATGTGCTTTGAACTCGGATAGATTGGTATAAAGTTTATCGAGAGTTAGCCGATATCCAAATACAACTCTGAAATCATGATCTTAAGGCGGAATTAGTTGACTAGAATAGTAAAGAGTCCCAGCGGTCTCTTTTCATAAACAAACTCTTGGTAAAGGAGTGAGTTGGGGAAAACACGAAACCGCATGCAACCATTCCTAAACCTTCAAGCATTTATTATGCGTAAATTGACGTACTATACTTTTAACTGCTTTTTATCTCAACTTTTTTGTTAATTTTTTGAAAATTCAGTTCATTTTATAAATTTATAAAAAATGTAAATTATTTTAAAAGATAGTATAATCCCTTGATTCCGTAGCCGATCCTCAGAAGACCTCCGAAAAAGCGGAGAAGAAGATTTGTTTAGTCAAAATTATCTAAAAAGTACAAAAAATATTACTAATATAGGTGGATGAATATTGATAATGATCGAAGGAGTAGTCAGAATTTTGATTTTAGCCGAAACGCGACTTCCTGGAAGAGACTTTTTCGTTTACAATTCAGGGTGACCGAAATTATCATCAAATTCGTATTCCTTCTAGCATTATCTAAGAAGATCGTGTGAAACTTTCAAGGTATACACAGTGTTACGAGAAAAATGCGTTCAAGAGTTTGAGAGTCGAATGTAGTTAAAAAGTTAAATATATCTTACAAATACGCTCATACTATCTCCGAAATGACTTTGAGAAAATATTTTCATATATTTTAGAAATAAAAACCTTTAAGCCAGTTTAGCATTCTTTTGGCAGTGAGGAAAGTTCGGAACTAGTCTAACAGGCTGAAGGAATTAGAGCTTTTTTCGATCGGATAAGCAGAACTGTGGGCATTATTGGATAGTTTCCTCCTTTCATCGTCTTTATAGTCTAACTCATCAGAGCTGGTGAATTATATTATCAGTAATCCCCTCAGTAGTGAAGTCTTTATACCTCAATATGCTAATTATTTTAATCGGACCGTTTCGTAACGTGCCCCACTAGCACTTCCGACGACTAACACAATGTAAGTTAGTAAATTTAAGTAGAGAGTATGTACAAAGAATAAATATTTGCATACACAAACACACAAGTGCACAACCACATATATATATACCTGTAAGTACATGTGTGTGCGGAAGTTGGAGTCCATTGCTGTTTGTTTGCTTGCTCGTTTTGCGCATTTATATTGTCCCGGTGTGTAATGTTGCAAATTTTTCAAATATTTGTGTGTATGCAGCCCCACATGCACACATATGCACCAACTAAGTTCAATTGGATTCGATGATATACGAGTGTACGATTTGGATATCGGGTGATGTGCGCCGCGAAATCTAAGCCAAATAGCCAATTCGCTGAACAAACCAATGAAAATTGCTTGCAATACCGAAATCTATGGCAATAGTCATTGCTCTTGCTGGTGGTGTTGTTGCTGTTGTTGCTGTGGCCGCTGCTATTGGTGTTGCTGGTGGTATTGGCCGCTTGTGTGGCGCTTTTGTGGTGGAAATTGGGGATTTGGAACTTGATTTTTTTATTGAAAATGGGCGAGCTTACAATGAACGTGCGCTAAAACGCCATAAATACTTGTATGCGCAAACATCCACACTCACACACACATAGAAAGTTATTTGCGGCTGTGTGGGTGTGAGTGTGTGTTTCTGCTGTCGCTTTGTAGGTATTTGACAAGTATCAGCTCTACTCAGCTCAGCTGAGCTCATGTTGCAGCATAAGCACATGAGCAACTTTTATACAACAAACACACATACATAGCGACATGCATGCAATTGCACTTGTATCCCAAACGGCGCGTTGTGTGTTCCGCAGCTGGATTTGGGTCAATTTGTGTGATTGAATTGAATGCACACTCACACAAGCGCACACACGCTTAAACAGACATTCAGTTATAACGGTATATATGTGGGGTGTGTGCGTCACTAAATGACGCGACAAATGCAAACGAAATGAAAGCGCCAACAACATCAAACAGATTTCCGTGCAACAAAATGCAAAAAAGGCAACAAACGGTAAATAGAAGTGCAACGACGGCAAGCAATAAGTGAAAGCAACGTAAGCAAATGAAAATGTTTGACAAAGCGCAGCGCGAAAATAAATGAAAATTAAATTTTCTTTGGCTGCGCTGGGGAGCTCTCTGTTGCATCACTCCGTTGCTGTGTGTGTTTGTTTGTTGGTGTATTTGGAATAAAAAAGCGCAATGATAAATAGTTTTTGGAAAAGGAAGCCAGAAACGTTTTATAAAAAATTTGTAAACTGTTCTTTTCGTTGTATGTGTGTGTGTGTTTGGGTTCAACGCCTCTTTAATGGTTTTAGCACAGATTTTGATATCTCAAAGAGTAATTATTAAAATAATAAATATATTTTGTATACAATTTTGTATTACGTACATGTGCACTTAAATAATTTCATATCTTTAGACAAGAACTAAATACTTTTCTATTAAAATAAAATTACTCCATATTTTATAGATTTCTAAGGCTAAAAATCCAAAAATTCAGTCAAAAATTTACAAAATTGTTAAGAAGAAAATGAGAAGGAAAGCTGCAGGCACTGGAGGAGAACCATTGCTCTGCCTTTGAAAGGCCGAAGTTGAAAAATTTCGGTAGTCGTACCTTCGGCGAACAAATAAAATTAAAATAAAATTGTAAGCCGACTCTGAGTTGTCCAAGTGTGATCCTTGCTAGGATCGACCTCTTAACCTAACCTAACTTAATACACCCCTTAAGTGAGTAAAAGTGGTTATCGTCAAATTCCAAACGGTCAGAAAATAACCAAGCCCACATGTGTTGCATTCCATTTAATTTAAGTGTTATATTCATTTGCGAACTTCAAAGAATGAATTTTTGTGTTCGTGTTCCGAATGTACTTACAAGTATATCTCAATAATAATCTCTGAAAACTGAAGTAGAACCAGCGAATATATGGACGTTTTTAAAAGAATTAAAAGTCTTTCTCACCGCCAGACAACTAATATCGAAGGGCTTAAAGCAGATCGTCAACGGGTTCAGGGAATCCCAAATTGTTCATAACGAGTCTCTGATTATTCAAGTACATGAATTTATGTAAATATATTTACTGAATAAAGTCCCTCTTTGAAAAATCACAATAAAAGGTGTGTCTTCAGACTTGCAAATGCTTTAGCTCACTCGTTGCTATTCTCCATCATGCTTTTAGGATAAACAACAATAAATGTTAACTTTGCTTACACCGAACCTAATACCATAATTACTAATAACCTTCACAAATATAAAATGTTCCTTTCAAAAACTCGATTTCGACCGTTCAGTTTCCGATCCGAAAAACTTATTCGGAGATTGCATTACTGCCTTAGACAATAACCAATGCCAAATTTCGTGAAGATATCTCGAAATATCCAATCACTCAATTCCGATCGCTCAAATTATATGGCAGACATAAGCTTTAGTAGAGAAAAGGACCAGTTGTTTATATTTTTGTTTAGCCTGGCTGTTCATCTACCATGACATCCTTGTTTCTACAGTTTTCTGTTTTTTGGCGGTGACGTTTGTTGCTTGTTATTCAGAGTCACATTAGGCGACAAGTCATTTGAACTCTTTATAGCTTGTGGAGAGCCAGATTTTTTATCAACAAACCTAAGATATTTATGTCTTGAAAGAAAAAAAATGTGAAAGAGGAAACATTTATAGAATTGCAGGTTTTCATTTTCGCTAGCATTTTTCTGTTTTCCTTTTTTATTTTAAAAGTAACGGATTACCTTGAAACTTATGATTTTCCCACATTGGTCAGTATACATAATACATCCAAAGAAAACAATTAATAGGTATTTAATTTGACCTCGCCAAACAGTAGGCACTGCATTTAAACAAGGCTGGCAAGTCTGGTGTCAAATTGTGTTCTTAAGCGCCAGCTAGAGTTTACATAAAATGTGAATTTCAAAATGTTTCGAAAAATATATTTGTATTAACTAAAGTTCAAAGTAGACAGAAAGTAAAATTAAGGGTTAAGTTTGAATATGTCGGATTTCGCAGTTATTCTGCTATTAATATTGCCCACATCTTGGCGCAATAATATAAAGAAGTCTCAAAAAAGATATATAAAGTAAAACCTTTTTTCCTTTCAAAAATTTCACATATATTAAATACCACTACAACTCATCTTGGCATTGTGAAAAGCTCCTCTGTAAGAAAGAAACTTCAGTTTCATTAATATTAGCGCGATGCGTGCAATTAATGGAGATGCAGTTAAGCGCCCACTGCGCTATTAAATGCACAGTGAAAATATACATAAATTAGCGCAATGCAACGGTGCTTTATTGCTGTGCGTCACATCTGGCATTGTGGCATTGGAAGGCAGCGAGCACGGCCCACGCACTTCAGCCGAGTTCAAATCGCAAATTTTACGCATTCACGCATAATTAAACATTTCTGAACTGATTATGCCGAAGATTAATGGGGGATAAAGTAGCTGCCGTATCAGCGGCAGCAGCAATGTATTTACGCCGCAAACAAAAACAAAAAACCAAAAATAAAACGTTACAATTGATAGAGTGAACGGAAAGAGTCAGAGCGGGGGAAGGAAGAGAGTGAAAAAAGAAACGAAAACAGCATAAGACCTGCCACATTAGCATGCAACGTAAACAAGACGTGCCTGTTGCACATGGAGCCTGTTGCACTGCGCCACAGCGCCTATACGGCCGACCATTGCCAGTGCAAATGCGATGCAAATGTATTGTAATCGAATACAAGTGCAGCGTAGAGCATATGGCAGGCATGCGGCGATGCGAAGTAGGCATTTGGGAGGCAGTTCAGTTTTTTGTGGCAAGCAGTGATTTCCTGCGGCTATCATTGCTACTTAATGCTGCACAAACAAGCAAGCAACTCGTCGGCAATAGAGAAGCTGCCGGCAAATAACGGCACAACTCTAAATATACATATGCGCCGCCGCTGTTCGTTGGTTTAGTGTGCATGTGCGTTGCAGGCAGTTGCCGCATGTGGCAGCAGTAAGTCACTCAGTTATTCAGTCAGTCGGTTGGCAGTGCACTTACATGCGGTTGATTTGCCATAGTTTAGTGTGCAACTCCAGCCAGCACGCAGTCACCGCTTGCATCGCAAATGTCAGCCAGTAGGCGCCCAATGGCATGTTTATGCACACACGCACAGATGCATCGGCAAGCATAAAATATACAAGCTCATATGGTGGCATGTCGCGTATAGAGGCATCTGGCGCTGCTTGGCTCGCTCGCTCATCAACGGCCGCTTTTCGCGCATCATCCGGCTGTCTGTGCACCGTCAGTATGCTGGCGCTGTCTCCGCTGCAGTTGTTGTTGCTGCCCGGCACCGTTTCAGTCGACAAAATGGCAGCAGTAAAATAAATGACACATTGCCCCGTTAAATGAGTGCATGTGTGCGTGTGTGCGAGTGGTGAGTGCATTACATTTGCATTCTCAGCGTGCAGCACGTAATTATTTGCAATTTGTGCGAACAATAGGCAGCTGCGAACGGAAGGGAGCACATCGAGTAAGTGAGGCACGGCTTTTCGTTTTACTTTTTTGTTTTGCATTTTTGTAATATTGTGCGACATGAGCCGGAAGCTGTTTCGATGCTTTACTTCAATGAGGAAGTACACTTTTCTCTTCCAAATTGATTAAGGATATTTTGAGCATCTATATTTTGAGCAAAGAGAAAGAATTCTTTTGAATATGTATTTCGAAAACCAGTTTTTTCATAAAAACGTATATATCTAGATATATGACGTCATTCAACGATTGGTTGATTCTTTCAGTTCGTTTCATTCTTTGCAAAAACAGTTCAACGAAGTTTATAAACTATTGAATATCTGTACAAAATTGACCCGGATTGGCCTCTTCAAACTGCGTGCGCAAGCCGAATCGATAAAATTGCTTTCGTAGATACGTCCTACTGTCGTCCAACCTGCTCTGTTGATGACGGTAACATTGAAAAGATTAAAGAAAGAAACACGTTCTGCTTATTGTTTTGGGTACAAAGCGGTTCAATGTTGTACCCTTACTGAAGTACCTTTTACAAAACCGACATCGAGAGGAATTTGCTAAAAATATGTTTGAACACGTACCTGAGGGCTCTAATGCCATCAAATGCACATCTATTATTGACAAGACGATGGTTTAGAATATAACGTCAGACTGTTCGAACGATTCTAAGCTTTAAGATCATTTTCGAAATCCGTTGCTAGAATATTTAAAAGTTGCCGAAGATGTTAGTTTAACACCTCTGGCTTGGTCATGTCGTTGAGTCGATGAGTTCCCGCCAGAGAAAGAGCAAGACATTCACTCCGTTAAGAGAAGGACCTGGCTGCACTTAGAATCTCCAAAAAAATGATTGACGCGCTGTTGTAAGCTTGACTATATGTAGCTGTGTAAGCAGTGTCTACGTCAATAAAGAAGAAGAAGCTGACCAACTTACAACTTCAACGGATACTGAAAATGGAAGACTTTACCCGAGGCTTTCTAATATCCAAAGTAAAACTTATCTTCAAAAAATGTCCTATATTTCTGGACAAGACTTAGCGGTGTTTAAGATTTTTTAATTATGCTATGGAAAGAATAGTTCCCTGTATAGGCAGAGTGTAAGTTAAAGTAAATTTTTATTAAACGGCCATTGCTTTGTATGAAATTTAGTCTTGTGTTTATAGCATCGCAAAGGTTCCAACCTTTATCGAGACATATTAAATTTTTATGAAATGAGCGGTAAAGCTGAATTGCCTTTTCTGGAAAAGTATAACTATTTGTGTTGTTTCTATGTTAGAATACCGAAAAAAAAAATTACGAGTGTTGAGAGAAATGAAAAAATTCAATGGAGTAGAGGTATTGGTATAATATCTGATTCTTATTGTCCTCGTTTCCTAAAGGCGCTGCTTTTAAGCGAGATTGTGGAAGCACCGACAGGAACAATGTACCCATCAGCCAAATAGTATATAGTCAAAGCTTGAATTGGCTTAGTTACGAACAAACTATCTTAATTTATATGTTTTCTTCAAACAAAAAGTTTACAAAAGTCCTCCCCACTGCCTTATAATGCCTTTGTACATACATACAGACATTCGCACAAAAATGTTTTATGAAAGCGCAGCACTTTTCTACAGCGCAATACTAAACATTTTATTTACATTTCCCGCTCGTATTTTAAGTTCTTTCTTTCATTACTGTCTCAAAGCCGACTACAGGCTCCTTTTATTGCCTTCACTTTACTTGAGTTTATACGCTTTTCCCACAGCAAGCGAGCGCGCACATACCGCACACTGCCGCATACAAAACAAATGCAACGGCAATCGGCTCTTGGCCTCAGTCAGCCTCCTTTGGCTGTTTGCTTGCTTGCCGTTTCTGCTTTCACGTTGCGGTGGCTGGCGGTTTGTGTTGTTGTTGCTGTTGCATGCTGTGCGCTAGATTTGGAGTTTAATGTGGCGCGCAAATAGGCATATAGGGGCCTGAATGCAAGACGAGCTACGTGCCGCTGCCCAAGCTCCGGCAGAGAATTCATTCCACAGTCTATTTGTGCGCGCATTCGACAGGGCGCACCCTTTACACCCAAGCGTCAAGCGCAATTTGCTTTGCATTCCTAAAATCACATTGAGCGCGCTGTGTCTAAAGCGCGGTGTGTGCAGTGGGCCCGAGTCGGCTATGAAGTGTAACGAGTGCTGAGCGCGCGCTCGGCAGCGCGGATAATGTAAGGGTGAGGGTGTGGGTGAGCGTGAGTGTTTGGGGTGCGCGTGTGGGGGGTGGATGTGCAGCAACGGCCATTGGAGTGCGTTGTACTCGCGCGCATTTGTTTGCACGTTTTTATTTCATTTATGAATTGTAACGGCAACGCGGCGCTTTGTGAGCGTTGAGTGTGTTTGCGTAGACTGCATGTATTTGCGATTTGCATGCACACATACTCGTATACTGGCGCGCGAATCTGTGTGCGGCTTGTTGCAATGCTCTTTTGTTTGCCTATCTGTCGGCGTAGTTTCCTGCTCGGCGGCGGTGAGTGTATGCGCGTGTGTTGAAAATAGGCCGCGTTCGTGCGCGAGCTTTTCGCTAACTGTTGCTTTACTTGGAGGAATTAGATTGCATTCAACTGCGCTTTACTCGCCATCTAACTGTACAATCCGTTTGTTTGTCAGCATGTCTGTCCGGAGCGATTGTAAACGATTGCTTAAAAGAGAATTTTCTCAGTACACACTCACGCACACATATCCATATGTATGCATATACATATATACGCGCACAATCAGATTTGTGTAAATAATTCACTTTAGCTGGTTGATTGGTTACGTGCAGTAAAGGATGAAATTTTTATGGATGCATTTTTTATAAGGGATTTTGTTGAGTTTTATTGATTGTGCAAACATCAATAGAAGCAGTCATAATCTGATTAATTTGAGCTTGTATTGTGAGTGAGTGAAATTTCGAGAGCACATAAATGTACGCAAATAAGTACGTATATATGTATGACCTGCCATTAAAACTTTCAGATTTCGTCAAATAAAGTATAAATTTTGCGGCTTAGTCTAGCTTAAATCTGCCTTCCTTACACGGGAGGGATTGTCTTCATTGAGGAAGTAATATTTCTAAAACGATTTTTGGTTGATTTTTTCAAAGAAATTCCGTTACTGCTTTTCTTATCAAGGCTTAAAGTATTTAACATCGCCCAAATATTGAAAGAAACTTTTTTTATTAGTAAGTTAATATTAATTTTGTAAAACAGTTCATTCATACTTACGCATAGACGAAGCTTGCTTGAAATAATTATCAATAATCTAGATATTTTAAAAACAGACGTAGACAGTTTAGGGAAGTATTTCAAATAAACAAAAAACTGCATGCACCGCGGAAGGGCTTAAATAATTAAATTATTATCCAATTCCTATTATTTCGATCAATTTCTGACGGTATTAGAAGCTCGCGTGAAAATTACAAGTCGATCGTTTCAGCCATTCTGGAAAAATTTTCATCACTTCCTTTAAAAATAACAATTTGAGAAGAAAGCTTTTAAAGTTTTGAAACTAGATTTTACTAAGTTACAAAACAAGTACTCAACTGCTTCAGAAAATATTATCAAATATATGAACATTCGATATACAATATATGCAGGAAAAAAAAACATTCATTGAAATACTAAGCGAACAAAACGCCTTAATGCATGAAAGGGTAATAAGTTAAAACCGTTAAATGATAAAGGGTATTTTATTCAGACATGTAGTTTTCAAGAAGAAACAAAACGAACATATTTTTATGTTATGCCCAAAGAGTTAGCTTTATTATTAATGAAAAAGGTTTGCTATTAGTTTTATTAAGTGATTTCGGATAAGTGGTCGCTGTGGCAGGCACTAATATAATCCAGCCGAGAGGTTAATTTTTCGACCACTAACCCCAAAAAAATCTAGTGGTGTTGAATAGCACGATTTTGCAGGTCTCGTTACAGGCCCACGCCATGAGTGAAATAATGCGCTTACCAACAGTTTCTCTCAATTAATTGATTATTTCGATGGTTGTATGGCATGTAGCGTGTCTTGTTGGAACCAAAGGTCGTCCACATCAACCTTATCCAATTCAAGCACGAAAAAGTCATTAATCTTGGAGTTTTTTATTAATGTACTAAAAATTTGTTTGAGAAAATTTCGTGACCGTTTGGCGTGCTAAATAGTTGTTCGTCTCATCAGATTTTGTAAGCCGCCAAGTGAAGATCCTTTCGCAAAATCTTTCATAAATTGTATGGAAGCAACTCCAGTTGTTGGGCGCGATAGCGGCGGGGGTATTCGGCTCTTCGTCGATACTCTGCGCCATAGAGGCAATAGCGCTTTCACTTAAGGGGTCAGTAGGGGGAATCTTTTTTTAATTTTTTTTTTTCACTTTTTTATTCCCCTATACCCTTAGAATTAATGTAAAAAACCCACTTCACCATTTTCGAAAAAGACCCAAAAATAATAATACCGCGTCCGCCAGTGAAAAAACACATCTCATTCACCCAGTCATTTCTCCGACAGATGAAATAAAAAAAATCCGAAAAAATTTTTTTATACACTCCTCGGTATACCTTATGACAAGTGAAAAAGTTCTTGTGTAGAATAAAAATTTGTAAGAAAAAAAATTTCAAAAAAACTGACTGGTGGTTTTGGTAAAATAAGTCGGAAGCATTTTGAGTATAAAAACAAAGCATCTATTGGACATTTTTGGGCAAAATTTATTTCAAACCAAAATGCATAAATCGTAACAGTATTATCCCCACAATTGGTCCGGAAATTTCTCACTTTTTATTCCAAATGCGAAACTGCATAAGCCTTCCCGATTAACGAGGGACACATTTTTCTAACAGGGTGCCAACTCTCTTAGTAAATAGTTTTTAGGCTCTTGAAGCATTAGCTCTGAAATTGAGAGCTGTGTCTCATTTTTATAATCTCAATCTATAGTTAATTTGGTTACTTTAGCAATTTACTGTAGTAGCAGGCGACTCAAAGGGGAAATAGGGTTAGAGCAGCGTTTACTCAATGATTGTTTATGAACTTTTACAGTATAAAAAATTATATAATTATTAAGTTTTAGAGAATATTTGATACATAAGTAAAAAATGTCAGTTTCTTTGAAAAACATCGAAGATATGATTGACCGAAGTTGTGGGTCCCAACTAATATTTCAGAAGAGTCGAACCATAAAGCAATTATCTTTTACACTTTTTTCAAGTTTTTTGATAGAGAACAATTTTCAATATTAATAGTATTGTGATGGTAAGTTCGTACAAAGCTGTTATGGATCATGAACAAAGCATTAAGTTTTGAGAAAAACTGGTATGGTAAAACTCTCACGCGCTGCCTGTATAATTAAAGCAATTTAAAAATAGGAAAAAAAGAACAATGAAACTATCCACAATTTTCAATTGAATTTGGAAACATATCTTTCATTAGATTTATTAACAAATTATTAAATAAACATGTAAGGAGGGGCTATGTTCAGGTGTAACCAAATATTTTATGCTCTTGCATCTTGCAATAATCACAGCCGGCGAAATACTTATGCATAGGTGTTGACAAACCTTTATATCAAACCTGCACATCGGCTGATATATGCGATAAAGGGTCAACTATAACTTTGAAAATCTTTATATGAGATATGTGGGGGTTAAGGGATGTTTTCATCCGATTGAACCAATTTTTTGACACAAGGATATATTATTATGAAAGAAACATGTTTCCCGAATTTTAAGAATATGTGACAATGGTGACTGATAATTTCGGCAAAAAGTCAGTTATAAGCGCTTATCCATATATTTGGCGTTTGAGTTCTTGCCAATGTATGTCCGAATGCGACATTTTTTTGGTGTGAGATGAAATACTTGCAGGGCTCTGTTTGTGCACAAGATACATTAAATGGTTCTGGAAAGTGAAAGAATCAGAAGGAATTTCAAATTGAGCTACACTCGGAATTCCACTCGTATCGTCATTCTGATCATTTTTTTGTTAATTTGCACAAGCTTTTTTCTTCTTCGCTTCATCTTGCAACTAAAAATCGCGACCAAATTACTAAATAATTGTTTTATTACCTTCAATGCGCAATCTCGATGGTCAAATGTTGCAACTTCAGCGAATCGAACAGCTTGCAATTTAATCACCTTTAAGTGAACTACACTTAAAGGTGATTACTGTTTGCATCGTAAATTAAAATGTGCATCATAAAGTTGTAGTAAAACGCAAAATTAACGTAAATCTCCGGCTAAAAAAAAAACTGAATAACAAAAATCACAACTGCCACATTAGAGCTGCCCACAGGCAAACAAGCAAATAAGCGCACACGCCAGCGAGCAAGCAAGTTGTTTACTTGAGCTGAAGTGAGGCAATAAAACCAAAAGTAGACAAAATACGTGTAACAATGGCAAGCAACTGAAACAGTAGTGTAACGGTAAACGCACACCTAAACACCGAGTACATAAAACAGTTGCAAGTAGAGTGCCACTGGCCGCCGCTGTGAGTCAGCAAGAACAGCAACAGCAATTTATTGTTATTGCCGCAATTTGTCGACGATGACATTATAGTTGTTGTCAGCTGGACGCTGACGCTCTTGTTGTTGTTGTTGTTGCAGCTGCTGTCATTGTGCTTTAGTTTACACCGACAGCCGGCGCTAGACAAAAGCCTGCCACCGACGCCATTAACAGCGAAATTTGCCTGATAAACTGTTGGCCACAACCATGCAAACGCACACTCACACACACACCATTCACCGTGCTAACAACACGCCTACTCACTCTCTATGCTTTCCTTTTGTGTATAAAAGCGGCGAAATGCGCAAAAATGAAAATTATTTACAAATAACGCTCATTATAAATATATCAGCATAAATAATGCATGTATTTTGTGTGTGTGCGTGATTTGCTTGTGTGTTGTATGCTTCATAAAAGCAGCAACAACAATGGCTTCCAAGCAGCAACAGCCGCCTTCCAATTTTGACACTTTTGGCTTTACATGGACTCTGTGATTGACACAGTTTTAATCAACTACACGGGAGCCCAAAATTCTCTTAGCTAAGAGTGTTGATCTCTTCAGTTTGAAACGAAACACGCAGCGGCGCTTCGCTGTTAATATTTTTTAACATTACTCATACGCCGTGGCATCGTACAGTTGCTTAGTACACTCTCTGTTATTGAGCTGCGCTGTTAAAGCGCCTACATGTATGCAACATTTCATCCATACGAACAGCGTTCCGTCTCCGCTTGTTGTTGTAATCGTTTTTGTTGCGTATTTGTGGTTCGTTGTCCTGATTTCGCACTTCGGTTCGGCTTGCTGTAGGTCGTGCGCCAGCAAAGCCGCACCAACAGGCGCTCGTATGCCGCTACTCGTCGTTTATTAGCTGGCGCTGAAGTTTGCCGTTACTCTGACACGCACTTCGTACGTGTTTCATGCCATTTCGTGCCATCGTCATTGCTCCTGTGCTCTCAGCGTGCAACTCTACTCCCGCTATATCAGCATGCGCTAGGCTACTGCGGCGCTATTCCCGATTATTAGCAGCACTTCGGCCGTAAAATGCTTAATGCAGCTACAGCGCCTACATTGCGGCTCCCACACACTCACATTCACTCACTCGCATAAATGTTTCGTAGTAGAAATTTTATGTGTACAACTGCCAGTGCTTCCACATGCCACATTTTCGCTGTTGGCCAGCGTCACCTCGGCATCGTGCTGGCCGCTTTTGTATGACGAATGCCGCGGCAACGCAACGCATTGCTCTTAAGCAAGCATAAAAATATAAAGCACATAAAACTACACTTGCGCTACATTGTACCACCCGACCGCCCTCACACCTTTGCTGGCAGCTCTTCTGCGCTGCCTAACTCCAATACGACTCAGGTGTAAGCGCAGCGCTCGCCATTCGAATTCAACTGATTTGGCCCGAATCAGTCGTCAGTGTGTCTTAAGCGGCTATAGTCGTTGAGCTCGTCACTTCTCGTCGTAGTGTTTTGGGTCGTTGCGTTAGTGCATTAGCTGATATACAGTTAGTTTTCCTTTTTAGCGAACGAAATTACGAGTCCCTTGTTTTCTGCTGTTCTAGCGTGGTAACGTCTTGGCAGCTTCACGGAATTTAGGACAGTTCTATTCACGCCGCGCAGTAAAAGTGTTTGTGAGTGGGTGTGTGTGTGCGCGCGAGATACAATCGTTAGCCAAATGTATTTCCGTTAGCGTTCGCATTGGCAAATTATATCATAAAATCAACATTGTGCGGTCGTTTTGCCATTGACATAGGTCACGTCGCCAACGTGTGTGTACGTGCGCTGCGTTCGAGTTGCCAGCCGCTTCAGCGCTGTGTTCAGTGTGCGAACAGAAACGCCTTCGCTGTCTGTATGTGTGTATGTACTTACATATAGTGTACTTTAACAGTTTAACTGCAAAGCAACAGCGCGCACACCAACACACATTCACGCACACATACAAGCGCACATTTGTAGTGCCGCCGCGGACTTTTGGTGTTAGCACGCGTGTTGTGCGCGCAGCGTAGTGGGCACGCACCGGCAGCGCTGCCGCGAGGCTCCCACGAATATACAACAACCATATAATCGAACATACACATAAATATTCGGTGCTCACACACACATACACAGGCGCCACATTAAGCACTTTATGTGCGGTAATTCGAATATAAATTTGATTTTCCTGCGAATTGCAGCAACAAAGCAACAAAGAAAGAGAATGTGAAATTGCCAGCAGCAATTTGTTGCTTGTGTGAGCGTAATACATATAATAAGCACAACAACAATAACTATAAAAACTAAAAGCACATCACTAGTGAATACAAGCAACTGTTGCAATAAATAAAATCCGCATTTGCAGAATCAAAAATTGCACCAACTCGTGTGCGCGTGTGTGTGGAATTGTTGAACGCTGTCGTTTATGCGGCGCGTTGATTCTTAAACGCTTGCGTATTCATCGAAAGTGCAAATACTAAATTCTCGTGCTGTGCGCGTTAAACGGAAGTAAATTACTAGAGGAAGGCGCGGACGGCCATTATCATTTGCTCACTTTGCTGATAACGGTGTGCATTTCAAGCACTTAAGTACACGCCCACATACATGGATACCTAGATTTGTTTACTTACTTTTGAGTACATTGTTGCCGGTAGTGTTTTCGTGGCACTTGTGCGGTTCGTAAAAACAAAAGTTGTTGACATTAAAATTTCCGTAAATGCGCGCTTAATGCAGTTGCTCGTTTGAGTTGTGAGTGTTGCTGTTGCAAAGTATCGCTGCAGATGTGTGGTGAATAAACGAAAATTTGTTTGTGTAAACACTTGTGAGACTCTGGAGTACTGTTGTTGAAAGGCAATTTCGCAAACAATCAGGTATGTAGACAGTTCGTTAATGAGCTAGAGTATTTTTTCAAGAAGCTTTTGCAACTAAATATGTTGTTTTTGGGGCGGTGGTTGGAGCAGACCTGAGGTTTTAGTGTTCTCATATTTTTTAGCCTAAAGTGCACTTAAATCTTCAGAAAAGGTGTTAATTTGGAAAAGTTAAGAGAAAAGTTTCTTTACATTCCGATACTTCCTTTACTTTACTTTTGTGTTTTTGTTTTATTATTTCAATTTTATTTCTCAAGAATTTACCGCTCATTTTGTGAAAGCTTGATATAAAGCGAAAATGTTATATACTTAACTAGTAAAACTTATATACCGTTATTATTTATATACATCTAATTTCATATTTAATAAAGCGCGAAAGAAACAAATTCGATTCCTTTTCTTGTTCTTTGAATAAAATATTAATGTTTGGCTATTTTTAAAGCTCTGAACTGGCCAATGAACTAGTACATAAGCATTTAAAAATAATGAAATGATATTCATAGTGGTTTGAAACCCATCAGAAACGAAAAATAAAATAAGAAACATTAAGGAAAATAATTTTTCGATCTGACGTCCCCAAAAAGTTAGGAGTGGTTTATTTTGATTTCCGCCAAATCTTCGAGTTCTACAGTTAAATTTTTTTTTTGTTATTATTTTACATTGTTCCTAGTATATAAAAATGAAATACTAACAACAATTCTGTTCTAAATATTTAGGAGAGATACTTAAAAGCTAAATGTTAAGAAATACATTTGCTGCTACTGTTGTCTTACTAGGTCGGAAGGCTTCTTGCGTCTCAACCGGATTTCTCGCCCAGCACTTTCGATGAGTATGGAGGCTTCCTAACATGCTATCTAAGCCTCAGTTCGTGAAACTTTGCTAATTTGCAGGTCAGCAGATCTAATATACTAATGGAGCATTAACTAAAGTCCTTAGTACCTTATTTTGAAAGCGCTGAATGCTGGCAACACAGCTTTGACTTAGGACTTGATTATATAATAACAGTTTATTTTGTATTGATAGCTTGGATTTCCTGGAAACTGGGTGGTAAGGTTTGCCAAATTTCATATCAAGCTCGCTCCTTTTTTTTCCAGCGTAGCTTAGCATTAAGGTGATACCTAGGTACTTAGCACTGTTATGGTGTGGTATAGGAATGTTATTTATATAAATTGGACAATATGCCGGCTTTTTCAAGGTAAAGTCGGCATGAATTGATTTGGTGTTATTCAATTATTTCATAAAATTGCATGGGTAGCATGTATTTCAATATGAACAGTAGACTCGTAAACCAAACTTTGTCAAAAGCTTGAGACACGTCCAAAAGGCCGCCGTACAAACGTTCTTTTTATCGATTGTGTTTACCACGAAATTAACGATTCGGTGTACCTGGTCAATTGGTGAATGGTGGTTACGGAAGCCAATTTGATGTGTTGGTATTAGGTGTTTATAAGCGATTATTGATTTGAGCCAATTTAAGAGTATTCTCTAAAATTTTAGATTATATAATGTAACAGCGTGTACTGGCTTACCCGGCTTATGTATCATTATGACTTCAGATACTTTCCAAAGCGATGACACGTATCTTAGGTATAAAGCACTGTTTATAATGTTTAAAAGTTTTTTTTATACAATTCTTTGGTAAATTGAAAATATTTCTCCAGTTATTAAATCGTACGCAGGTGCTTTTTCGAGTCTTGTGTTCCCGATAAGATTTTTAATTTCTTTAATAGTAACAGGAGAAATGCTGATGTGTGGATCCAACCGACTATTTCCACAGTTTATCTCATACCCATCGTTAGGCGTAAATGTGTTTCTCAAATGATTTGCGAATTCGGCAGCTTTCTGTTCATTCGTTTTGGCCCATGCGTCTCGTTTAGTTTTAATGGCGCTGAATGTTTTATTTGCTTATTAATATTTCTTGCAGCTTTCGAGAGGGAATAGTCGGTGGATTTGTCAGCTGTGAGCTTAGCCAGATAAGTTTTGAAGGAAAATTCTTAATTTGTGATCTTAGTTTCGCTGTACATTTATTAAGCTCAGTTTTGGGAGTCATTTTCGTCGAAACTTGCGCTTTTTATGGATACTTTCTAAGATGTATTTTGGGTATTTGGTACCACTTAGATTCACGCGGGTATTTGGCGTACTCTTCCTCGCAGCGTGTTGGATTATTTTTGTGAAATCTTCAACCTCACAGTCCAACTCAATACCAGTCGATATGTGCTTAAGTTTTGGGTCGACTTTACTCAATATACTTTTAAATTTATACCAATTAGTGTGTTTATTACATAACGTTGGCTTGGCGGCCGAAATAATTGGCTTTTCATGCAGAGTTAGTTGCACTGGAGAATGGTCAGAGCTTATGTAGGTCTGAGCAATCTTTAATACATAAATTGAGTTTCGGTATTTTATTGGTTATGAAGAAGTCCAGAAGGTCTGGCAATTTCTGTCTATCTGAAGGCCAATAAGTGGGCCTTCCTGTAAAAGCTAAATTGCAACTAACTGCTTGTATAGCTTTGAGAAGTTCTCGACTTTTGGTTGTAGTTAAACGAGATCCCCAATGAGTGTGTTTTGCGTTAAAGTAGCCCCGAATGATGTACATTCCTCATATTTTTTTAATAAATTCATTTACGTTTCCACTTTTATATTATGTCTAGGTGGACTATACAGAGCAATAAGATACAATGGGTGATTCCGTAATTTAACTGAAATTGTTGTAGCTTGAATTTCTTCGGTCTTAATCGGATCTTCCTCGTAGTGTTTAATATTGCTTTTGCCTCGTGCTGAGTTTGCCGAGTGTGGTATGTGATATAATTCGTAATTTTTAAAACTGATTGGTTCGTAAAATACGTTTCAAATAATTGATATAAAAAAAAGTGGAAACTTATAAGAAAAAGTTGTAGATAATGGAAAGATATGTAACTTCTATTTTGAGACTTTTTTTATAACCTTTAAATTTTCACGTGAGCAAATTACGAAATCACGAAATTTGTTTATCAATCACTTAGTTCTTTCTTTATGTTCTGTAACAGTCAATACTTCGAACAAGGTGCGGTTTCGTTTTTTTAGCTTCGAGAAGTTTTCGTTTGTTTTTGTTGCATAACGTATACTGTTTTAAAACCACCAGATCAAATTTATGCTTATTTTAAGTTTTTCGGTTTCGTGCATGATTTTTTTCGTAGTTCTTATTGTGATTGTTTGAATTATTTTTGTCAAAAAGCTTATTTTATTATTATTATTATTAAATATGAAAATCTAGATCCGATATCTTATTAAAAACATTACTTAACAAATCTGAAAGAAAAACTTGTGACTGATCTGCGAAATGCTCTCTGGGGTATTTCAGCTGTTCTGATTACGAATTTGAGTTCAAAAATTTTCCATCACGTATAGGTATTATTGCTATTTTAATAAATGGTGGTGGATTTACTCTCACACTCCTTGACTAACACAAATAACGAGTTACGAGTAAGAAAATTTTTGCTGTAGTTTTCGATTTTTGCAACCCAAAATTATGCTTTATTAAGGGCGTGTTAGGGTTTTAAGGTAAAAAAAGACCGAAAGCAAAAACTTATTTCTTAAATATGGATAGAGTAATTTTATTCGGACCTTTTGTACATTATTGAACACACTTTTGTCAATATAGGGTAATATAATTTATAATATTTTGAAAATATTTTTTTTTTACGTTATATGGTCTCGAAATACGGTAATTAATTCCGAAATTTCAAATATCTGACATCTAATGACATAGCTAAAGCTCTGGGGACTAAAGGACTGTGTATGGGTCGCCTCACGAGGCATACCCGAAAAATGTCTTAACTTGAGCCATGAAATATGGCAAGGGACTTCCTTAACTCCCTAAAACAAAATTAATGGGTTTTAGTGGTTAATTGAAGCAATCTTATTGTTTTGAAGCATTAAACGTAAATTCGCTAACAATTTTTTCAGCATTTGAGACAATATTTTTCTTAATTTTTGGGCACCCTGTATTTAATTCCAATCTTGCTTTAATTTTGGGAGACCCTTTATATGGTAGAAAGCCTCTAGGTCCTCTGTAAAAAACTTATGTTCATAGATATGTTTCTATCGAAACTTCCATTATATTTACATATATATTTATTTATAAATAAATCTTTCAACAATTATTTTTTTACCTGCGTCACAAAACGCTGTGTAAATACATTTGCTCTAAATATTAAGGTTGCCATAGCGAAAGCATCAGTGCCAAGCAGACAATAAATGGATGGATTCAGTTTAATTGGCGGTTATTCTAGAAAGCAAAAACCACGCGCCATTGAAAGGAGATAAAAAAATTCAAAATAATAAATTAATAATGAATTCAAACACTGAAATGCGTAAAAATTTTTTTTCGGCCCTTTAGAGTGACCAATTCATTCATATTATTTTATATAATGGTGCATGTGTGTTTTTAGCTTTTTGTAATAAATAATTGGCGCAGACAAACATAAAAACCCTTAATCCGTGTATAAAACCTTCAGGTGGAAAGTATTTATTTTATGAAATACACTAAATACAGCTCTGCTTTATTTTGTAAACGAAACGAAAGGCTGGAAATGTCAATGCTCCAAATGCTAAATAATTGTTTTACTGTTCCATTTATTGGTTGAAATTCTCAAATTAAGCTGCGCTATTATTAGACCAAAAATAGAAGATAATGTAAAGTAATCGGTATTGATCGCAGAAACGCTTTCGGTTATTCCAATGAGCAACAAAACATCGTTAATTGCTAAATGTGGACATTTTTTGTGTGGAAATTGAGAACGAATATGTGAAAACAGGCTTAAAAAAGTAGAATTGAAATTAATATGGCAGCGTAAATATCAATATTTATATAAAAGTAAAAATAAAAAAAAAAAATAGTTAGACTCAAAACAACTTTTTGAAAATGTAATAATGTAATTCCCATATTTTGCCATATTTATTTGGTTTGCTCTCTATTCTTACAACTCCGTTGTCCGCGGCCTTTGTATTACATGCTTATTCGCCTTTGGTTTTGTTATAAATATTTCAGTTATTTGCAATGTTTGGATCAAAGAAATGTTATGCTTCTTTAAAACAAACAGTTAAACTTAATAGCAGTTGTGCTAGTTTTGAGTTATGTTGTTTTAGCAGAAGTCAAGGCTTGTGGTAAACATTTTAACAGAAGCATTTAGTATAAAGCTGTATTATTGATGCGAATGTTTGAGCAATAAACATCCATTACGCGATGGTATCTGAATTTCATGCCATGATCATTGATTATATTCCATAAAATGTAGGAATAAAATAACGTTGCCTATATTTGTGCGCGTTTGCATTTAGTGTCACTGTTAACCAGTAAATGAACAGTCTTGGTAGAAAATTAAATTGGCTTAACAATATTAAACCAAAAAAATTATTATTTACTCGGAAAATTGCTATACTAAGACCTTTAATTTATTATGAAGGCTTTCAAATTTACGATTATAATACATTAAAAAAAAAAACACCCGGAAAGTGTAATTAAATTCCCCTTAAAAAAATTTATTTTGCTAAGTCGGTAGGACTGTGCTTAATTACTATGACAAATATGAGTGTGATCTGTCCACCAGTTTGTTTACAGCAGCTGCTTAAGTCGGTGCCCTTCAATAGTGCGTTGCGATTTTTGCAATGCATAAAAATATCTAACAAAGAATTTGTTTCAAACTTGGTATTTTTAATACAACGTTTGCGAGCGGAATCGATTTTGGATATTCAGTTTTATCAAAAACACAAACCTACGAATGGTACAAAGCCCTTAAAGGTGGTTGGGAGATCGCTAGTCCTTGAAAATCGCCCCGCAAGTGATAGAGAGAGTCCTTTCAAATGATTTTCGTTGTTATTTCGAGCACAAGTGTATTACATATGCTGTGGATCACTTTGAAGGCAACAAACTAAATAATTAAATATTTTGCGTTTTATTTACATTTTCCGCGTACTTTATTGTCACAATGTATGCATAACTATAAAAAACTCATCACGAATTCATGAGCAAATATCTATATAATTTTTTCAATTTCTACAGTAGCGTTATAAGTTTTCGTTTAATAGCATTTGATTGGATCACGGACTTCTTAAATATTTGTGTCGATGTTTTGCAGATTTCGTTCTTATAGGATATGGGTGTAGTTATCAGATATTTCGGTCTCCACCGGCGGAAAATCATCAACCAAGAAAAATTTAGCAAAAAATGGAAATACGTTTAGCATAAAGCTTTTCTCGTTGTCGTTGAATTTCCACTTCAATTCTATTTATAAATTAAATATTGCGAAAATCTTTTCTACTTAATTTATAAATTGAAATATATACTCAAATGCCACTTTGTCTATTTTTGTTACAAATTTCGCGAAAAACACATTCATTTCAAATGCCGTTCTCAGGAATCATCTTAATTCTATTTTAACTGATTTTAGCCTTAACGTCTTCTTTTCAACAAACCAAGTTTCAAGTTCACTGATTCTGCGTTTGCATCAAAAGCTCTTTATTTCACCTCAATGACGTTAGATTTAAGGAACATCTAAATTAAGATTTAAGAGTATTTATTACACTGTGCTTACCTTTTCCACTCAACGACATATGTATGCGTACAAATAGCGACATATAAGCGCCTATGTATATATGGTATTAGACTTACATGACTACCTGAAAATTTACACCAAAATGTCGTTGAACAATTTCGTTATTATATTTTACGGTTTTCCTGGAAAAAAGAAATACAAAAAGATAGACATAAGCAAAATGGACATATTGATGCGGAAGCAAGGACATAGATACTCCCTGTAAAAGGAAATCAAATAAATACGGTCAAGATATTAAAAAATACGCGGTGAGTCCAAGTAAAGTCCGAATAGGAAACGGAAATCACACACATACCAATGTCACATATCAGTTAACGTCTCGTTTGCGCTACTGTGTATGTACGTGTGAATACGCTTTTGCTATCCTGTCAGCTTGTTTCTGCATGCGGAGTCGATAGCAGCGTGTTGGTGTTGCCATTCAATGGGTCCAGTCGTGTGTCTAACCAAATGTCTGCGTCTCAGAGCATGTAATATTCCAAGTACACACACACACGCACATGATTCCAACTGTTAATGCGCACGTAGAACACACATAAACATCAAAGCCTCATATATGTTGCAACAATTTATTTATTTATTTTTTATTTCTTGCCATTCCTTCTGCTGAAATTCCTTATGGGTATTTCGTTTTATACGAAATATTTTTTTGATTTACAGTGGCATGCTTTGCGAGCTGAGGCTAGCGCTGGCCACTCCGGCGATGCCAGTATTAGCAGTCTCACAGGAAGCTCAGTCAAGCCGTTCAACTACACTTTAATGTCCGTTTAAAGATTGTTATGTTTTTGGATTTGTTGTTTCGTTGGTTTTGTTGTTGCTTTTGATTTTCGGAACGAGGAAAGCAACGTCGTATAAACAAAAATAGAATGAAAATTGTATTAAAACAAAACATAAACACGGACATACACACAAACACACCGCCTCGAAAGTGTGGAAGCGTGGCAAGAAAGGTTGTTTGTGCCTGAAGAAAATATAAAACCGTTAGCCGTTGCCATGCTCGGTTGTGTGGATGTGTGCGCCATGAAGGATGTGAAGAAGGATCTGCAATCATTTGTAGATTTGTAGAATGTCTGCATTCACAGCTCGACGGCGATTTGCACACGTCTTATTGCTTCGATGTGTGCGTGCACTTGTGTATGGGTGTAGGTGTTGTATGCGCCAGCAATAGCTTATATGATATGTGATCCAATACGTGTTGGCATTTGAATCGATTTTACAGAATTTCATTACTTTCGATTTTGTGTTCTTGTTGTTGCTGTATTTTTTTTATTCATGCCACTCGTGGCGTTTGCCCCAAATGCTGCTGCAATCCATGGATGGCTTTGTACTTCAGCTATTGCTGTATGCTTTCGATAAGCGTAAAGTGCTGTGCATTGAATTGGGATCAGTTTGGAAGGCGTTAGAAGGCAATGTCAAATTCATACTAATTTTTGTCGATTAAATAATTGTTTTTGTTTTTTAATTCTTAAATATTTCTAAAACAATACAACTTTATACCTTCAATTAAAAAAAAATACTAATTTTGTATTACAAAAAGTTAAATTACCTTAATAAATTAATTTTAATTTTTTTATCAAAATAAATTACCTAATTTTTAGTTTTTTAATTCCATATTTAATTGTATTTTTACGTTGTTCTTGTTGTTGCTGTTTTGATTTTTTGTAATTTCAGATTTTGTATGCTGTTGTTGTAGGTATAGTAACAATAAAGAAGTCACGATAGCTAAAAGAAATGGGCAAGTGGTAGGTGCACCTAAAATTTTGCTTGGGAGAATTTAATTGAAATACTTCTTATTGCTTGCTTGCAATTGCTAGTTTTTTATGGCCACTCTGAAATGTATGCTACAATTTGCTATCGAAAGGACTTTAGAGCTTAGAATGGCATCATGTATTTCGTACTAATTGATTTTTTGAATTTTGGCTTTTGGAGTTGCCAGCTTGGTTTAAATATAAATTAAAGGAAAAAAATAACGAAATATTATTTTTTTAAAAGATATTTCTAAACACTTAACTTTTAGCAAAAGTTGAAAAGTACTTTTGAAATTATTAAAACCAAGGATGCCACTTAATTTTAAATATAAAACATGTTATTGTTGAAAAATTTTAATGAGCAATGTTAATTTAAAAAAATATATATTATTTTACTTTGAGCTCACAATAAAAGTCATCTAATTAAACGTAATTATTTATTTACTAGAGTTTTTGCTTTTTTCTTATAAGATTATTTGATATGATAACTCTGTATCTACTTACAATTTCTTTAAAATCTATCTGATACTTTAAAATTTTAAGGGACATTAATTTTTATTAAAAAGTATAAAAAAGTTCGAAATAATTTTAAGGAAAAAAATTAACAAGCATTAAATTGTATTTAACTATTTAAAAATTATACTGTATTTTGTTTCTCTACTTCAATGCACGCCACTGTAAAAATTTATTTTTATTTGTATTTTGCTTTATATTGTTTCCGCACGACGCTGGTGTGAACAAGTAAAATGTGTTGCCATTAGTTTTGGTGCATGCGAACACACACGCACACTCACATATGCGAAAACGTTTTCATTTACACTTTCGCCAACTTTTGCCAAGTCCTCTCATCGTTTCACTATTCATTCACAGCGCTCTGTTAGTCAGTTAGCCAGTCAGACGCAGGGCGATAGAATCTTATTTATTTCAAAATTCCAAATGTGGGTTATATGTTGAAAAGGTGCGATTTAAACTTTAACCTATGAATATTTTATATGCTTCGTCTGTGCACAAGTTTATTGGGGCAGCTGCGCATATATGTGTGTGTGCGTGTGTGTGTTTGTATTGTCCGGTGCAAACAAAAATTGATTATCTTGAGGTTGGCACTACAGATTGCTATTGGTGTGGTTGTATTGGTGAATGGCTGGTCATTAATTGGGTGCCGCCAAAATAAATATATTTAAAGAGAGAAAGTGTAAAAGGGTTGGCAGCATTGGGAAATAGGTGATTACTTCCATGCGATTCTATTTATTGGTGCTTAAAGAAGTGCGAATGTGTGTCATTGATGACTGTATCGGTGTAAGCACTTAAGTTGATGAATGGTTCAATTACGTTCAAGATTCGAAATAACATGTCAATAACAAATTGTTGTAGTTTTAAAGCTTTCCGGTGGATTTAGTATGCCGTAAAGTAGATATGTTGGTTGATATGGCTTTGATGCTTTTATAAACTCTTCACCGGGTTTCTTAATCGATATTATTCCAAGGTATGAAAAAAAAAGTCTTTTTCTGGATTCTGAAACCTACAGGCGATGAACCACTAGAGGGAAACTACATCAATATCCAGAACACCCATGCCACCAATCTGGTTACTGAAACCATTAAAGCAGCGTCGACGGTGCTATAAATATAAATACTGACCAGCTGACCTAAATAGAATGAATGTGGCCCCCCCATACACCCGCACCATACACACCTTCTCAAATACACACACACATAGACAACAGAAGCATACGCATACAGCAGAAGTTCACAGATAAATGCTGGAGATCAAAACTATATTAGTGCATACAATTTGTGCGCTTGTTGCTGTTGTTGTTATCACTGACGTTGTTATTCCGCTTGCTTGCATATTTTTCTCGCATATAATTAAACTTTAATGATGTTTGTTATATAACACATATATATCTTATTGTGGCAAAGGGCAAGTTATGCAATATGAACATGCTCTCATATACATACAAACACACATACGCACATGAATGCACAAATGCATGAATATTGACTCAATTACGATGCTTTTTTTCTTGGTGGAAATGTGCAATGAAGGCAAAAACTCAATTAATAATGGAAATAAATGGAATAAAGCTTTGAACATAAGAATGTATTCACATATAAAGCATATACATACATACATAGGTGTAAAGAGAAAAGACAGTTCGAAAAGCGCGAGGCGATACTTAAAATTAATACGATTTGTGGTGTGTGAGCAATATTGTTCAACTTAAACTACAGTGGGTTCAAGCTGTAAATGTTTTAGTCGCACTTGCCTTTAAATTGGAAATTATTTGAAATTAGATTTCAGTTATGTTGGCCCTAACAGCGTGCTGATCTCAGAATTCAGGAACTCCCGCGTTATGAATATGCGAAAATTCCTTATTATTTGCAAGCTCGATTCGGTGTAAAGTAAACCATTCTGTATTGTATCTCTTACTTCAAATTCTATAGTTGTTTGCTCTTTACAGTTTTTCAAGACATCGAAATTGTATAAAAGAAATGAAATAAAAAAACAAGCTAAGCTATAAACCTTTCATATGTATATCACTTACAGCATGCAGAGGTATACAGAGATGTATATCTTTATATAGTTTTTCAAATCAAATAGCTTTTCAAGGACTTCAGTTTGAGTGGTCGGTTTTATGACAGTTATAAACTATACTTTTCCGATCGGAATGGTTTCTATGGAGATTGTGGCAGTTCTTTATTTAATAATCTGTGTTAGATTTCGTGAAGATACCTTGTCAGGCAAAATAGTTTTTTATAGAAGCATTTGAGCTTGATCCGTCAATTTGTATGGCAGCTATATGTCATAGTTGTCCACTTTAAAGAACTTATTCGGAGATAGTAGCGGTATACTCGGCTTTATTTTATTAGTTGATCATTAGTTGATGTTGCTGTCAAACACTTGATCGCGACAAACAATTATCATCGAAAGCCTTTTCCATCATATTGAACGTTTCAGCACCAGAATTTTGATTGAGCACTCAAATTTAATGAAACTTTTTTGTTGAATAACTTCAATGAATTTTTTGATGTAATATTTAGCACAGATCTCACTGACAGACATAGCTCAGGCAAATGGGTTTTCGCGCGAAATTTGAAATAAAAAGTTTTACTATTTTTTGCCCACAGTAGATAGTGGTCCGATATCCGCAGTTCCGACAAATAAGCGGCTTCTTGGGAAGGTAAGACTGAGTGCAAAATGTTAAGAGGGACATCTCAGGAACTGTGCAATCACTTCACGTATATACAGACAGACGGACATGGTTAAATCGGTTCAACTCAACATGCTGATTGTTTATATGTATATAGTTTTTATATTTATAAAGTCTCCGACGTTCCCTTCTGGGTGTTACAAACCCTGTGGCGAACCTAATATACGCAGCTCAGGACACATAAAACATTCTCGCTGAGAAGAAATTTAATTTCGAAAACCGATAAATAATTTTATTTTTTACAACTGTTTTGTATATTTGTATGTGTTAACAAATCCATGTAATATCGCACTTTCGTCGCGACTAGTTTAAAGCAATTTGTTTCATTACAGCTAAAAATTTCTCAAAAAATACACACTCCCGCTTAAAAACAGTATGCTCTTCCTTACTTCGTTTCACCCTTCGACGTCGCTGTAGTTTGGAAGGAAATTTCCCATTTACTTTGATTGCATTCGCTTTGCATTGCTTCAACGTATTTTTACTTTACTGTCAATTTTTAATTGAAATTCATGAGATTATTTTAAACCGCAGCTGCAACTCCAGCGGCGGTAGGGTGGTAGTGAGAGAGGAGGGGTGGGGTAAAATGTGCAGCGCTGGCAACAATGTGTGCTGTCGGCAGCTGAAATAAATAAGTATAAATGTATGTGAATGGGTATATGAGTGGCGCTTTCATGCTGCAAAGTGGAGAAATGTATAACCGCACACATACGTATACACATATATATATATATATGTGCACTGGTCTTTAAAGTAGCTACCTGACAATAGGGCACTCATTTGCTGTATATACACTCATTTTTTCTTTAAATCATTTCTTTTTTTGTTGTTTTTTTTTTAACTCGTAATGACATTCAATGTGAAATGGAGTTATTTTAATTGCTTTTTTGCGGTGCGCATTTCTCTGCAAAGTCTCGTGCAGTTTTTGCTACACTGCGTTCGTTGCTTTGTTGCTTTTGTTGCCTTTGCTGCTTTTGCTGTTTGCGGGTATCAACTGCCCGACTGGCTAGTTCACTTTGGCGAACATATTTTTATTACCAACAACAACTGCATTTGCCCACACTTCAATTACGGTGTCCTTTTTGCATTAGTTGTGTGAATGGAGGGCCATGAATACAGGATTTTTAGCACTCAAGCGAATAGTGTAACTGTTGCTGCTGCAACGCTGCAATATTGTCTGGATACCTTTTCCGGTAGCTCCCAGTTATTGAGGCTGACCAACACACTTCCTTCCTAACTCCAACTCGGCGGCGCAAAACTATGCCGCCACCCGTGACGGGACATACTCGTAAGCGCGACAAAAGCGGTTACCCTCCATCATCACCATCACCGCTGGCGCTACACAAACATTAGCGTTTGCCCCCGCTGTCGCTCGGTCTGGCAACTAACCAAACAACTAAGCCTTTCTGATATGACCGCCGACCATTGACCGCCCGGAAGCGTGCCGCGCGACCCGACAGTTTCGGTGTAAAAGGCAATTCAGCCAAACTTACTCTGTGCTATGCGTGTGTGTGCATTTTCCCTTTTCATTCAGCGTTTGCTTTGCCAGTTTGCTTTTATTTAAGTGAATCGCAAGCTTTTTAAAAACTTTTTTCTGTGTGCCTTTTTAGTTTTATTAATTCTTTTCTAAGTTTCGTTCGTCCAAGCCTCTCTGATCGCGTTAGAGTTGCTGCAGAATTGAAGTTATTTTAAAAACGGCACGTACACTCTAGGGTTTAATGACGTTAGCCATTGTACGCCGCTATATGTGCAACAATGCTTCTATATTTATGGGTATATATGTATATTTATATATATATATATATAACAGTTTGTATGTATGTGTTTGGTGCTGCAACACAAGTGGCGTACTTAAATGACTACAAAAGTAACGGGTCAATGAGCGGTGGAAGTGTGATTGAGTGCTGAAGTGCTTGTAAGCCAGGAGAGCACCAGTAGCGACATCTTTAAACTCAAGCAATATGTTGTACAGAATAAAATTAGTGTTGCTCGCGGTTCGTTCTCTCCGCGAACAGCGATTCGTCGAGCTGTGTCGCCATATCTTCACTTCAACGGGATCAGATTGCGATGGTTGTAGTACTACTGCCAAACCAGATCATATCTCTTAAAGATGCGGATTAAGAAAGCGCTGTGAGTTTAAACGGAAAAATAAAAAAGAACTTTAACGATCTCCTCGACAGGTTACCGAGGGTTTCAATTCTGGTAACAATAAGTGCACCCGAAGAAGCCAAACAAGGAGGCGCTGAAAAAGGCAAAAGCGCGGTACTAGGCCGGATGGTCGGTATATGTAATCGACTCGAAGGCAAGTACAATCCACAAAAAGGTGGTAAAACGATTGGATTGGATCAGAGAGAAAGTGAAAAACTTTTGGACACATTTTTCCCCTTCAAGGAGTACAGTGGTTCGGATCCAGCATTTGCAAATAGCTTTGAGGAGCACATCGCTGAGAAAAGGCATCTCAGCCCACTTCTTCTATCCTCTGGCACCTCATTAGCAACAACTGCTGTATTACCCATTTAAAGTCCC